>OZ002742.1:93538495-93885171 GCA_963924295.1 Dioctria rufipes | reverse complement strand
GGCCTTCTTTTTATTCAATTTCCCATACTAAGTCCGGAACTCCCGAATAATGTTTGACCACTACAACGGGTGGAGGTAGCGGGGTGGGTGGGTGGGTGGTGGTGGTGGGAGGTGGTGGGTAGTGGTGGGTAGTGGTGGTATTGGTTGTGGTGGGGGGTGCCCTGGTCTTGGATGGCGCTTGAAACGGATATTTGACGCGTGGCATCAATTTGACGCTGACCAATCTAAGGTCTACCCTTCTATCTGTGGATGAGCTGAAAAAGCTGTTTTATAAGCTGTTAAGCTGTTACCAGACCTGTTTTAAAAGCTGTTAAGCTGTTACCAGACCTGTTTTAAAAGCTGTTAAGCTGTTATCAGACCTGTTTTATAAGCCTGTTTAAGCTGTTATCAGACCTGTTTTAAAAGCTGTTAAGCTGTTATCAGAGCTGTTTAAAAAGCTGTTAAGCTGTTATCAGAGCTGTTTTAAAAGCTGTTAAGCTGTTATCAGACCTGTTTTAAAAGCTGTTAAGCTGTTATCAAAGCTGTTTAAAAGCTGTTAAGCTGTTATTAGAGCTGTTTGAAAAGCTGTTAAGCTGTTATCAGAGCTGTTTGAAAAGCTGTTAAGCTGTTATCAGAGCTGTTTAAAAGCTGTTAAGCCTGTTATCAGAGCTGTTTGAAAAGCTGTTAAGCTGGTTTGAAAAGCTGTTAAGCTACTGATAACAGCTTATAAACCTTATATAAATTCATAATGATAACAGCTTAACAGCTTTTCAAACCAGCTTAACAGCTTTTCAAACAGCTCTGATAACAGCTTAACAGCTTTTTAAACAGCTCTGATAACAGCTTAACAGCTTTTCAAACAGCTCTGATAACAGCTTAACAGCTTTTCAAACAGCTCTAATAACAGCTTAACAGCTTTTCAAACAGCTCTAATAACAGCTTAACAGCTTTTAAACAGCTTTGATAACAGCTTAACAGCTTTTAAAACAGGTCTGATAACAGCTTAACAGCTTTTTAAAACAGCTCTGATAACAGCTTAACAGCTTTTTTAAACAGCTCTGATAACAGCTTAACAGCTTTTAAAACAGGTCTGGTAACAGCTTAACAGCTTATAAAACAGCTTTTTCAGCTCATCCACAGATAGAAGGGTAGACCTTAGATTGGTCAGCGTCAAATTGATGCCACGCGTCAAATATCCGTTTCAAGCACCATCCAAGACCAGGCACCCCCCACCACAACCAATACCACCACTACCCACCACTACCCACCACCTCCCACCACCACCACCCACCACCCACCGCTACCTCCACCCGTTGTAGTGGTCAAACATTATTCGGGAGTTCCGGACTTAGTATGGGAAATTGAATAAAAAGAAGGCCATATATAAAATATCATTTATTACAAATTAAAAAGTATTAATTCTTATAATCTTATGGTACAGAGCTGTATGTAATCAAAATTTCCTGTGTTTGATGAATCTGTTGTTGAAATCAACATCTGCATACAGTGTAAGTTTACATGATCCTTTATGAGCTCTCCAAGTATACAAAATGAGAATTTCTAGTGCTAAGTTAAATCGCACTTTTTAAGGCATGCCTCGTAATTACTTTTTGTCAATGTTTGGTAGAATTTATATAGCTTCACAACTTGTTTTAGGCATCTAGCAACACCACAACATTCACATGTATCTGGTCCATCCGTTGAATCATCTCTTGACCAAGGGCAGCTTATATAGTGTTCACCAAATTTTGACTCGACTTTTTCAATATTTTCATATAATTTTAAAAAGTTATAGCATTCTTGAATTTGTTTCTTATGCTCATCGAGTAAAATGTTATTATATTCTCATAAAAACTCCTCAATATCCATCTTAACAGTTCAGCATTCGGGAATACACTAACCACTAACCAAACTCTCATGCAATTTTCCCTTCCCCTTTTAGATTTTGCATAGAACATACCAGATTCTTATAAAATTGTCTGCTACCTAGTAGATTTTGGATTTTGGTTCTCACACCGTTTTGAAGATATTAATTTTTTAAAATCACTATATACCCTAACTAATTTTTTAACAGATATTTATATACCGATTTTTTTATATAGAACATATGGATTTATATAAGGCTTACACATCAGGAAATGCATAAAATCTTGGATTTTTCTTTGGAACATACTGTACAAGATTCTAATAAAATTTTCTTCTGCCTATTAGATTTTGTATGGAACATACTGTTACCGGATTCTTACCAGATTCTGATAAAATTTTCTTTCGCTTGTTAGATTTTGTATGGAACATACTATTACCAGATTCTTATACAATTTTCTTCTACTTTTTAAATTGTGAACTGAACATGGTACCAGATTCTTATAAAATTTTCTTATGGTTATTAGATTTTGTATAGAATATACTGCAACCAAATTCTTATAGCCTTTCATTTTGCTGCTATCTATTTTCAGATATTATATAATGTGCATTCATCTAGAACAAAAATCTATAGCTCGGTTTGGTCACATATGAATTTATATAAGGTTTATAAGGAAATGCAGTTACCAGATTCTTATAAAATTTTCTTCCACCTGTAAGATTATGTATGGAACATACTGTTACCAGAAATCTTCTTCTTTACAGTTTACTCACAGCTAATTATAATCTCCCATATAACTTGCACTACTCATCATCCAAGTGAACCCAAGAGCAGACACTTTCGGTTTCAAAGGTTAAGGTGACGTCAGAGGTCAAGACAATGTGCCAAATACATATAAATAGTAGTTTCATAACTTGTTTTTCAATTGATATTTTGCTCTTTACCCAAACAGATCACTGTTTCTTGGCAAGCTAATTACGCAATAATTTCAACATGAGCTCTAAGGACACTACAAACCTTCTAAAGCCTACGGATGAAAGGAGTAAAGAATATTCATATAAGGCTCAGTCTGCATCTATGAAATCGATGCTTTCCAGAAATAAAGAAGAAAGTTTTTCATCCAAAAAGTAAAGATGGAGAGATGTTATTTGTGAAAGTGGCGCACCACGAACCTTTTAACGCTACATTGGTGTAAAGGCATAAGGAATATTCATTATAAGGATCAATCTATATCTATGAAATCTTGGCCTTGCTGAACTAAAGAAATAAGACTTTAGACTTAAGCTATAATACAATTAAAACAAATTATTTCAATAAACGGCATTATAACCATGATACAATTTTTATTTACAATACATATTTTAGACCAGGCTAGACTTATTATATTTTCTGCGGCACACATCGCTTAATAGTGATAATTGAAGCAAGACGAGGAGATGAATACCAAACACCATCCATTTAACTTAATACATAACTTACAGTACCCACTCTAAACCCCGCACCACGATCTTCACTATGGGCTTGTAGAATTATCAACTATTTCTTCCTTCATACTCCACCATTCGGGCGATACTTTTGAGGAGATAAATATCCAGCGAGATTGCTGATTAGGATTTTACTGCTTATTCATAGATCCCATACAACTCCCACTACTCACCTCAGATAACATATCATACCACATTAATATCATAACACAGCGTTGTTCTATCAAAGCTTTTAATTTAACCCACTCTCAACTTAATGGTAAGTAAAGAATGTACCTGTCCTTATAGTAACTATATCAGCTTCATGTGGAATATTTTTTTAGATATAGGAGTCAATCTAATATCATAACAGCGTAACTGCTTGATTTATAAAAAAAACTCTGCTACCTTCATATGCTTACCACAAGATCATATTATGAACATGAAATTAACACGTTCTTATCTAGCCACCGAGTCAAATAAAAGAAGACATTCCTGCTGGAGGCTGAAAAGTTTAAACCTTGAGATCCATGAAAACTTTCAATTTAATCCACAACTAACAGCACCCCCTCTCAACCTCCACCACGATCTTCACTATTATCAAGTTTTTGCCCCTTCATACAACACCATTTGGATGATAATTTAGGGAGATAAATATGAAGCGACCTTGCTGATAAGGTTTGTATTCCTTACTCACAGCTCCCAAACAACTTCCATTACTCATCTAAGACAAGATATCATACTACATTGATATCATAATACCACCTTCTTTCATCAAAACATTTAATTAAACCCGCTCTCAACCTAATGGTAAGAAAATAACGTGATCACCCCAATAGTATGAAGATAAAATTATCATATTCTTATCAGCTTCATGTGAACCATGATATTGGGGATCAATCAAATTTCATAACAGTGTGACTGATTGAGAAATTTTATTGGCAAGAAAAAACAATTCGTCATAAAGACTTTTCAATACAAACTCCTAGATACAAAAAAAAACATTAATCGCTCAATTTGTATGCTTTACTCGACTGTACTTGTTTACGCAAGATATCAAATTACCAGCCACCTGGCAACCTTTCCTAATGCTTTAATTTCCATTACTTCTAATGATTTCATGTGTCTTACCATCCCAAGCAGCCGTGATCTATTTTTAGATATCGAATATCATAGCATGATCACTCTTGTTTATAAAAGATTTTTAATCCACAACTTACGTTATAGTTGTTGTTGTTTTTTCAGCAAAAGACATTTTCAATTATAACTTCCACTACTCATCTACGACATCACATCCTACAGATTAATATCAGTTGTTGTCATTGTTTTCTGCTAAAGAAATTAGGAATCTTTCATAAATCGCTCAATTTGTATACTTTACTCGTCTGCTGTGTGAATTTGTTTACATTATTCGACTGCGAATTTGTTTACTTTACTGGACTATGCGAATTTGTTTATGCAAGGCATCAAATTAGAAGCATTACAAATTTCCATTACTTATCTAAGTGAACATATCTACCTACATTCGCCCCGACCAGCTTCGCCTGATCTATATTTAGAACACAACTTACAGTACCCACGCTCAACCTCCACCTGCAACACTGGTCATGCCATTACACCTTATCACCAAAAATTTGATGAAAAGCCTTTTACTATACCCATACAAATTTCACTACTCTTCTAAGTCAACATATCATACTATATTAGTATCACCTCCCATTGATATCATAGGTGATCAAAACTTTAAATTTAACCTGCCCAAAAAATGAATTTTATTGAAATTAAAAAAACAATTTTTCATATAATCTAAGAATTTTCAATATATACACATACACACACCTACATAGAAAATTTTCTGATAAGGCTTTAATTTCTATTACTTCATGTTTCTTAACATCCGAAGCAGCCGTGATCTATTTTTAGATATCGAATATCATAGCATGATCACCCTTGTTTATAAAAGATTTTTAATCCACCACTTACGTTATAGTTGTTGTTGTTTTTTCAGCAAAAGACATTTTCAATTATAACTTCCACTACTCATCTACGACATCACATCCTACAGATTAATATCAGTTGTTGTTGTTTTCAACTAAAGAAATTAGGAATCTGTCATAAATCGCTCAATTTGTTTACTTTACTCGGCCGCTGTGCGAATTTGTTTACATTATTCGACTGCGAATTTGTTTACTTTACTGCACTGTACGAATTTGTTTATGCAAGGAATCAAATTAGAAGCATTACACCTGAAGAGCAAAATTAAGCATTTACTAATTTCCATTACATATCTAAGTCAACATATCTACCTACATTCACCCCAACCAGCTTCACCTGATCTATTTTTAGATATATGGTTACATGGTGCAATCATGTTTATAAAAGGCACCTACAGATTAATATCATCAAATTTTTAATCCACAACTTAGGTTATAGTTGTTGTTGTTTTTTGTTTGTTTTTGAGCTACTAATATTAATTACACCTGAGAAGGTAAGATAGCTAATATCTCGAACCATAGCCCGTAGAGGATTTCTGATGAAAATTTTTACCCCATAGTACTAATACTATTGGCATGGACAAAAAATATCCTAGGGTTAACTTGAATTATTACTACTACTAATTATACCTCAAAAGGTAAGATCACTAATATCTCGAAACCCATAACCCGTGGAGGATTTCTGATTTAAATTTTACCCCCCTAGTACTAATACTATTGGCATGAACAAAAATATTCAAGAGTTAACTTGAATTATTAATAATACTAATCACACTAATTCACTTAGGGAATTTCACAACATTTCTTATCCACATAAATACACAGCTGCACACATCCACCCTCGCCTTGGGTAATGTTTCCTTAGCCCAGCCCAATATACCACAGGCACTCATACTAAAGTAAACAACTAACACCAAACTCAATCTGACAAGTATATAGCCCCGATATAAATTCGCATGGGGTATTTCATATCATTACTCAATACAAATAAGCCGCACACATTTTACCCAAGCCTTGGTACAGGTAACGTAGCCCAGTCCAACATACCCCAGACAATCCTAGTCATAGTATCAGATATTCCCAGGAGGGGCATCTCAAGGTCAAATTGTAGCCTCCAAGACCAGATCAAACAAAAAGTTGGCGTGATCTCCTGGTCAGCCAGACGGTAGGAAAGGAATTCCCCCAGGCAGGCCCTGTGACGTATACCACTAGACGGAATCCGCCTCAGTGGCCCAGAACCCAGTCCAGAGCCGGCAAAATAGTTGGAATCTACCTTGCAATTTTTGTATGGTACTGTCACAGTATAATGTTAATTTTCAGTACAAAAGCGGCCTCAGAACCACCTCAAGATTGCTCAGAAAACTGCAAGATGATGTCAACTTTTCAGTACAAAACCGACCTCAGCCCCTTCCCCTCCCCTCCCCCCTCCACAGAACCTACAGTGATCCATCAAAATAGTTTGAAATTTCCGGACACTTTTTGTATGGAAAAAGTGGGCCAGACTCAGCCACCAAGTAGCCCAACCCAACACACCACAGGCACTCATACTAAAGTAAACAACTAACAGCAAACTCATGCTTACAAGTATACATCCCCGATATCACATATTGTCACTAAAGCTCTCAGACAACCTCCAGCACCCAGACACAGGAAAGGTCAAAGGTCAAATTGTAGCCTCCAAGACCAGATCAAACAAAAGGTTGGCGTCATCTCCCGGTCCGCCATACGGTAGGAAAGGAATTCTCCAGGCATGCCCTGTGACGTATACCACTAGACGGAATCCCCCTCAGTGTCCCAGAACCCAGTCCAGAGCCAGCAAAATAGTTGGTTTCTACCTTGCACTTTTTGTATGGAAAAAGTGATCCAGAACTGTCCTAGCGTAACTACTGCAGAACACCAAATTTTTTTTTTGTTCTTTTATTTCACATGAGTGTTTTTATGTTATTACTTTTCAGGTTAATTTCAGGGATTTATTACCGTGAATAAGAATTGAGTGAATTGCTTGCGGCGAGAAATAATTACGTCTTGCTTTTCCTGCTAACCCGCGTTTCTAAGTCTTGCTTCTCATGTTAATCCGCGTTTTCTTCGTAAAGGCATTTTTATCGAGAGGCATCAACCCACTAGTGTAACCTACTCTTCGGCTTCAAGAATAGAGCAGCTACCAAGAATAAATAGTTCTGCCTTTTGCTTCAGATTTGCAATCCACAATTTTTCTATTGCATTCAACCGGAAAGCCTAACGCATAAGCTGGCAAATTCCAACGGTAAGCCAGCGGATTCAGTACACACCGTAAATCGGTAGAAATCGACAAAGTTCCCGCTTATTTTAAATCAGTAAACACTGACGGCAAATCACCAAATTCTTGTTTGATTTGAATCAGTAAACGCCGACGGCAAATTAGCAGATAATCTAGCGCGAATCGATAAAAAATCAATAAGTTAATCGCCTCTTTCAAGTCAATGAATGCCGAAGGTAAATCAGCAGACTATCTGCACCCGGTAAATTAGTGAATTTACTGCAGATTAGCAATCGTCTCCCTTCATTACCTGTTGCCTCTTTTTATCGTCACTTCTACAACTTTTCAGTGAGGAAAAGTCTAAGACTCTGTAAATGCCGACGGCAAAATTCACAACTGATTTTTCATCTTACCTTCTGCCTAGTTTCTATCTACGCTTATAAATTGAGATATCTAAACCGAAAATCCTAAGGTAGAAACCTTATCAAACGCCGACGGCAAATCGCAGAATTTTCTATTAGCTAAACTTAGCAAATATTGACTGTGAATTGATGAATTCCTATTTATTTGAGTCATCAAAAGAAGACAGTAAATTAAACCAATTTTCTGTAAACTGCAGGTTAGTGAAAATCAACAGCTGATTAACAAATTGCGTTTCCACCTTAGCTAGTGCCAAGTTTCACTTGATTCTACAAATTTCCGCGAAATATAGGCCTAAAACTTCTCAAACGCCGACGACAAATCGACGAGTTTTCTGTTTCCGTGAGCTAATACATAAGTGCCGACAGCGAATGGACGAATTATCTACACACTCTGAATTTCCTACAGATGTTTATTTTATTTATTTAGCCAATATAATCTGACTTATATATAAAGTACCATAGTGTATAAATTAAAAAAAAAAAATATTGTTTACGATAAATCGATAAAAAAAAATATTGCGAATACTCTGAGATTTCTGTAAATTGTAATGATCCAATTTGATAAAGTTTGGCAGTTTTATTATTCTGGCCTTAATTAGAGGTGACCACAAAGTCGTCCAGAGCTTGGTAAACTGGATTCCCCTCGTAAGGTGCCAGATCGGCGTCCTCCTCATTTGTATTGAGGATTAAGACTATTGCCATACCGTTGACTTGTTCGACAATGGAGTTTCCAAGAAACAATCCTGCCCTTATTTCCTTCTTACATTAAACCGCTTCTTGTTTATGAGAAGGATTTGGAATTTCAATTATAGTCTCTGATCGAATTTTGAATAATTTTAATTGATTCGATTCTTTCGGATTTTTAATAGAAGGAGATCCGATTCCAACTTTTGTGGAATTTGGAGGGAGTTATTCGATAATTCCGACTCGATAGAATTTCACTGAAATTCCTTAAATTTTTGCTTTTTTTTATTTCTAGACCTCACCACTTGTGAAGTGCTAGATGATGGAGATAGGCTTTTGTTTGATTCAGCCTTTCTTGCAGCTATAGATGGTGATAGATTTTTATCAGTTTTTCTATTGGAGAATGTTACCCCCATATACAGTAAACTTTTAGTATGAGACCTCTTTCCTGGGTCTTCGCTGTTCGATTAAACATTTGGGTAACTTGAATAGTATTCCTCATATGGATAAAATTCATTTTAATCGTTAATTTTCAGAGAAATGTATTTATTTTTGTAATTGATACTAGTATTGTATCGAGAGAAAAAGTCATGACCAGGCAGGCCTTCGTATGAGAGAATGGAGTTATTTCCCACTATTTGGAATGGATGTTCTAGGATGGAGTTATTCTGAGCAGATTCCAGAGTTAATTTCTCGAAGATGAGTCCTTCTGTAGAAATGGGCTATGTAAATAACCTATTGATATTGGAGACAGCATCTCTGTAGCAGATACTGTCTAACTTCAGTGGATGGGGTTTTATTATTTTATATGAGAAAGAGTTAAAGAACTTTTATTTATTTGAACGGCGATTCCAATTGACTTCTTTTGCTGCCTAGTTTTTCGTCGATATTGTCTCTTTGTGCTGTAGTTTGTATGTGTCTGGGGTTGCTGAACGAGATACTCCACTGCATCCAGTTTCCCTGCCTGGATGCCGAGGAATTTCTATAATTTTTTCTCTTTGGTGATGGTGATCTAGCCGAGATACTTGCAATATTCCGCTTCTTTCGGACTACTGGCTGCTGCCAATTCCTGTTTTGTGGCTATCTGTCAGCCGTATTTTTGCTGGTGGAGTACTGCTTTTGAAAATTATGTTGATTCCCTTGGCTGTTACTCTTGTCCTTCATTCCTCCATTGTATGTCCCATCCGATGACAATATAAACAAGATGGAACCTGTGGCGGAGATGTAACTTTGTTGAAATTTGGAGTACGCTGTAATTCTGGATGTGTTCTTTGAATGGTATTAAAATTTTGAGTGGGGCGCTGTATGACTGGGCATCTTGAAGAAATTTGCCCCAGTCTATTACACTTAAAACCTTGTAAATTCTGAACTGTATTCTGTGTGAGAGGTGCTTGATTTGACTAGTAATTTGAGTGAAAGTTTGTTTATTTGGGCTCCAAAGTGTAGTTGCGGATTGGATGATCCGTCCTCAATAGTTTTTACAGCCTGATTCTCATAGAATTTTAACCGTAAGAGCACCTTGTCTGTTGTATGGGAGTGTGTTGCCTTATTTAATTAGGACGGGATTGTACTTAATTGAGACTGCAGAGTAGATCTTGGAATTTTTTCCTCGAAAGTTTGTTGCAGAATTGATTTTAAATTAGGCCAATCTGCAACTTGATTGAACCTGAACACATCATACGTCTCGGCGGATAATTTACTTCTTATGAAGCTTGCCGTCGTTGCTGTCGTGCATATGTTGTCACAGCTTGTGATAAATTTATGGAGACCTTTCGGATTTCCACTGAGATTGTGAATAAGTGACCTTGCATCTGATAGGGAAAAATGCGATTGGTCTCTGAAGGAGATGTTATGGTGATGATCTGTTAATTTATTTGTATTATTCGATAAGTTTTGACAACGAAGCGCAATTATCGTGTATGTGTATGATGTTTATATATCGGCGTAAGCATCATTTTTGAAATAGTCATGTTTCATGGCAATTATTTCGTTTTGCGTTGCCTTAAAATCATCCCAGTATTTGTGCAATGAATTGATATTTTGTGTCAGATATGCCTGGGTTTTTGCTGATAAAGAATTTAAATCGATTGCTCGTATAACTCTTGTAATTGATTTTTGTATATGATCCTGTAGTCTGAACCGTATTGTATTTGACTGATCTTTGTCTGTATTGTCTTGGGTAACAGCTGCAGTTGCGAAGTCTTGGGGGTGGAATGTAAACGAGGTTATTTATGCGATCTGTGTGGAGTGATATGGACTTCAACCTACCTGACAGAGTTGCCTTGGCAAGATTGTACCAGTCCTATGTTTTGTCATAGCATGACTGTTTGAAATAATCGTGAGTTTCATCGAAATCTTCATGATCTTGAATCAGGGTTTCAGTTTTTTCTAATGAAGCCCAAAGGACTTCCAATTTTTGGAGTTTTTTGGAAGTAAAATCTGAAGTTCTTTTTTTTACTTTATTGGCTCTGTGATAATCGGCGAAAATTTGTCTATTTTCTGTTGTTTTCGGGACTTGCGACAAACAGAGCTCATCGAAAGATTTATTTTCTTCGGTCATGTTGGTTAGTTTGGTATTAGTCGGAGAATTAAGTTGAAATTTATGAAAAAATTTATTAAAATTTGGGAGAAGTTAGGTATATACATATTTACGTTTTATTTTTTGTGAATGGTGTAAGTATATGAAACAATAACAACAGCAAGAAAATGACAAATTAACAGGTAAATAGAAATCTAAGAGATATGCACGAAAATAAAATAAAAACACGCCTGGTAATTATAATATTTTTGCGTATGGAGGTATATATGATTAAAATGTAGAAGAACTTTCAACAATAATAAACAGAAAGTAAGTTTTTATAGATAATTATGCGAAAATGTTTAAGTAAAATTGATAAAATAAATTTCGGGAAGAAAAAAAAATAAGTACGGAAAACGCAGCACTATGGAAATTTTTATATTATTATTTTTTCAATAGCAAAGGAAAAATTTCTTTATATTTTTTACGAAATTAATAAAAATAAGGAGTTGCAGCAAAAATTCCTAACACCAACCAAAATCTTTCTCCTGATAGTCTTATGAAGCTCTATTGCAGGGGATCGATTATTGATTTATCGAAATCCTCTGGCCAGCAAGTTTACGAAGCCTTACCGGGGTCGCTTCGTGAAGCAGCGTATTTCGTACACACGTCAACAAGAATAAAATATTTGAATAAATTTGTAAATATTATAAAACAAAAATTGTCTACCTTGCCTTTTATCCAAATTGAATTTTATGTGAAGTTGATGTTGAGGATGATTTAATGTGCCGTTCGTCCTGGTCGACTTCGCCTTGGAGTAATCAACTTGAGGATAAAGATTTTGTTGTTGCAGAATACTGGGAGCTGATGATACTGCTGCTGGATGTTGCTACAACTGCAGGATGATCACGGTGTCGCGTTGAGGCAGGGATGAAGCCTCGTAAGCGGTACCGCGTTGAGCGCTATGGCGCTTAAACTTTAATATTTAATTCCTTTAAACACTTTTTTGGGTGCCCGGGTTGTATTTTTTATATTACTATGAGTTTTCTGGATTTTTATTTTTTTTTAACTTTTTGTTTATTTATTTAATTAATTATTTTTTTAGCACTAATTTGGGGTAACACCGCCACCAAAATGTTATATATGGCAGGATTTTTTATCTTCTTTTTATTTAATTTAGGTTAAATTTATAGGCACTGATTTAAAAAAAAATACCACTGCCAGCAGTTGTTATAGTTGTGGCAGGTTTTATTATTTACTTTAATTTCAATTTCTAGGCACTGATTTCGGGGTACCGCCGCCACCTGTTGTTATAACTGTAGTAAATTTTTATTATTTTTTTATTAATATAGTATTTTTTTATTTTTATTTCATTTTATTTGATTAAGTTTTTTTTTAATTTTCCACTTAATCGGTAGGATTTTTACCTATGTGTTTCACTAATAAAAAAAATTTAGGCTCCCCACCTTTCGGAGGGTGTAAAATCGACTCCTCGAGGATCGGGCTTGTTGGTACCAGGTACCCACGAAAACTTTTAAAAACCTTTTTTATTCTTTTTATTGCTTTCTCACGATGTTTGAAAAAACGTACCTGAGAGAATGCAAAAATGTTTTGTAGCAATGCATATGCATCAAGGAGAAATGAAATTGGATATGCAGTTGTGGGCCTGTCTTGAAATATTCGCTTTAAGGGGGCAAGAATAATTCGTAAATACTGTATGTATGTATATACATTCAATTAGATTGGGAAAATTAAGTACTGTACGTATGTAGAGTGTTGATACGGAAAAGAGTAAGTAAGTAAATATGCATATCGTGTGAGTGGAATGTGTGTCTGATAACAAAATGCAATTTATGCCGAATTGCATATTGCTATAACATGGAAATGCATTTTTAAATTTATTTTAAATTGAAATTGAAATTTAAAATGAAAATGATTTTTGTTTTCAGGTTCATTTATGTAATATATCAATATATTGTATAGCACAATATATTGATGTATTGGGCTAATGGTTGTGATTCGCGGCATTGGACACCTGAGTCACAACTATATTAAGATAACAAGTGCAAATAGGGGAGGGAAACAGAAAGCAGAAACCACGAGTGAAGTCATATGCAAAAAAGGAGAAAAGATCGGCAGAAAAACAGATTAAAAAATGAAAACGGTTAATTGATTTCGGGTTTACGTGAATAGAAGCGCAAAGAGAAAGGAATACAAAGAAGCAAAACTACGGAGAAATGGAAAAAAAGGAATAATAAAAAGACATTTCGTCGAAATTTTATTTTGGAACAACAAGGAAATGTGATTAATATTTTTTATTATTGATTATATATTATTATTAATTTTTTACTATAAACATTTCCGATATTTATATATATTTAATCTTATACAGCGTATTATTTACAATGCAATTTCGCCTAGGAAACACGTAATTACACACATGCACACTTATAAAATAAAGCATGGTTTTAAAGATAAATCGTTGAATAACAAATAAATTGTATTAAAGAAAACACTTTTAAAATAAATAAAATAAATAAATTGCACTAAAAATTTAAAAAAAAAATGTTCAAACAGATAATAAAAATTATTCTAAAATATTGTTAATACATTCAACTTCAAGATCTATTCTGAGATTTAGGCTTTCTTATTTTGCAATGAAACTTTTGTTGTGCATATCATTCAGAAAGAAAAAAATATTGTTATTTATTTAGTGCAATTTATTAATAAAAGTTATTG
The DNA here is from genome assembly GCA_963924295.1 of Dioctria rufipes. Classification (NCBI taxonomy): domain Eukaryota; kingdom Metazoa; phylum Arthropoda; class Insecta; order Diptera; family Asilidae; genus Dioctria; species Dioctria rufipes. Next base: position 93,871,272 of record OZ002742.1, on the reverse strand, counting down.
TATTTAAAAGTTTTTGTTTAATAAATTTTATTTTCTACTTGTTAATCATAACAGTAAATAATTATGAAATTTTAAATTGATCATTTTAAAATGCAGGAGGTAGATAATTTTAATATTTTGTCAATCATTACTGTTATTTCCAGTAATTTTTTGGAAACGATTTAACTAACAACAATATGTATCGATTTTAATACAAATTTATTTCTTATAAAATTTTGGATAGACAGAGGAAGCTGAACGCGCACCAAAAACTTGTTGCAGATTGCTGATAGAGATCGAAGTACAACGCAACTGGGAAAATCCGCACAACAAATTTTATTAAAGTTTGCTTTAAGGCTAAGTTACAATGTGACGCTGTCGCTAAACCTATCAAAAGTTAAAGTGTATGAAAGTATTCAAGCGCAGATATAGTGTATCGCTAAGTGTGTCGCTGACGCTGGTCGCGTTGCTTAAAGTTGAAAATATTTCAACTTGAGACATGCAACACCTTTACGGCTGCAGTTGAGGCAATTTGTTTTCGCAGAACATTGAAATTGTAAGTGAAAATTGTAAGTTTAAAGTAATCCACAGTATATAATAATTATTTAATTTATTTATTTACGATTTAATGATTTTATCTAATATTGGAACGAAAATTCAACACATGTTAGAGCATCATCTTTGGAACAGCATAAGCAACAGGCACTGCGTCCGCGTCAGCATCAGCAATATCATTCGCGACCGGTTCTCGCGACAGCGCCATATTGTAACTCAGTCTTTAATTTGGATTATTATACAATGCAAAATCTGTTACGCTTTCAGAAGATTCCAACTGCTGGCTCAGTAGACGGGCGTGGGGATTGCAGTTTTTAAGTATAGTTAAGGCGCCACGTGATCTTTTTCGGTAGGAAGGTGAGATCACGGAACCTGTTACAACAAAGACCCGTTACTTCTGATCAAGAATTTTTGTATTTAATTAAAGAAAGTTACAATATAGCACTGCCAACAACTATATATGAACACATCAAAAACTAACAATGTGGCTATAATACCTGATGCTATGACCAAACAAAGATAAATTTACTCTACCGCCTGATGCTCATGTAAAACACCAAGCAAAATTATTCGCCGTCACCAACCAGCCATTGTTTTCTTTCTTTTTCTTTAAAAATTATTGGAGTAAAATTATGAAAAATTACCCAAAATTAAGATAACAAAATACTTAGCTCTGTATCGAGATATCAGCTCCCCGTGACTCGTGATCTATTCACTGATATCTCCTGAATTATTTGTGTCCGGACTCCTTTCCCTTATTTGTTCCACTGCCAATTCTTCTATGCAGTTGTAGCTAAATTCTTTTTCGTCCTCGTTTTAGATATTGGGCCCTATTCTGTAATTTTTCATAAAATAATATTTTATGTTATTTTATGGCGAAAAAATCCCTTCTTCATAAAATGAAAATAAAATATTTTAAAAATTCGTATTCTGTCGTGGTTCCATAAAATTATTTTATGAATTCTTTTATGAACACGTAACATAAAATATTTAGTACATTCCGCTATGTTTTCTATTACTTTTTGAACAGCTGGTCAATTGACATTTGCGTGATACTCTATCAAATCACCCACTAAATAATCATTTATGAAAGCAGCTGCTTTCTTAATAGCTCTTGAGATACTTTGGGTGTAAAAGTTCTAAAATATGACAACTCCTGACTGGAGTTTGATGCGAACCATATCCGTAGAAATGCAAAGCAGCAGAAAGACGTCCTTTCCGTTCAATTTTAGATTCCTAACTCAAAGTGAACAGAATAGATGTCTTTCCGGTATGAGGCTACAGTTACTCTATAAGTATTTGAATTTGTTTTCATAAAACGAAACATTTGCAAAATAACTTTACAAATCACAATATAAGAAGTTTATTAATTATCCAGCCGGAAGAACTTTTGAAGCCTAAGGCTGGGCAACTCACATGGATCGTAGGATCGCGAAGATATCGTATGATCTCTTCTGCATAAAATTAAAACCTAGGCAAATATAATTAACTTTTTATATTTTATCATACACTGCACTGGTGCGAATTTCTACAATTTCTAACAAAATTGTAATTTTTATGTATGGCGGTGGACATTTTAGTTTGTAATTAAAACAATTTTCGCACAACGAATGTTCATTGACGCATGTCATTTTCATAAAATGTGTCAAAATACCTTTAAAATGTGCTGCTTAGGTTCTTTTATGTTATGCTCCATAACAGGAAATATTTTATGTTACGATGCATAAAATAAAATAAAATAAAATTTCTGGTACAGAATAGGATTTTAGGGAAATATTTTATTTTAAGGCATAACATAACATAAAATGATAAAATTTTACCGACAGAATAGGGCCCATTAACTTTGTAATTTTATTTTTATTTTCCCTTCGTTAACTACTCTTTTCAGATCTTAACTTTGTAATTTTTATTTTTACTTTTTTCTTCGTTAACCACACTAGGAACTTCTGCTTTCGGGGAGAGCACCGACAAGAAGATGATTGCCATTGCCAGCATTACACCATTCTTCTAGTCAGCAATCCAGCAGTTTGTTTGGTGGTCGAAACCACTTTATTACTTTCGGCGCAAATATTATTTGTAAGATGTATGATGTCGATTCTGTAATTGGCTAACGATTAAATTCTACGTTTGAATTTCTTTTAGGTATAGTTAATGTAATCAACAGTTCGAGGAAGAATTATTTCTATTTTATATTTTGTGTCTAGTGGTCAAGGTATTTAGGAGCCGGGAGTACGTACCTAATCATTTCTTTACTCGTTTTGTTTTCTCTATTTCCGCTGCAAGGAAATGAGGTTCTCATGGTTCACGGTTCGAGCTTTAGAATTAATGTTTGACTTACTAGTGGCTAGGTGGCTCTGCGATTACAATATGACTGCGCTTAAAAATTCAATTCTGTGCAACTTATTTGTTTAGTCAGTAAGTAATAACAAATTTTAAATAATTCTAGATATGTCTTAATTAGAACTTTACGGTAAATACTGAAGCTATTTTTGTACTGTTTTAAATCAACAAGAAAATTACTAATGTACCTAGAAGTCCCAACACACGGACAAAATGCGGACATTTGTTTATGCGAGCTCGACGACGAAAGAGCATCTGTAGAGGTGGGTGTGATCCTCTTGAATAAGTCCCGTATAGTTCTACTTTTTTACTCCAAAAAGGGGTCTCAGGTTTCGTACACGTCATAGGAATTTTTTTCTGAAATTAAAAAGCACAGCAGAATTAACACTTTGACAGAATATTTCGACATTAAAAGAGAACCCAGCACCACACAGATACTTTTGAGAGTGTAACAAATTGTCTAGCTTGAATATAAAATTGAAGGTGGTGCGAAAGCTATTTTAATCACACTTTAGCAAGTTCAAAAATTCAAAAGCAGATAGCAACATACGTTAATTGCATGAATACAGAATTTATAGAAATACATTAATTACTTTTATGACGAGTAACATAAACTGGCCACCTTGGGAGCACCCGCCTCCAATGACTTGATGACCTCTGGTGTTGAACACAGCTTGACTACAACTCGTTTGACAAGTCCCGAAACAGTCTTGATGGTGATGACATGAACGTAGTTATCTTTGCCTGGATGCAATTCCACTATACGTCCTAAGAGCCACTTGAATGGCGGAGAGTTTTCTTCCCCTAGGAGCACCATGTCCCCAGTTTTTAGATTGGGATGCGGTGATTGCAAACCCTGTAAATAATCATTTTGCCAGCCAGACCAAAAGGCATGAAGTTTACCTTGCAAAAGCTGCCATCGGGATCTCAACATGATATCTACCATTAGAAGACTAAGCTCAAAAACCCTTATCGAAGCCCCCCCCCCCCCCCGGTTAGGAAGTGAGCAAAAGTGAGTGGTTGAGGATCGTTAACATCGTGGGACATTGGAGTTATTGGATAAGAGTTCAGGATACATTCCACTTTGCAGACTATTCGCTGCAATTCATCTAAGGAGTATATTTCTGCTCCACACTTCAGATGATGTTTGGCTTGCTCAATAGCCGCCAAAAAGGGCGATCTCAGAGGTATAAACTTCCATTCGATTCCATTTTTAGGCATTAGTCCTGAACTAGATTAACATGCTGCTCAGAATGAAATAGATCTTTTAAATCTCGACTGGCTCCTACAAAATTAGTAGCGTTATTTGAACAGGAGGTTCGAACGTTAGATCGTCTTGCGATGAACTTTTTCAACACCGAGAGAATAGATTCGGTAGTTAGGCTAGTAGGTACTTTCAAGTGGATAGTCTTGACGTAGACGCAACTGAAGACATACATGTAACAGTTTGATGCAGGAGGATTTCGTATTGGTTGGTTAACGACGAAAGGACCGCAATAATCTATCCCCGTGTGCGGAAAATTGGGCTTGGTTGAACTCGAGGAGATGGAAGCTGACCCATGATTTGATGCTGCTTTTGAGGCCGAGGGCGAAAGGAATTGGTGCAATGATTGACAACTTGTTTTGCTAGAACTTTTCCTCCAAATGGCCAAAACCTTATACGACTGATTGTCTGAGAGCCAGCGTGCATATGCCAAGAATGATAATGAGCAATTAGTGTTTTAACATATGCGGATTTAGGAAGCACTATTAGATGCTCGGAGTTGAAATCAAGTTTGGCATTTAGTAGCTGGCCACCGAAACGGAATACGCCATCACAATCTATGAATGAATCGAGCGTTCTGATGACGTTATTAGGCTTGGGGTCCCTTTTGCTTAGTAGGCGACGGTAGTCTTCAGAAATGTCATTTTTTTAACGTAGCGAGTGACAGACCTAAGTAACTAGAATACTTAGTCAAGTTTTCTTTCAGCTAGCATTAATCAGTAACGATAAAGGCACACAAATAAATTGTGAATTCAATTTTATTTACTTTTCGGACAGGAATCGAACCTACACTTGTTAGATTCGGTCAAAGATGGAGAATAGAAGAATTTTAAGAATCGTCAGAAATAAAAGTTCTGAAAATTCATCTATTCTCCATCTTTGACCGATTCTAACAAGTGTGGGCTCGATTCCGTCCGGGAAATATAAATTCGAATTAGCTTTGAGTATGAGTTGCAAACCTTTGAGCAGCCTGCTATATCTGATGCTGACATCGATGAGAGAACAACCACTATTATACGTCCTTCTGAAATGTCCCATTTAGGTGAAGGAGATGATTGTGGCTATAGTTTCTCTGGTGCACCGATAAAGTCCGGACCATGAAACCAAAGGTTGTAGTCGATGAATTGCCCAGGTGGCACTCCTGTACTGAGAAGATCGGCAGGAATCTCTGATAAAAATTCCTGGATCTTTGCCACGCGGTTGCTAACAAAAGCGCTCCATTTGGATGGTGACGTAAACAGCCAAGGTAGTGTAACCTGTTATTCGGACCAACAATAATTTTTATCTGCGACAGAGACGAATACCCTGTGGACGCGATCAGTGAGTTCTTCACAAACAACTCTCTCAAGCTTTTCAAGCCTTTTCCATTTGTTGAGGTTCACGAACGCATCATCATCATTATGGGGCAAATAATACAAACTGTTGAAATTCGCCCTATCATCAGGTGAAAAAAAGTTTGTATTGGAAACACATGATCGTTGGCATCACATCTCATCACATCATCCTTAGAGAATATGGAGCAAAATCTACAACGTTTATCAGCAAGATCATACGATCGTGTCATATACGAGAATAGTAGTTTTTACGATCGATACTGATACGAAAAATCAATATCAGCAATCAGCATCCAAGCAACGTGTTCTTCTTAAAATTTAAATAGATGTCCAATCGAGAAGCAGAAATAAATTAATAGAAAGTACAACATAAGTTTGAAATAAAGTGTTAAGCGCATCCTACTTTTCTGTTTTAGAACCGGATTACCTCCTCAAGACAAGTGGTGATACAGGTGTTTCCCCTGTTTGAATTTTCAATGTTCAATGTAGGTACTTACATAAGTGAAAATAAAATTATAAATAAAATAGTGAAAATTCAAGTCTTCTTTGTAAAGGTTTAATTTTCCTTCGTTTTCATCGGTAGCATGCGGACAAGCATTTTCCCAAATATATATACATACATATATATACACATGTAATCACATAACGCATATTAATTATCTATGTATAATAATGTGATCGTTGCTTGGAATTAATTCCAATTTTTCGATTTTTTTCCCAATATCGAAGTTTTTAGCTAAGTTGGCCAGTTATCATTATTTGAAATAATTTGTAAACGGTACACAGCACACACTAATCAAAGAACGGTTCCTTCACTAAGTGGGTGCATTAAAATTGAGAGTGAATTAGGATTATGTCATACATTTATGTATAAAAGTAATTAGATAGTGCATAATTATCCATAATAAAGTTATCGTAGATTGGATATTTTTTTTTTCAATTTCTAAGCTGTTAGCCACATTGGCCGGTTATACATTTTTAAAAGAATTTGTGGTACGATACATAGCACGTTTTTCACAGAACGGTTCCTTCACTGTAAGTGGGTGCATTAAACTTGAATTGAAAGTGAACACATTTGTTGTATATTACAATGTTAGGTTATTTCGCAACTATTCAGGGCACTAAGTTGAAATTAGTTGAATGTGATATCCCATTATGTATACACGTTAATGCGAATTGTAGCATTTTGAAATATAACAAATTTTACAATTACATTGAAATGGCAACTTTTAAGGAATTAGTGGGTGCGCAAAAAGTGATCTATGAACAATTAGAGAAATTTGAAAAAATTTTAGGAAAACGTCCAAGGAAAGATTAGATAGCGTGGGTCATATTCAGGGTCGTACCGAGGCTTTGACAGAGTTAGGTGATAAATTCAATTCGAATGATGAATAAATTCGGGATAGGCACGATGAATATTTCACTGGGGATATTGTTTGATAAATTTAAAGATTCATATTTTGAATATCAAGGCATATTAAAGGATATTTAACTAGAGTTAAGGGCACTCTCACTTGAACAATGGACGATCTCGCATAATATCATAATTCAAATTGATGCAGATCAGCCGAAAATACAAACGCTGTCCTTACGCCAGTAGAAGCGCATTTACATGGTCGACTTACTAACGAGTATATACCGAATGACATTACATTACCACGTATAACGATCCCTACATTCTCAGGAGACTACAATTAATGGTTATCCTTTAATGATATCTTTGATTCTATGGTGAACTCAAATTCGAATTTATCCCCGGTTAAAAAAATGCATTACCGAAAAGTGGAGAAGCAGAAAATATTATTCGTCATTTAAATGTAACGAACATTAATTATTCCATTGCGTGAGATAATTTTGTTAAAAAATATCAGAAGACCAGAGCTCTTATTAATAAAGTTTCAAAAGACTCTTCTCACAAAGCCAGATGCAACAGCTTCCCAAACTCGTCGTGTTCTTTATGTAACTGAGGAGTGCTTGCCAACTTTGAAAAACTTAAAGGTAAAGGTGGACGGCTAGGATCCTATTATAATTTTGCTTATACGACGCTTCCTTCCGAGACTACTCAAATTGTCAGAGCTCAAAGAATTTTTAAAGAGTCGCTTTCGTACTCTGGAAGCACTCAACTCCCAAAAGCGTTATTAGAAATCAATTCACGGATCCTCTGAAAGAAAGACACGCTCCTATCATACAACCCGATTCAATTGTCCCCTGTCCAAAGGTCACCATGCACTGAAAAGATGTTTCAAGTATATGAAAATGCAGCCGTAAGAAACGATAAAATTTGTTTCTTCTCACTCTATGTGTTTCAATTGTCTGGCTCAAGGTCATCATGTAAAAACTTTCCTAGTGAACAAACTTGTCACCACTATCAATGGCGACACAATACTGTATTACATATTGAAAATGAATACAACTCGCGGTCTGAACGGGGAGAAACTTTAGAGATTAACTCTGAAGAGCATTCGAAGCAAATCGAAGCTATATCTTCTGGAAGCAAAGTGGTGACTTCTTGTGTTTCTCGTGAAAACAAGCTTATGCTATTAGCTACTCTATTAATAAGTGAATTTTCTTCTAATGGAGAATCATTTTTACTTAAAATTTTGATGGATCTAGGGGCACAAACAACTTTTGTAACCAAAAGAGCGATGCAACGTTTACGCGTAAAGTTCCGTTGCTCACCAATTGAAGTTGTCGGTCTAGTAAACATTATAGCAGCCAGGGAAAAGTCTTCTGCTGAATTTATAATTCAACATCATTCGCAAGAAGCTCCCACAATTAAGGCTAAGGCCGGGCGCCCCCTGGAGTGGTGTGTGAGCAATGTGGCAGTGGCGTGGCGATTAAATGATAAGTGAAAAAATTTAGTCCCGTAAAAACAAATAGAGTAGCGCACATTGAAATAGAGTGGCGATGGTGTGGCATTTGACAAGTGGCGTGGCACCACTTGATTGCCACTAGTCTCCGACAAGTTTAATTTTCGAGTGGTAAGTGGCAGTGGATGCCACTTCTCCTTAGTTATTACTGTTGATGTTGAATTAGTTAATCGATACGCTGCTTGCCATTTTGATGCGCGCTTAATAATATTAATACCAACTCGCCACCATTCTACTGCCACACCACTTTGTTGCCACATCGCAAGCCAAAACCACGCCACTGCCACATTGCTCACACACCACTCCAGTGGGCGCCAGGCCTAAGGCAGCTCTTCTTGATTCACTTACCGATTTTGTACCTCCTAAGAGAATCTCCATTCCCCAGTGGAAACAGTTTGATGGTTTAACTCTCGCCGATCTGTCCTTTGATCATCCAGGCAGAATTGACATAGTATTGGGCGCTGAAATTCGTTCACATATCATCGAAGATGGGTTGATTCGTGGCACGACAGGAACACCTACGGCACAGAAGACTTCATTCAGGTGGATTCTTTTCGGTTAAGTCAACCCGCAAATCTCCTCAATTGCCTCATTTACTGATGTGGCTCTTAGTTTTTGTTCAAAGAATATGATGCCATAAAACGTTTTTTTTTGGGAATTCTGCCCCATGTCAAATGACATCGGAAGATGGTCTTTGTGAAAGGATTTTCGCCGAAACTCATTCTCGAAATGCAGAAAGGCACCCTTAGCTAAAAATCAAATGAGATTTGCAGACTCAAGAGAGGTCGAATTGAAAAGGTCTCAATCGTTAGAACGGCGTCTGAGTTTCGATATTAAGTTAAAGAATGAATATAATAAATGCTTAGTAGAGTATTTAGAACAAGGACATATGGAAAGGGTGCCTGCCTCTGATTTATCGCAATCCTTAGATAATGTATTTTATCCTCCACGTCACGGGATCCTCAACGCCGAGAGTTTGACAACAAAGACCCGAGTCGTCTTTGATATGACTAGCAATTCTAGTAATTGCTATCGCCTTAATCATCGTTTCCCATATTGCCCACCATTACAGCGTGATATTTCTCTCTTACTATCAGAGTGGAGGCAACACAAATTCGTATTGACGGCTGACATAGCCAGAATGTATCGCCTGGTTTTAATACATCCATCTGACTGTGTCTATCAAAGGTTGATGTCGCGCTCAAGCTCAGACGAAGTTAATTACTGTCTGCTCAAAATCACCGCGATGGTTGAACGGCTTCGATTGTAATAATTCTGGGCTTACCACACAGTTTACTATAGTTTTTGAATGTTTTGGTATGGCAGCGTGGTCACTGTCAGAGTAAGTTCCCTATTTCTTATTTCTTTACTGAAACCTTTCACATGTATTTCCAGAAATACGTGCTATAATGCTTATAACGTTATCAATTGACACCATCACAACGTTTGCTTTTCTAACGCAGTTTTGCAAAATTCATAGCTCAAACTCAAGCTAACTGTTGCCACAAGTTTATTTCGAATGAAATAATAGTTTCAAGATATATCTCGTATAATTATCCCTGTACATAGCTATCTGCTCGTAAATATGATGCTCTCTAGTGAGTCTTGCGACAGTTTTGAAAATTTGTGAAAATATTCAATAGAACATTCTTTCGTATATTGTACACACATTTTGCTTGTTGGATTTAATGTACTCTACATCAGCTGTGTGGTGAGCGCAGTGGAACCTTTTGTTAGAGGTAGTTTGAAAAAAAAAAAAACCGGCGAAAATTAAATGCACACTTTCCTTTGTCCTCACGTTTATTCAATGGAGATAAGTTATTCCTCAAGAATGGCTCCATACGTCTGCCTCTCGTGAAAAACGACTGCAAATGACAGCTTTTCTTTCACATTTAATGGTGCCGTTTAAGAATTTTCAGCCATTGCGCCATTTAGGAAAATAGTTCTTTTTTTTTATTTTAAGTACTTTATGAATTAAATTAAATACATGCGGAATTTAGAACACAATGCTATGCTATGCATGGAAAATTGCAATATTTGCATTCAATCAGCTACATAAAAAAGTATTTGTGCATGTGTAGATATCGCATGCAATATTTGAAACGATCGAGTAATAAATATTTTCTAGCATCTGTCGTGTTGGATCAAATGTATACAAAACTGCTGTTAAAGAAAATTTTTTTCTCGGCATGCTCTACAAGATGTTGCGGTCCATTCCGGAAGGCACTACAGATTTCACAATATGTATACACTGGTCTGATATACCATGCGATATCTATCTCTTATGCCAGCTATGCTAAAAGTCTTGGGAAGGTTTCATATTAAACAAAGGTGTAAGTAGAGCCATAGATGGCACAAGAACTAGATGTCGCATGGCATACTAAAACAGAGTATACAGATTGTGAAATGGGTAGTGTATTCTGGAATGGACCATAACATATTGTAGAGCATGCCAAAAGCAAATATTTTTATAACAGCAGTTTTGTATACATTTAACCGACTTCTTCCATACTTCAGATACGAAAAAATATGAATCACTCGACGCATACATCATTTTAAATCTTGTGGTCCATTCCGGAATGGACCACCCCGCCATATAAATTTTGTATACTTTTTTGGTACTGTATGCGACATCTAGTTCTTGTGCCATCTATGGTAGAGCTTAATTTCGCGCTGTGATATAACACCATATGCAATAAAACTATTTGTTTCTAGTATAGTCTTACTTCACTTTGGAAGTATAAAAAGACCATATTTAGAAATTTTTTGAATAATATGTAATATGGTCGTATATCACTTTAAAGAGTGGCTTTACTGAAATATTATGCATTAACGCCTTATGGTGCTCGATATCGGTAACTTGTACACTCGTCTTACCAATTGCTCCCATTACTATCTGGAATCATTTTTCTTAAAATTTTATTAAGAGGAGTCAGTACTCAGTCTTCTGTGCCTGTAGGCAATAAAATTTACTATACGTAGGTTTGTGTACTGAAAGTGAAAAAATTATTATAAAATTAGCCTAGACCTGGACCACAAGTTACATTAGAGACATCTAGCGTAAAAGACAGACACCCAACATGCCACAATTTAAGACGAAAACTGAAAACTTGCAGTTCAAAGAAATTGAAAATTTTTAACGAGACTTAACTCTCCTAAGTTTTTTGCACATATTTGTGAAATATACTATTTTGCTGTGCATTTCAACAACTTTCAACGAAGTATTCCGGTTCCACGTCGGTGAAATATCGGGAGAAAAAACAATTACTGTTAGAGTCAAATAATTAAAAAAACGCTAATAAAAATGAAAAACTCGACGTTATTTGCTAGATCTGGGCTTTATCTTTCTAAAATAGTCACAATCTAAAGAAATGAGAATACCTACTAGCAGTAATTTGATTTAAAAGACTTCAGTTGTCTTTTTCAGCTAAAGAACTTTACATAAAAGCATAAATCGCTCAATTTACGTTACTAGGGTCTGTGCGAATTTTGTTTACATTTCTGTGCGAATGTTGTTTACATTATTCGAATTTGTTTACATTATTCGTCTGTTCGAATTTGTTTACATTATTGGACTGTACGTGTTGCAACTATCAACCGAATTATATATGTAGGCATCTGCAATTGCTCTGCAATTGCAATCTCTAAAGAAATATGGACCCGTTATCAGAGACCGACCAGGCAACAAGCGATCAATTAATCAAGTGTAAAGTGGTATAGTTGGGCAGTAGTCATGCAGTAGGCAAGCAGTCGTCAATTTTAGCAGTAAAGCAGTCAGTTGTAAAGTAAGCCAGTAGTTGTATCATAGTAGTTTTTGTAACAAAGTAGACTTGCATTTCAGTAGTTGTATCACAGTAGTTTATATCACAGCAGTGGATATCACAGGTTATTTAGCATCTCAATCTATTGTTTATCATAATTAGTTTTAATCATATTGTGAACTTCTGAAGTATATTTCATTAAAGTGTATTCATAACAACACCACAGTGTTCTAATTCCTATATATATATATATATATAAAATATAATTAAAATAAGAAATACATATAACTTTAAAAATATATAAAAGTACTACGTAATATATTCATACCACCAGTGGACGGAAATGTGTGCCACTTTTCCAGTTTTTTACTTGAAATGAACAAGTAAGTTTCACCTCACCCAGGTTGGTTAACATTCACAACATTCACCATATACAGGGTGGGCCAAATTGGACTGACTGATTTGAAATGCTTATAATTTTTTTTATTTTTAAAGTTTTTTATTTTATTTTTTTGTGCTGTAACAATTGATCGTCCGTAAGCATAATAAAATTCAGCAATTTTTACACGTTCTTGCACTGAGTATGATGACATTGTAAAATTTGATAAAATTCTTTATTATCTGGAAAAAAAATAAAATAAAAAACTTTAAAAATAAAATAATTATAAGCATTTCAAATCAGTCAGTCCAAGTTGGCCCAACCGATAGTTGTGAGGTGTTTTAGGTCTTACAATATTTTTCAATACAGTAGCATGCATAAATGCACCAGAGTCGTATTGAAATCTCATGCAATATTTTAAAGGACTGACCTTCGTCGGAACACCTTGGTGAAATTGAAATATATCCAGTTCTGTCCAAGCAAGGACTAGAACATGCTGTAAAAATAAGCAACCACAACTAAAATTAAAAATCAAGCAAAATCACTAGTTTTTAGAAAGGGGAAAAAAAAGAACTTTTCAAACCACTTACTTTTCATCTGCAATATCCAGTGCAGGGTTTTTTTTCAGGATATATATGTCCTCACACTGAAACTATTAATTTAATTAATTTCAAGTTTCGTAAAACAAGAAACAAAAACCACAACTTTGTCACAAAACAAAGCACAACACAAATTGGAATAAATTTGTCATTTAATGACAAATGTCAAACCATATCATTTGAATTGTGGCGCCCCGTCATCTCAAAAATTTCAAAGCTCACAGCGCAGTGGTGAAATAAATAAAATGCAGAACAATAGCCAGCAACTAAGTGAAGCCACAGAACAATAGACGGCAGCTGGCCACAACCATATAAAAAGGGGGCAATTTCAGAAGAAAAATCACTTGTTACCCGGTATTTCATCAGTAAAAGTCAGCTAGCTGGAGCATTGCCACTAGCATTTTTTTTCCCACTTTGCTCTTAAATTTATTATATGGTTATTCCCACACACAGTTTTTTCCTCACACACAGGTAATAAAATATGAAATTATATTACCAGAAGATTTTCTATTAAGAAACCACTGAAATATAGAATAAATTCAAGGTTTTGGGATATTACCAAATTGAGAATAGACTTCTATTATTTCAGATCTTCTTTCTTCATATTTCCAGAAAATTTCTCACTTACATTTTTCACTATACATTGAAATTGGAGAATGCATTCATAGTTTTGGGATATTACCAAGCTAAGAATAAAATTCTGTAGTCTCAAGTCTTTGTTGTCTAAACTTATTTTACTAACTATTCAACAAATTTATTTGGGAAATATCCAATTAACTGAAATTGAAGTAAGGCTTCACCTAACATTCTCATTTCAGGGCATATCCAAATGAATGTGCTGAAGAACTCTGCTCAAACAGTTTAACTGGGAAATCAATAGTATTGGGTGATTTCCATACTATGTAGAAATCCCAGTGGATGTATAAGTTAGATCAGCAGTGAACTTTTTGGGATATTTTCAGGGGTTTGTTGCTGATTTGGGTTTGGATACAGGAATAGGTAAGGAACACAAATTAGCATTGAACCTTTTGGGGTATATCCAGGGGTTCAATCCATAGTCCAGATTTAGGGTAGAAACGGGCACAGGAATCAGCTACACCAACCATTTAGGGTTGAATATACTACTGGAGTAATGATAAGTGTAGAATTTACTAACCCATTTAAAATATTAGACACTAACAAAGTTTCGAACAAAATTTGAATTGCTAGCTATTTTTTGCTTTATTAATTTTTCTCTTCTCTTATGGTAGACTATTAGTAAGAAGTACAACTTAAGAGAGTTTGTAGCGACTAGTATTAAATATGTTTTATGCGCTCCTCCGATTCCTCTGGCACTACCTCGCAATCAAAATTATTTTCGTTAAAAATTATTTCGTTAAGCACTGCGTTACGTGTTCGAAGTTTTGTGCGTAGGCCAGATTTTTTAAATTGTTTTTAAATTTCCGTCCATTGTCATTCTCGTTGTGATTTTGAATAAAGATAGATAGTAAAAATTTTGTACAAAATAGAGAAATAAAGAGTCTAGTTATATTACTTAAAAATAGAAGCGAGAATTAGTTTTGTTACGTGAATTTTTAATTAACAATAAAAATAAATCAAAAATATATTAACCGCATTTAAAAGTGTTGTTATTTTTGCGGATACCTTCAAATCCCTATTGGTGACCCCGACGTGATCTGTTGTAAGCGACTTCTGGTTTCCCCCCTCCAGCGGTAAGGGACCGGAGAGTTGCCTACAAGTGTAAAATAGCCCTAACTGGAGCCAGGAGCAGTTTTTCAGTCCTGATCCCGTTTTCAACCAAAGGTGATAGCATCCAGTTTCGCAAATTTCAAGAGGAGGCAGCCTGCGCTACAAAACGCACAGAGCTAACCAAGATAAGTGTTCGAGGTTTCCCGAAGTAGGCATCTAGTTCCGCAAATTTTAAGAGGAGGCAGCCTGCGCTAAAAAACGCACAGAGCTAACCAAGATAAGTGTTCGAGGATTCCCGAAGTAGGCATCTAGTTCCGCAAATTTTAAGAGGAGGCAGCTTGCGCTACGGAACGCACAGAGCTAACCAGGATAAGTGTTCCAGGCTTCTAGAAGCAGAAAATATTTTATATATTATTTATTCATTTTTTTATATATTTATTTACATATATAGATATAGAGATTAATTTTTGCAATTCTTGTTCGAATATTTCACTTGCAATTCTGTTCAAATATTGTCTCTATATATTCTCGTATAACCTGTCACGTTTTAAGAATCTGTTCCCTTTCTCTAAGTTTTTCTTAGTATAGCTCCCTTGAGCAGTGTAAAAGTTTTGCTTGTAACGTATACGTAACGCATTCGGGTTTTGTTAAGTATCGCGAGTTTTGGGTAGAGTTTTTGAAGTGTTGTGTTGTGGTTCCCGAGTTGGAGGAAGTGCTAATTTCAAATCATGAGTTTGACCAACGATTCGTCGATCGTCTCGCACGATTCACAGGTCGGCGCCTCTCCACCGACGAATCTCGGGGCGGTTGCTGTGAGGCCTACTCCGTTCTGGAAGCAAGCACCGGAACTATGGTTTTGTCAGCTGGAAGCTCAGTTTGAGCTTGCAGCTATTACACAAGACAGGACTAAGTTCAACATAGCAGTCAGTGCGTTGGATGTGGATGTGGTACGCGTGGCGAGTGACGTGGTCTTCAACCCGCCGTCTGTGGATCGATACAAGATGCTCAAGGAGATGTTAGTTTCTCGCCTGTCCGGTAGCGTGCAACAGAAGGTCCAAAAATTGCCCACAGAGATGTCTCTTGGTGATCTCAAGCCCTCGCAATTGCTTCGTGAGATGCAGTCTCAAAATCAAGGACGATTAAGTGACCCAGTGCTTAAAACCTTAAAAAGCTGTGGCTTCAACGATTGTCATCACAGATGCGAGCTATCCTCGCCTGTAACCTTGGATCTCTCTCTGAACTTGCAACATGCGCCGACAAAATTGCAGAAGTCCGGCCATCTCCAGAACTGTGACCCGTTTGCAAACTCTGACGATGCATCGCTCGGCTTGTTGGTCAACCGGATTAACGCCTTGATGCAAGTCATCGAAGACAAAGTCATTACCCATCACGGGCCTTCTACCAGCAAACCCCGTAGTAGGTCTACAAGTCGTCAGCGAGACCATCATGGTTTTGCAAGTTCTGCCAATCGGCAGGGCTTATGCTGGTATCATCAGAGTTTCGCTAGCGAGGCCAGCAAATGCATTCCTCCGTGCAACTTCAACAAAATTAAAGCAGGTAAGCAAAAGCCTAATCTGTCGTCAAACTAATTGGCCCCCCTCCTTTGGCGAGTGGAAGGCAGGCCTCTTACAACAATCGCCTATACATTTTCGACCAATCTTCTAGACAATATTACCTGGTTGATACAGGAGTGGATGTTTCAGTCATTCCGGCCACAAAATTTAACAAGAACTTTCGCAGTGATTTTTACCTTTCGGCAGCAAACTCGACCCCCATTTTTACTTATGTAACTTTAGATTTGGGCTTACGTCGAAATTTCCTATGGCAATTTATTATAGCGGATATTCCTAAGCCTATCCTGGGTGCTGATTTTCTTGGCCACTACGGACTTTTGGTGGACATTAAAAAGCGTCATCTCGTTGACCCTCTAACGTCACTAAAAACTCCTGCTCGTCTTGTCAAAGCGGAAAATTCTTCTTTGTCAATATTAATTAAATCCACAGTTTTTCCGCAGGTTCAAAAGTTGCTGCAGGAATTTAGTTTGATCACCATCGACAATGGCTTTACGAGACCCGTGGCGCACAAGGTAACCCACCACGTTATTACCATTGGATCACCAGTGGTATCGAAGGCACGTCGATTACCTCCAGATAAACTTATTGCTGCCAAAAAAGAGTTCGACTTCCTGCTCAAACAAGGCATTTGTCGACCCTCCCACAGCTGCTGGTCCTCGCCGTTGCATATGGTCCTAAAAAAGAACGGGGAATGGAGGCCTTGTGGAGATTATAGGCGTTTGAATGCCTGTACTGTCCCGGACCGTTATCCCATACCCCATATACAGGATTTCGCCCATCAACTCGAAGGGTGCTTATTTTTTTCAACCTTGGATCTAGCGAAGGCGTACCGCCAGATTCCAGTTGAACCTAAAGACATCCCTAAGACTGCAATTTGCACACCTTTCGGCATGTTCCAGTTTGTTCGAACGACTTTCGGACATTGCAATGCAGCACAAATGTTCCAGAGTTTCATTCACTCTGTGCTCCGCAATTTACCTTTCTGTTTCGTCTATGTTAATGATGTTTTAGTTGCATCAAAATCAGTTGAAGATCATTTGGATCACCTGAGGCAAATTTTCGGTCGTTTTAAGGCGCATGGCCTATTTATTAATTTAGACAAATGTAAATTTCTTCAAAAACAAATAGTTTTTCTAGGCCATATCATAAATCAGCATGGTGTCAAACCCTCTCCCGAACGAGTTGAAGCAATAGCCAAGTTTAAACGGCCAGGCACTGTCAAGGAACTACGACGTTTCCTTGGTATGGTGAACTTCTACCGTCGTTTCCTTCCTTTAGCCGCACATCACCAAGCTAAACTTAACGCCTATCTTACTGGTTCCAAGAAGGACGGCTCTCGTAAAGTTGATTGGTCGGAGGATTCTACGAAATCATTTGAGTTGGTCAAACAGCAGCTGAGCCATGCCACTCTGCTGGCACATGCTTCAACTTCTAAACCTCTATATGTTATGGTAGACGCCTCTGACGTCGCACTGGGAGCAGTGGTTCAGCAGAAAGTAGATGCTGGTTGGCAGCCCTTGGCTTTCTTCTCAGTCAAGCTCTCTCCAGCTCAGGCCAAATACAGCGCCTACGAGAACTTCTCGCAGCATATAGTGCCATTAAATATTTTCGATTTTTCCTTGAAGGAAGAAGTTTCGTGTTATTCACTGATCACAAACCTTTAACTTTCGCTTTTCAACAAAATTCAGACAAAGCATCACCACGCCAATTGCGACACCTGGACTTTATCGGCCAATTTATCACCGATATTCGGCATATTTCCGGTAAGGATAATGTAGTCGCCAATGCTTTGTCTCGTGTTGACGAAATCCAGGTATCCAGCGCCATCGATTTTAGAGGCATTGCTGAGAAACAAACTACAGATCAGGAATTTAGCCAACTAATTCAAAATTCCTCCCTCAAATTCAAAAAGGTCCTCATTTCTGGTTCAGGCATTTTCTGCGAGGATTCCCCCAAAGGTTTACGGCCTTTCATTCCTGAAACTTTTCGGAAACAGATTTTTAATTTGGTACATTCTCTTTCTCATCCAAGTATTAGATCGACAACCAAGATTACCACCGCTCAATATTTCGGGCCCTCCATTAAGAAGGACGTCCGCAACTGGACTCAAAATTGCCTCGCTTGTTAGAAGAGCAAATTGTCTAGACACGTTAAGAGTTCTTTTAGTAAATTTCCCGTGTGTTCAAACTGTTTCGAAGTAACCCACATTGATCTTATTGGCCCTTTACCACTTTCACAAAATTTTAGGTATTGCCTAACCATCATCGATCGGTATTCACGTTGGCCTGAAGTTATTCCTATTACAGATATTAGCGCCGTCAATGTTGCTGAAGCTCTCTGGCAAAATTGGATAGCACGTTTTGGCATCCCTAAAATTATTATTACCGATCAATCGAATTAGCCAAATTTTACGGCTTCAAGCGTTCTAGGACCACTGCATACCATCCGCAGGCAAACGGATGCGTTGAGCGTTGGCACAGGACCTTAAAAGCAGCAATTATGTGTCACCAGAATAAATCTTGGTCAAGAATTCTACACCTCGTCTTGTTTGGGCTACGTTCCGTTTTCAAGGAAGAATTCGGTTGTAGCTGGCCTATTGGCGTACTTGATTAGGCGGGATGCCATTCTTCAAGCTTGTCTGGGTTGCTAACAAAAAAAAATAATTCCAGAAGATGCTGGTGACTTCACTTGGGCTCAGCATAGGCTATCGCCGACTAAAGCTCAGGGTTGGGGGAGGTCTTGCCCAGTGCGTCAACACTTCCACTGCTATGCCGAATATCGAAAACACACATAGGAGAAAAGGGGGAAGGGAAAGGAACAAAAAAACATGGAAAAATGGTGGGGAGGGACACCGATAGGACGCCTCAGTCTTACCGCCAAATGATGGTCAGGGCTCGCTCATCTGTTGTCGATATTTGAGCCCGGGTTCAAGTTTTACATGAGCTACGGCATCTTCGAAAGGAGAGGGGGTGAGCAACCGAAACGCTACTTACTCTGAATTCATGCTATCTATTTCCATCTTTTAATCTAAACAAAAATCCAAACTTAATTTTATACCCAATAAGCACCTACAACTAAATTATAGTACAAAAGCCTTCCGTGATCTTACATTCTAGGAAGATTAATTTCTTACTTAAAAATAACCAACTTGCTTAGATGCCGGCCGGTGGCAATAAAAGGAAAGAAAATTCAGTACTTGAAAACGGAAATTACCCAAAATTGAAAACTTAAAACTCTGGAACCGTTCACCCGCGCTCACAAATATATGCGTCGACCTTCTAATGACTACTTCTTTTTTTTTTTATTTTTTTTGTTTTTCGTATATACTATATATATGTATATATATGTATCGATATGTACTCTTAAATACCCATATTAGGGTTGGACACTACACAACATGAAATTTACTCACTCCTTTTCCTCTGGTGAAGAAGATCTTCTGTCACTGTGGAAACTCTGCTATCGGATGTAAACACAATATTTTTTCTCTATATATAAAATATATATATATATATATACATATATGTAAGCATATATATATATGCCTTTCTTCTGTAAAAATTAGTATGTATTATGTATTTAAAAAAAAAATTTTTTTCCTCTGGAGCGCACGTGAATGATTCACGGGAAGGAACGATTAGGCTGCAACCAATGTCGTTTCCTTTCTCTTTTAGCCCGAATGCCAAACTCGAAATTTAATCCGAAACTATACTGGGATTGCTGTGTTTTCGTATTAATAATCCAAATGGGTATGTGTCCGATTAGTTGGATGCTATTTTGACGTGGACTTGCTTCAACGAGCAGGTGGGGAATCGATACGACAAAGTCAGCCCTTTTGTAGAAATAAGTTCCTTCGTCAGTGAAGAAGGGGGCACTGCACCTTAAATAAAATGATTTGTGATTTATGACGCGCTTGCAGACTATACTATCCGTTCTCACCTTGAATTTTGTTAGCTTGTGCGAGCACTGGAATAATCCCAGTCTCCGTCTCACCTTTTCTCCCGTAGGTTACCAGAAACCAAAGTGTAATGTAGCGCACGGAAAGTAAAAGCTCTCGTCTGAAGAACCCTACATAAGCATGGGCTTACTTCAATGCATTCTAATTACTTTGTGATAATCAAAAAAAAGTTTCCAACATGCATAGACCTCCTCCATCACTCAGCGATTCCAGTGATCCGAGAAGCACAGCGAGCAGGCACAACCCGCGTAGATGTCTATCTGAACACAAGTATTTTCAGTGTTCGAAGAATTCAACGCCAACTTAGAGCCGTTTCACCAAGCATCCACCTAATTCACATATAATTCCTACTAGACCAAAGCACAGCCCCGCAAGAGCTAAATATGGAAAAAAAAAATGTTTTTCAATTGTGCTGAGGGCTTCCGCTTTTCTGCCTCTTGATCACTGGAACCACCGAATGCAAAAGTGGGTCCCACTTCTCTGTATCCCATTGCGTATCTTCCCAGACGGACAGCGCACTTAACTATCATTATCGGGCTCGATCAGAGATCCACTAGGCAACTATTGTTATAATATTCGGGGACCAACGTTAAATTGTGAATATTAAATTCATCGCGTTATCATTGCTGGTCACACAGAACTTTCACTTTAGGCGATATCCACTCAAAAATCATATCCACTCAAATGATCACCAAGTGCGCTATCCCTCCGAATTTCTAACAAAAATTATAGTGGGGTTTACCTTCCTACTATAAGTGCACCTTATAGGTAATTGTTTGTTGGCTGCACTTTTGCACAAAAACACAAAATCTCTAGCACTTGTACTGCGAAATTTTTCCTTACGTTTTCTGGCTGTAACTCTCTATAATCCGGCGAGAACTGATTTGGATTCCTAGAGTGATGACTTTCGTCAGCATCAAGCAGCGGTACAGCTGTTCGAGTAAAATTTGTTGCCGACTCGGAGTCTTTTGTCCCTATTGTTTCGTCGTAGAGGATCACGGTTCATTGCCCCAGACCGAATTTCATAATTTTCTGCAGAACACAGAAAAATTGATAACGTCGTACCGAATTTTTGCTTTGCTGGGCTATGCCGCAAGACTACCCCGTTACGTGGGAGCAATGAGTGTGCATTTGGGATTATCGGAATGTTGTAACAACTTGTTGTGTTTTTTTTCCTTTTCTTTCCGGGAGTTGTGATTTAAAACATGATACCGTTCGAGAGAATGCCATAGTTATATGATTTATTTATGTACCAATTGTGCAGGAGAAATAAAAAAAACGATAAGTATTACAGGTGTAGGTATACATATAAGCACCCAGGCCTTAAAGGAAATCCACCTTAATAGGAGGATTGAAGAGTAATACTTATTCGTGAGGGAGGGACCTGGCCGTTACAGGTCAGGTTCGGTGGAGGTCCTCTATGGAAGACACCGAATCTGAGACAATACTACGGCCTGAGCATGCGCAGCCTTCGTTAGATACCATTGCTCAACGTGGGGACGCCCTACACCCTGAGGAAGAGGTCTCACCAAGCCGGCTAAGTTAGGTGATAGCAGATTATGAAGGGTTTGTTCTCTTTGAGTTTGCTAGGCCCTGATATCCTTGGCATGGTATATTCCTAGGAATTTACCAGCTGGATTTAGCACTTCGTAATTCACGTTTCCTATCTTCCTATTGATGCGAGCTTTTATATACTTCTTATCCAATTTAGCGCAAAACTTGTCCGCCGCTTTGCTCAAAACATGATTACGTACAAAGACGTTTTGCCCAGGATAAAAGGAAATGACGCGAGCCCTTAAATTGTACCTGCTTCGGTTTGTACAAAAAGCTTCCTTCAGGTGGTTCCTCACTTCTTCGTGAATAATGGGGAGTCGGTATTCACTTGGCATAACTTCGATTTCTCCTTCAGTTAAACCGTTAATCTTTCGCAGTAACTCATAGGTGCCCCCATGCAGAATCATGTGATATCCGAACAACAAAAAGTAGGGCGTGTTCTTAGTTGATTCGTGGGTTGCGTTTCGTAGAGCACAGGCTATATCACTCAATTGTTCATCCCATCTTGTATGATCACCAGCGACATACGATCTGATAGCTGCCACTATGGAGCGGTTAACGCGTTCCGCGGCGTTGGATTGCGGGGAGTATCCAGCTGTTCGTGTATGCCTTATCCCAAATCGGTTTACCAGTCTTGCAAATTCACTTGATGTAAACTGAGGGCCATTGTCAGTGTGGATGCTTTCAGGCACCCCGAAATAATGGAAGACGTCTGTTTCCAAATGGGTGGATAGCTTCTTCGCCTTGGCACTTGGGAACGCTTTAAGGATAACGTATTTGGAGAATTGATCTACAATTACGAGAATGGTGGTATTACCCTGCCTGGTACGCGGTAGTGGACCCACGTAGTCAATATGTAATCTTTGCCATGGTCTCACTTCTTCAAATTGTCTACCCATAACAGGTCTCTGTATGGTGTTCGGGGCCTTGGTTTGTTTACATGTGTCACAATCAAGGATATAAGCGCGCACTTGCCTTCGCATTCGCGGCCAGAAGTAATATCTCCGCAAACGGTCCAAGGTTTTCCGGATCCCTCCATGGGCGGCCGTAGAGCTCTCGTGCTCACGCTTAATCAGGTCAAGCGTTAATTCCTCCGGAATCCAAAGCTTCCATTCAGGTATATCAGAAAGGATACTGGATTTCATGCGAATAAATACGTGTGGTTCTACTACAGACAAGTTGGGGAATTGCTCGCGGTTGTTTGTAATATTCTCCTTCCACTCCCGGTAAGATTGGTTGAGAAAATGTACCGAATTCAAATCTACACAATAGTCTAGCTTGTCAAGTTCAGAAATGGCTCCTTCAATAGAATCGGAGTACACTCGCGACAAGGCATCGGGGACAACATTCTGAGTTCCTTTCACGTGCTCTATTTTGAAGTTAAACGATTGCAACTTTAGGCTCCAGCGTGCTAATCGACCGGAGAGCTCTTTCTGTCCCATTAGCCATTTAAGACTTTGATGGTCCGTAATGATTGTGAATTCACTTCCCTCTATGTAAGCCCTAAATTTTTTTATGCTGAGAACAGCGGCTAAGCATTCTAACTCTGTTACACTATAGTTTTTCTGCGCTGCATTCAGCTTCTGTGACATAAATGCCACGGGCTGCTCCGCTCCATCTGACGTCTTTTGGAAGAGGACACTACCAATCCCTGTCGTGCAAGCATCACATCGGATGAAGAACGGTTTCAGGTAGTCAGGGCTAACCAACAAAGGTGCAGAGGATAGGAGCGCTTTTAACTCTTCAAAGCCCTGGTGAGCTTCTGGGGTCCAGTGAAATTTTACACTCTTCTTTAACAAATCAGTAATTGGGGCTGTCACGCTGGCAAAGTTTGGGATGAACCGTCTGTACCATCCGGACATTCCCAGAAGTCTACGAACCTGTCGGACTGATGTTGGAACTGGAAAGTTAGTGATGGCTGACACTTTCTCTGGATCTGTTCTCAATCCTCCCTCGCCAACTACGTACCCGAGGTATTTGATCTCCTTCAGTACGAATTTACTTTTCTCCACATTTATCGTAAGACCTGCCTTGCGCAGTTGGACAGCCACGAGGGTGAGTAGCTCTAAATGTTCCTCGAATGTAGTGGAGGTAACTAGCAAATCGTCGAGGTATACGAATATCCGGTCATGCAGCTGATGGGGAATGACCTTGTCCATCAACCGGCACATCGTTTGTGGTGCATTGCACAACCCGAACGGCATGACCTTAAACTGGTATAGGGGCCTGCCTGGTACCGTAAAAGCAGTCTTGTCGCGAGAAGATACCGCTAAGGGAATCTGCCAGAAGGCATCTTTCAGGTCCAGGCTGCTTATGTACCTCGTTTCGCAAAGGCGCCCCAACAGTCCGTCGATTAGCGGTAGGGGGTATGCGTCCTTTTTGGTAGTTTCATTAACCTTCCTGGAGTCAAGGCATAAGCGGACTTTTCCGTTCGATTTCTTGACAAGGACCACCGGAGAGCTCCACGAGCTTTGACTTTCTTCGATCACATCCATCTCTAGCATCCTATCTAACTCCTGATACAATACCTGTTGTATTGCTGGGGAGACAGGATAATGACGTTGCTTCTTGGGTACCGAACTGCCCACGTCGATAACGTGTTCAATCAGTGGAGTTCTTCCGAGGCCCTCTTTCGTGGATGAGGGAAATTTTGCCTTTACTAATTCTAGCTTAAGCGCTTGGGCTTCTGCGAGGCAATGTTGGGGAGGTCTGTGTACTGTCACTTCATCCACACTCACTGGTTTTGTCAAGACTGGAACAATGCTAAAGGCGTCCCAGAAGTCAATTCCCAAGTACAGTTTTTGACGCAAGGTAGGTACTAGATAAAATCGAATTGTCTGACTTTGACCTGCATATTCGACTGGTAGGTCTGCATAACCTACTATCGCGTTCTTGGCTCCATCCGCGGTTCGTACGCAAGATTGAGTCTTGTTGTATGGAACACCGATCGCTTTAAGGAAGGCAAGTGAATTTGCACCTAAAATGCTTACTGAAGCTCCGCTATCCAGCAGTCCCTTCATTTTTGTATCAAGTATATGTATAAGGAGGTGGGGGCGTCTGTCCTGGCTGTCCCTAAGTACGACCGACATCACCGATTTGTGGAGTTTGCGTTTCAAATTCGAATAGCTCTTAGCCCTCAGGCTACGTTTTTGTTTCCTCGTAGGGATGGATACGGAATTCTGGCAATAGTCGCAATCAGAGGGTATGAAAGTAGTCAGATCAGTTTGTGTTCCAGTTGAGACAGAGGGCTGATGACATTATTTAAATATACTCGTAGGTCTGGGAATTTTATAAGCAATGGAATCGGATGAATTCAGCGGTGGAAGGCTGGCTCTGTATTCGTGGCTACTTCTTCCGTCGATGGTCTGGGGTTGGGTTGTGACATCGCCGAACGCATGGCCCCCGAGTACCCTGCGTTCGGGTTCCTGTTCCCCCTCGATTCTGACAGTGTTGGCAATTAGGTTTGAGCACCCCAGGACGTCCACATCCATAACAGAAAATTCCCAAGTGTCCTCGACTGCAATCTTGATACCGGTGACCTATATCTTTGCAATTCCAGCAGACATCAAAAGTGGAACGGATTGGATTAGTTTTATTAGTGGCTCTCAGTGCCGCTAGTTTGAAATCTAAGTCACCATCTGGGGAATCTACATGGGCGGGCTCACTATCTACAGCATCGAGAGAAACTTTTGCACGTACTACTCGGTTAGTAGTTATTTGACGCGGATCATGACCCGAGCGACTCCATAGTTTCTCTAGACGTTGACATATGATACGGAGATCTTCGGAGGATCTAATAGCGGAGGTTAGGGTAGCACTCTGCAGGGCCGGATCCATATTATCGCGGACGATTTCGAGGAGTTCGTCTTCAGAAAAGGGTCGGCGAAGACGGCCATTAAGGCGTTCGACGTCGAGTAGGAAGTCACTAAAAGATTCTTTCGTGCCTTGCTTCCGAGTTTCGATATATCGCCTGGTCTCTCTGTCAGTCGTGTGGCTACTGAATCTTTCCATTAGCGCTCTTTTCATAGAGTTCCAATTTATGTCAGAGTGTTTTCGTTTATATACCCAAAACCAATGTTCGGCAGTACCAGAAAGGAAGTTTGGTAGAATTCCTACCAGTTTGTCTGTTGGGAAATTATCATGGCGGGCTAGGGTTTCAATTCTGAAGACAAAGTCCGTCACATCCAGGCCTTCAGGAGTTCCAGTGAAGGAGACTCTCCATTTAGGTACTCTTGTTTGCCAGTTAGACGTATTCAGGAAGGACACATTTCTAGAAGGGTCTTGCGGTTGGGATTGGTCAGCTCTAGGCTGATAGCTAGAAAAATTTGGGCCAGCTTGCCCTTGCGGTTGGGATTGGTCAGCTCTAGGCTGATAGCTAGAAAAATTTGGGCCAGCTTGCCCTTGACGGTGTGTGTTATAAGAGCTCATTATCTCGGCAATACGCCTCTCTAACGTAGGTGACAACGTTGAAGAAAAATTTGCAGACGTCGTCGTAAGCATTGCAGGTACGCGTCTCACCCCTTCTGCCGCATTATGAGGCACAGAGGATTCATCAGGCTCTCCAGGGAACTGTATTTGACGCCGGGCCACCCCAGGGGCTACATCGGAGTCAACTCCGGGCACCGTATGTCCTGGAGTGCTTGTATTTCTAATTGGTACTGATAATGTTACATCACCTGTATCGGAGGGACGGAAGGGAACCTTAATTGTTTTGAACTTCTCGATTATTTGAGTTAGAGTAGAGAGTTGGCTATTCGCCTCTTCTGCGTATTTTGGAGAGTTGCCGGCTAATCGGTTTAAGCGACCGCTCCAATGTGCTAAGCGGTGCTTATGTCTTGGATGTTCGCGGCTTCTTCCACTATAACCGAAAATTCTTCTACTTTGGCCTTACATGCGTCAAGTTCCCGTTTGGGTTGCTTGGGATCATGGGTCTCGATTGGCTTACTGTCTGGGAATAAGGATTCTGAGTCGAATGCACTTTTCAATTTTTCTAAGAAATCTGGCTCATTCTGGTCTAGGTTTCTCAGTTTAGCTTCAACTTGCTGCTCCTCAACTGCTAGGTACTTCGGGTCCATTTCAAAAGAAGGAAAGCGAGATGTCGGAGAATTAATAGTTGCTCTGACCTTTTTGGAGCGAATACTGTATATTCCAGGCGGTACTAATGCGTTTTGCTTAATATGGAACCCAACTTTAGAAAAATATATAAATGTATAAAATTATAAGTCGCTGATATCTCGAGTGAAAATTATGCGCCCGCCAAAACCCAGCGCAAAAAAAAAAAAAAAAGTTAAGGACGGAGCCTTCACCCGAAAAGGAATAAACCTAGCCGTAACAGGTAATAATTAAATATGCGTTCTATATAGGTACGATTAAAACTCATTAAACGTTGGTTGCTACACCTCCCTCCAGACACCACCAACGCCCCGTCTCAGGACGTTTTTGGGCTGAGGGTCTATCGAGAAGGAATGCGATGGGGAGGAGAGGAGGGGGAAAATATTTGGTTAACCTGCGAGAGGACTTCAGTTCTCTCTAGTTATATCTCACAAGGGGTACTGGTTTAGCAACATCACGAATTAACAGAGAAATAGATATGACTCCATATCTTCATCAACCTGCATAAGCTTCCGTGATGAGGATAATCAACTAACCAACCGATGCAAGGAGAAAAAAAAAAAGATTACAAGATGAGTCCTGGTGTACTTACACGAAGTCGAACACTGACGCGTATACAGTGGGTCCATACTCTATGGTATGTCGACCACTGCTCAACAACAATGTGATGATGTGTATAACCAGGCGTCCTTGTCTATCACTGATTATAGAGGTTGTTGATTAGAGCGACAACCTCAGAAGGGTAGGGAAGGAAAAAATAAAAAAAATAAAAAATAAGTAAAATAAAGAAAATATCAGAAAAAAAAATAAAAGGAGATATTTATTTAATCCCCTGTTTGGGCGCCATATTTGTAGCTGACCTATTGGCGTACTTGATTAGGCGGGATGCCATTCTTCAAGCTTGTCTGGGTTGCTAACAAAAAAAAATAATTCCAGAAGATGCTGGTGACTTCACTTGGGCTCAGCATAGGCTATCGCCGACTAAAGCTCAGGGTTGGGGGAGGTCTTGCCCAGTGCGTCAACACTTCCACTGCTATGCCGAATATCGAAAACACACATAGGAGAAAAGGGGGAAGGGAAAGGAACAAAAAAACATGGAAAAATGGTGGGGAGGGACACCGATAGGACGCCTCAGTCTTACCGCCAAATGATGGTCAGGGCTCGCTCATCTGTTGTCGATATTTGAGCCCGGGTTCAAGTTTTACATGAGCTACGGCATCTTCGAAAGGAGAGGGGGTGAGCAACCGAAACGCTACTTACTCTGAATTCATGCTATCTATTTCCATCTTTTAATCTAAACAAAAATCCAAACTTAATTTTATACCCAATAAGCACCTACAACTAAATTATAGTACAAAAGCCTTCCGTGATCTTACATTCTAGGAAGATTAATTTCTTACTTAAAAATAACCAACTTGCTCAGATGCCGGCCGGTGGCAATAAAAGGAAAGAAAATTCAGTACTTGAAAACGGAAATTACCCAAAATTGAAAACTTAAAAACTCTGGAACCGTTCACCCGCGCTCACAAATATATGCGTCGACCTTCTAATGACTGCTTCTTTTTTTTTTTTTTTTTTTTGTTTTTCGTATATACTATATATATGTATATATATATATCGATATGTACTCTTAAATACCCATATTAGGGTTGGACACTACACAACATGAAATTTACTCACTCCTTTTCCTCTGGTGAAGAAGATCTTCTGTCACTGTGGAAACTCTGCTATCGGATGTAAACACAATATTTTTTCTCTATATATAAAATATATATATATATATATACATATATGTAAGCATATATATATATGCCTTTCTTCTGTAAAAATTAGTATGTATTATGTATTTAAAAAAAAAAATTTTTTTCCTCTGGAGCGCACGTGAATGATTCACGGGAAGGAACGATTAGGCTGCAACCAATGTCGTTTCCTTTCTCTTTTAGCCCGAATGCCAAACTCGAAATTTAATCCGAAACTATACTGGGATTGCTGTGTTTTCGTATTAATAATCCAAATGGGTATGTGTCCGATTAGTTGGATGCTATTTTGACGTGGACTTGCTTCAACGAGCAGGTGGGGAATCGATACGACAAAGTCAGCCCTTTTGTAGAAATAAGTTCCTTCGTCAGTGAAGAAGGGGGCACTGCACCTTAAATAAAATGATTTGTGATTTATGACGCGCTTGCAGACTATACTATCCGTTCTCACCTTGAATTTTGTTAGCTTGTGCGAGCACTGGAATAATCCCAGTCTCCGTCTCACCTTTTCTCCCGTAGGTTACCAGAAACCAAAGTGTAATGTAGCGCACGGAAAGTAAAAGCTCTCGTCTGAAGAACCCTACATAAGCATGGGCTTACTTCAATGCATTCTAATTACTTTGTGATAATCAAAAAAAAGTTTCCAACATGCATAGACCTCCTCCATCACTCAGCGATTCCAGTGATCCGAGAAGCACAGCGAGCAGGCACAACCCGCGTAGATGTCTATCTGAACACAAGTATTTTCAGTGTTCGAAGAATTCAACGCCAACTTAGAGCCGTTTCACCAAGCATCCACCTAATTCACATATAATTCCTACTAGACCAAAGCACAGCCCCGCAAGAGCTAAATATGAAAAAAAAAAAATGTTTTTCAATTGTGCTGAGGGCTTCCGCTTTTCTGCCTCTTGATCACTGGAACCACCGAATGCAAAAGTGGGTCCCACTTCTCTGTATCCCATTGCGTATCTTCTCAGACGGACAGCGCACTTAACTATCATTATCGGGCTCGATCAGAGATCCACTAGGCAACTATTGTTATAATATTCGGGGACCAACGTTAAATTGTGAATATTAAATTCATCGCGTTATCATTGCTGGTCACACAGAACTTTCACTTTAGGCGATATCCACTCAAAAATCATATCCACTCAAATGATCACCAAGTGCGCTATCCCTCCGAATTTCTAACAAAAATTATAGTGGGGTTTACCTTCCTACTATAAGTGTACCTTATAGGTAATTGTTTGTTGGCTGCACTTTTGCACAAAAACACAAAATCTCTAGCACTTGTACTGCGAAATTTTTCCTTACGTTTTCTGGCTGTAACTCTCTATAATCCGGCGAGAACTGATTTGGATTCCTAGAGTGATGACTTTCGTCAGCATCAAGCAGCGGTACAGCTGTTCGAGTAAAATTTGTTGCCGACTCGGAGTCTTTTGTCCCTATTGTTTCGTCGTAGAGGATCACGGTTCATTGCCCCAGACCGAATTTCATAATTTTCTGCAGAACACAGAAAAATTGATAACGTCGTACCGAATTTTTGCTTTGCTGGGCTATGCCGCAAGACTACCCCGTTACGTGGGAGCAATGAGTGTGCATTTGGGATTATCGGAATGTTGTAACAACTTGTTGTGTTTTTTTTTCCTTTTCTTTCCGGGAGTTGTGATTTAAAACATGATACCGTTCGAGAGAATGCCATAGTTATATGATTTATTTATGTACCAATTGTGCAGGAGAAATAAAAAAAACGATAAGTATTACAGGTGTAGGTATACATATAAGCACCCAGGCCTTAAAGGAAATCCACCTTAATAGGAGGATTGAAGAGTAATACTTATTCGTGAGGGAGGGACCTGGCCGTTACACGGTGCTACGGCAGCAGAGATGGTTTACGGAGAGAATATTCGATTACCTTACAATTTCTTTCAAAATTCTAAAGTTTTCAAACCCCAAAACGATTTTGTAGCAACTCTGCGTAATTCTATGGCCCAAATCAAACCTATTCCTGCTTCAAACCACTCTTTAACAAAAATTTTCAGATTCAAAGGCTTGGATTCCTGCCATTCCGTTTTCATACGCACGGACGCAGTTCGAATCTCGCTCCAACCTCCTTATGAAGGTCCCTACAAGGTCCTAAAGCGAACCGACAACTTTTTCAAGCTGCGGATTAAGGATAGAGAAGTCAACATCTCCGTCGATCATTTGAAACCTTGCTTTGATGAGGTTAGCTCAACTGAGCAAACCCCTTCCTCGTCTCTTAGTAAAACTCTAGAAGAACACGTTGCTCAGCCGGACGCCACGAAGCAACCACGTACATTTAGTTTTTCCGAAACTGGAGTTGATGATGGTGCACTTGCAGAACGAACTTCTCGAAGTGGACGACTCATCATAGTTCCCGCTCGATTTCGCTGAAACCGTCACGGTACTCCCCTGTGGCGACTCGTATTAAATATGTTTTATGCGCTCCTCCGATTCCTCTGGCACTACCTCGCAATCAAAATTATTTTCGTTAAAAATTATTTCGTAGAGCACTGCGTTACGTGTTCGAAGTTTTGTGATTAGGCCAGATTTTTTAAATTGTTTTTAAATTTCCGTCCATTGTCATTCTCGTTGTGATTTTGAATAAAGATATATAGTAAAAATTTTGTAAAAAATAGAGAAATAAAGAGTCTAGTTATATTACTTAAAAATAGAACCGAGAATTAGTTTTGTTACGTGAATTTTTAATTAACAATAAAAATAAATCAAAAATATATAACCGCATTTAAAAGTGTTGTTATTTTTGGGGATAGTTAAGATATTTTTGTCTTGAATTATTATATATTTTTTTTAATTTTGTTAATTTAATTATTATTTATTTGTAGAATTATTGTTAGTTTGTAAGATTACGCAATAAAAGTATTAAAAGAAGGTTAATCTTTCAATCAGTGGTTTACCTATTTTTTATTCCATATTTACAAGTCCATTTTATTTTTCAAATTTTTCTGTGTGTCTGGTAAAGGAAGACTAACAAAAATGGAAGCACTTATAAAGAGACAAACGGCTTTCAAAAAAGTGTTACCTCACGCGATCTCTAATTACCAAAAGAGATCAGGTACAGAGCAACAGTTAACAAAGTGTTGTCTGAAGCGACGAAACCGGAGTGTTGTGGGAACAATTTTTGGCTAATAACCAAAAGTTATTAGTTGAGTTTGAGGAAACAGCACTCAACGACTACGAAAGAAGCCGTGTTTTTGAAGGATTCGAAGGAGCATACTTCGAATTTTTAGGGGAGCTCCAAGAACAGCTTTCAAAGCTTCAATAACTTCAAGAGACAAAGTAACTAAACAGGAGGCAGATGTATTCAGTGACCACAAAACGGAAATAAATTGCCTAGCATTGAAATTCCGAAATTTGATGGTGATTACACTAAGTGGACGTCTTCCCACGATATGCTTTGATCTTTGATTCACAACGATTCTCAAAATCCCTTAGTGCAAAAGTTGCACTATTCAAAGTCTAACCTATCTAGAGTACTAATTACCAACCAGCTTGAGCAGAGTTGACACAAAGATACAGTAATAAAAAGGTATTAGTGTTTACACAACTCAAAGCCTTACTTAATCAAGCTACAGTAAAAGGTGAAAATGAAAGTAGCCTAAAAAATGAAGACTTGGGATCTAATAATTATTTTCATAATAACTCAAAAATAACCTATGGGAACTCGAATTCTATGGAAACAATCAGTTAACAGAGATTCCAGAGTTGAAGGAAAATCTTGTTTCCTAGAATCTCGCTTCCGAACTTTGGAAGCCATTAACCCCAGTAAAGTTGGTTACGTTGCCATGAGTAGTTACGCTAGTAGAGTTCTGGCGCACTTTCCCATACAAAAAGTGCAAGGTAGATTCCAACTATTGTCATGGATCACTGAGGATTCTTGGGAGGAGGAGGGGAGGGGGAAGGGGACTGAGGTCGCTTTTGTAGTGAAAATTTGACACTATCTAGAAGTTTTCTATTAGGAGGATACAACAACAAACATTGTAGGTAGGTATGTTGACTTGGATATGACCGATAATCAAATTCCGAACAAAATCGTAGCCGAGTAAAGTAAACAAATTGAGCGATATTCACACACACACGCACACACACACACACACACACACATACACACACTCTACATCATACTAAACGTTAGGAGAGTTCTGGCGCACTTTTCCCATACAAAAAAATGCAAGGTAGATTCCAACTACTTTGATGGATCACTATGGATTCTGCGAGGGGGAGGGGAGGTGAAGGGGGCTGAGGCCGCTTTTGCACTGAAATTTTGACATTATCTAGAAGTTTTCTTTTAGCAGGATACTTACACCAACAACAACAACCAATGTAGGTAGGTATGTTGACTTGGATATGACCGTTAATCAAATTCCGAACAAAATCGCAGCCGAGTAAAGTAAACAAATTGAGCGATATTCTCTCACACACACACACATACACACACTCTACATCATACTAAAAGATTTTATACCAGGGGATACCATGTTATTAAATTAACAACAACAACAACTAACGAATGTAGATATGATGACTTAGATATGAAATAGCCTAATTTTTGATCTTCGGGTGCAATGGTCCTAATTTGATTCATTGCATAAGCAATTCGTACAGCCGAATAATGTAAACAGAATCGCAGTCGAATAATGTAAACAAAATTCTCACAAAGCCGCGTAAAGTAAACAAATTTATGAAAGATTCCCAATAGCTGACAAAAAACAACAACTGATATGTTTGAAAATTTCTTTTGCTGAAAAAAAAAAACAACTGCAGATTAAAAAGCCAAGAGTGATCATGATATTTAAAAATAGATCACGGCTGCTTGTAAGAAGTAGTAGAAATGAAAGCCTCGGTGGCTAGGTGGCTGGTAATTTGATATCGCCTCTTCGCACCGCCAAGTAAAGTAAACAATGGTTTTTGCATATAGGAGTGTGTATTGAAAAGTCATAACTTTTATGAAAAATTGTTTTTTATTTTAAAGTTTTTTTTTACAAAAATTTGTTTTTATTTCCAATAAAATTTCTTATTACAAAAGTATTTCTTATAGCACATATGAACTTGGCAAGATGGCGCATTTGTGTTAATCTCTATTAGTTTTCCACAATTGTATTCATCTTCGACGTTAATAATGATTTCACCCACTCCAACTATCTTCTGCATCCAATGAACTTTTTCAGCTCCCTTTACATATATGGTTTTGTTTCGAAGCAGTGGTTCAACTATAGTGTACAGTTTGTGATACGGTATGTAGCCATCATCCCAGCGGAATCCATGAAAATTGTGTTGAAGCCATTTTACTTGCCTCCTTTTTGCTGAAGTCAAATCTTTGTATCTGAACGGTGATTGAAATATAAAGTGCTGCATCTGGTTTTCATTGTTTAAAATTGCTAGTTCTTTAGTGATAAATTCATTGAGGTTTATTTTGAATCCTTGGACGTCTACGATGACAGCCATCTTCTTAATTTAACTTTCTAACTTCACTTGTCAGCGGACTGTATTCCACTATTCGATCGTGTAGAAGCAGGCAATATGCTGTTGTATTAGCCGGTATATTTTCAGATGTCTTGAATTCTAGCCTTATGTCAACAGGTCCAGTTTTTATTGTTTCATTTTGACGTGAGCAATCAATGACGGCAATCGGAGCATCGGTTTTGAACTTCTCCCATGTGAGGAACGGCTGATACTGATAACCATAGTATGACTGTGTAAACTCCATATATGTAAATCTCAAACAGCAATGCGTATCTATTCAAATCTAATTTCAAATTCAAATCATCATAGGGATATGATTCTAAGCTCAAATGAACTGTAACATGGGTAAGTTGGTAGTGATCAAAATTCCTTGCATCTTTGGTTTTATCGTTCCTTCGATTCGTTTGTAATGCTAAGTTGATTAATCGAGGTTTCTCTAGTTGAGTAGAAGTCTTAACTGACCAGGTTTGATGCGTGGATTCCGGTAGTACTGGATACTCATATATGTCCCAGCTGCTGAATGGTATTTGTATCGGACGACCTTTCCCGATAATTTTAAATAGTTGCAGCTTTTCATCATCGGATACTGTAACATGCGGAATGCTCCATTGAAGTTTGGTAATTTCAATTTTCACCTCATCTGCGGGCGATATAATGCCATTAGCATCTGTCCTGTTTCGAATCAATATGAGTTCATGTTTGGAATTATCAGAATTTTCTTGTAATCTTCAGCGAATCCCAATAAATATTTCAGAGGTACACAATAGTTAAACAGTCCATTGGTTGGTATAATGGATGAATCTGGTGACCAACTGCCGTTGAGTAGTATCCTGCTTACATTTGCATTTAGCGATACGTAGTTTTTTAATGTTGTCGCAATCCCAAGATTTCTTGTACGCTCGATTTCCACTGCATTCAGTTCATAGCGTATTTCGACAAAAAGAAATGGTAGAGCGTAGCTAATGTTGCGGTTGCTGAAACGGTTCCATCCAGCTTTGTTAGCGACCCCTCAAGGTAAAGAAAACTCCTGCTGGGTAGAAGATTCAAGTCCTGATGTTGTACAGAGATACGGATTTCATCGCTGTTTTTAAATGATGTTAGAAATGGTGAATAGGAGTGATGTTCAAATTTAGTAACACTGTTATCAAAGCGATCGTCTGGTGCATTATCTAGTATTCCTTTATTCATTGTTTCAGCGTTAAGCCTATCGATTGTAAATATGCTGTATTTGCAGGTGTTAATGTAGGTCTTGATCCCTTCAAGGTTGTCTGCTGACTAATGATCTTGTTTGCTCCGAACTCGTACTTATCATTATTGTATATCAACATGCTGTGGCTTCAAATGTATCCTGATGGTTATAGTCTATCCTCTGAAGTTGATTAAGTCACCGTCTTAGTCAAGGAGTTTCAATGTTAGAGAACTTATACGTTTGGAGTTCATAGGCAAATAGATTACATTTTTGGGTACCTCGACTATTTTATACCCAGGTCCCACGTTCGGTGAAAACTCGTGGAGAGTGTGTACTTGTGTGTTGTTGAAGAATGATCCTGATATAATATTACATTCGATGCGTATAGTATTTACTTTAATGATGTTGACTGGCAACTCTGATGTATGCACTATATTAGCAGATAAGTTCCTTTTACTGAATCCAAGCAGAGGAGCTATGGTTCTCGTTTTTCAAAATGTATTTCTTCAGTTGCCTTAACTTCACTCTTCAATGTATTATTGTTAGCCTTTATCGCAACCTTTATCCTTTTCCCTTCTTTATCCAAGTGTCCTTGTACATATTTTGCTATATCATCAATTTCATAGGATCCAACAGGTATCTCAACAGCCTCATTCCCTACATGAACCAGATTATTTCTCACATCAATATTTGGTATAGAGTTGTATGTTTGAAAATAAATTAATCCACAAACATAATCCGTTACTAGCTCCAGCGGAGGAAAGTACTCAGCAGTGAGTAGAGATGATTTTCCCGTGAGAGTAAGTGTTAATGAGTGTTAATGACATGGCGGTTGATAATGAACTGTCACAATTTCAATATAGATACATTCATTTATAGATAATAATTAATGGCTATAACAATTATATAAAAACTCTAAACATAAGTGACCGCAAATTACTGCATCATAGTTCTGATAAGAACTGTAGTTATACGTTATATTACTACACAAGTAGTTTATGAGCTCCCTTGGTGGTTGGAGATTGCCAAAGCTATCAAAATATTCGATGTTATCATCTTTCTTGTAGTACGCTACCCAGTGTGTACCTGTTCCAGTTGAGATGTCCAAGTTAACAATACCGCTTTCTTGCTTCCATGGTTTTTTTTTGGCAGATTATCACGCATAAATACTCCTCTGAAGTGTGGCAAGTGTGTGCTATACTTGTGAAAATGCAACTCGTTTAGTGGTCGTTTGGGTAGCGTATTTAATAGTTTTTTGGTTGAGGTTGTACATAGAGCCCGAGTCCTTTTCTGTATGGCTTCAGGAACAGACCGTTTCCATCTTTACCAACCGCTATAGTTTCCATTGCTTGGTTATGACGTTTGTTTTCTTCCAATTTTGCCTTTGCCGCACTGGTATCATTTACTGCTTTAGCTATGCCTGCTGCACCTCCCGATAGTGCTCCCAATGATGAAAGCCCAGCAAAGAACGGGATAATGAACGGAAGTACCCCACCAACCTTTGGTACAGGTATCACTCATGGAGTTTTAAGAGATTTCTTCTTTCTTTTCACAATATTTTTAGCTGCACTAAGAGCATTTTTGTAGTTTCCATCAAGTCTTTTGGTTTGTTGATTTTTAAGATCTTACGAGCATTTCGTACTGCTTTTCGGAATGGGGGTTGGCGTTTATTTTTAGGTTTAAGACCCATACCTAGCTTAATTTTAGCCTTCATTACTTTTGTTATAAGCCAGGCGTTGGCACGTTCACTCAAATTTGCGTCCGTAGGCTTTGCACGCTGCCAGGCTTTTTCAGCTAATATTTTATCAGCTATATGTCGCTCACTTGTATCTTTATGCTGCGTCCAGTGGATTAATGCCTGGATTTCCTCTCGCCAATATTTGATGTAACTTTGTTCCTGGTCCACAGTACTGGTACCCCGGTAGATGTATTTCTACAGGTAATTTGTTGACGATTGAATTTGTTAGTCCTCTGAACCCTTTCAAAGATTTTCTGAAGCGTTTCGATTTGTGAACCGGCATCTTATAAGGTTCCGATGATACTGTTGAAATGTAATATAAGCAGGTGTATTTATAGGAATCCCGTTAGTCTTTAATATGCGGTTCATTAAACAACAACAAGCTTTTCCTGTTCCAAATGCTGATGTAGCAGTTCTTAAGGTGAAAAGGAAGCATGGACCCCTATTGCCTATTATTATAAGGAGCATAATTGTTGGACCATCCAATTGTGGAAAAACTAATATCATGATAAGTTTGCTGGAACATCCCAATGGTTTGAGATATGAAAATATTTACATATATTCCAAATCTTTACATCAACCAAAGTATGAATACTTGAAGCGAGTGATGACCCCCATATCAGGATTGGGGTATTATACATTCTCAAACAACTGCGACGTTCTACCTCCAGAGGAAGCCAAATCACATTCAGTGTTTGTCATCGATGATGTAGCATGTGAAAAGCAAGATAATATGCGATCCACGAAGATATAGACAGCTTCTATCTCTGTTAAACATATACGCATGTACCAAAGCACTTAATACGTGACAATGCTAATTTAATCGTCTTATTCAAGCAAGATGACTTGAATTTGAAACATATCTATAATGATCATGTGAATACAGACAAGAAGTTTGTTAAATTTCGAAGAGCCTGTGCTGAGTGTTGGAAGGATGAATATGGTGCCTTTATAATTGATAAGGATAGCTCATTAAATAAGGGGCGCTACCGTAAAGATTTGATACATTCATTGTACTATAAAAGGATGAAACATGCGAAATATTCATAAGTCGAAGTTGAAACTCAGCCGAAAGCACACCGAATCCTGTGGTCCTGCTGAGTAGATTAAAGCTGTTAAGCTGTTATCAGACCTACTTGAAAAGCTGTTCAGCTGTTATCAGACCTGTTTGAAAATCTGTTAAGCTGTTATCAGAGTTGTTTGAAAAGCTGTTAAGCTGTTATCAGAGCTGTTTGAAAAGCTTTTAAACTGTTATCAGAGTTGTTTGGAAAGCTGTTAAGCTGTTATCAGAGCTATTCGGAAAGCTGTTATTCAGTTAATAACGAAGATGAATGAAAATCTATTAAAAGAAATTATCAAGACTAGGAATACAGTGCGAAGGAAATTAAAAGCCCTAAGGATGGGAAGGATTGAAGCAGAAGCTCAACTTGAAGAAACATTTAAGTCGATCACTAAACCCTTAAAGGAGTTTGTTAGAACAGTAAAATACGAGCCGCCGGATATAGCCAAGTTTGAGGCAAAAGATGTAAAAGAAGAAGAAGAAGCAAAAGTAGAAGCCAATGAGATTGTGGAACCTTTTACCCCTCCAAAACGAAAATATGTGAAAATGGAGGCTAGTAGCACACCTAAAAATTATGAATATTATTCCTTGACATCTGAAGAAGAATTCGCAACACCTAAATTTTCAAGAACATTAACAGGAAGGTCTCCTGTCACCTGCCCTTATACGTCTGGATACATAGTTTCAAACTATTTGAAGCTATTCAATTTTTGTTGCAGCAATGGATGGGACAACGAAAGGTGGCCTCTAATCCGAACAGAGCAATACATGACTCATTCTATCCAAGAGTAATAAAACAATCACCAGTCAACTTCAATAACAATGAATTAGAATTACTTGAAAAAGGCTTAGGTTACGCTCCAGATGTAGGTATAGATTGTAATGATTTAATTGAATTGGCAGTACATACCGATGCAGCATTAACAGATAACGATAATGAAGGTAAATTTGCATGTGCAAAAATAATTAGGGATGCTAAATTATTGATAAACTCTGAAAAAACTAATGAGACCAAGATTATAAATAGTATACATAGAAAAATTAGAGATAACAACTTAATTGTTACAAAAGCAGATAAAGGAAATAGTTTAGTTTTATTGGAAAAGAACATTTACATTAAAAAAATGGAAGATTGCTTATCAAAAATGAACCTCGCAAAAATAAAAAATAACCCAACTAAAAAATTCAGCAGAGCAGTAACAAACATAATAAATACAGCATATCCAATTTTTAACGAAAAAGATAAATTCTCTTTGAAAGTAAATAACCCCTCTGCTCCCATAGTATGGGGTCCGGAAAATTGATCGCCCGCAATTGATCGCCAGCAATTTATCGCCAACAATTGATCGCTAGCAGTTTACCGCCGCGGCAGTTTATCGCGTAAGCAATTTATCGCCAACAATTGATCGCTAGCAGTTTACCGCCGCGGCAGTTTATCGCGTAAGCAATTTATAGCCTACAATTGATCGCTAGCATATTTTATCGCCAGTCCATACATATTTTCAATTTATAACTTGCAAATAAGTTTTGCCTGTACGTGTTATTTAAGAATTAAGTACAGCTAAAAATGTAAGTTATATCCTACGTATAGGCAGGTATTTGGATTAGTGCAGAGATACTTGACCGATATGATTGATAATTCGCCTTTCTACCTGGCTATAGCAACTAAATTTGTAATAAAAAGAAACAATCGTTTAGGTATTCTGAAAAAGAAACAATCGTTTAGGTATTCTGTACGTATATAAAAACCACATGTATGGAAATATGTAATTTGATAGGTAGATTATGTATTATAGTAGTTACATGCAGCACATAAATTGTAAAATATCCTTTTTGGGAGAAGCTCATGCTGGATTAGTGGATTCTCTGATATTTTCTATATATAACATAAGTAGCATAAATTAGGGGCGTGCCGATTATGAAGGTACCTATATGTATATAAACTCTTACAGTCACAACATTTTCTTATTTCGAGTTTATTTTTCATCCTTTTGAGTTTAAGAACGCATCATGTCGGTGGAATTATTGAAATCGGAAAAAGGAAAACCGAAGTTGTGTTTTAGTGGACATTTGTTTTATAAAGACAGGCAAAATGAAACAAAAATTCATTGGAAGTGTCAAAATTACCGAAAAACAAAATGTGCCGCTCGAGTTACTACGGTAGATAACACCGTCGTTAAAAGATGGAAGGAGCATAATCATTGTGGCGACGCAGCAGGAGTTGAAGCAGCACAAGTCCTTGATACCATTCGAAGTTATGCAGAAACAACAAATAATACGCCCCATTGTATTATTTCAAATGTTTCGAGAACCTGTAGCCGAGCAGCAGCCCCAAAGCTTCCAAGTATAGACACAATGAAACGAACGATCCGAAATATAAGAAGTCGAAATTTTGATGGGCCAGCTCTTCCAACGCATCGTAGGGACATAGTATTTACAAACGAATATAAAACATCATGCAATGGAGAATTGTTTCTACAATTTGATTCTGGACCTGAGGATAATCGCATGTTAATTTTCAGTACGAAAAAAAATTTGCTGTTGTTAGCGCGAAGTGAGCACTGGTATGCCGATGGGACTTTCAAAACTGTTCCCTTACTTTTTTTTCAACTCTACACGATACATGGATTCAAGGAC
This sequence comes from Dioctria rufipes, assembly GCA_963924295.1. Classification (NCBI taxonomy): domain Eukaryota; kingdom Metazoa; phylum Arthropoda; class Insecta; order Diptera; family Asilidae; genus Dioctria; species Dioctria rufipes. The sequence goes on along the minus strand of OZ002742.1, from coordinate 93,830,418 downwards.
AAAATATCGCTTCCATTAGTTTATGCATTATTGCCTAACAAGTCTGAAGAAACCTATGTATCCCTGCTTGAGCAGCTGAAAATATTGGAAAAAATGGATTTTTTACAATTTATGTGATACATGTAACTACTATAATCTACCTATTAAATGTAACTACTATAATACATAATCTACCTATTAAATTATATATTTCCATACATGTGCTTTTTATTTACGTACTACACCCTTATTGCCTATACGTAGGATATAACTTACATTTTTAGCGGTACTAAATTCTTAAATAACACGTACAGGCAAAACTTATTTGCAAGTTATAAATTGAAAATATGTATGGACTGGCGATAAAATATGCTAGCGATCAATTGTAGGCTATAAATTGCTTACGCGATAAACTGCCGCGGCGGTAAACTGCTAGCGATCAATTGTTGGCGATAAATTGCTTACGCGATAAACTGCCGCGGCGGTAAACTGCTAGCGATCAATTGCGGGCGATCAATTTTCCTAGACCCCCCATAGTATATGGTCTAATCAAACTGCATAAACCAGGTGCTCCAACAAGACCAGTATCCTCTTCTTTCAATGCACCTTCACAAAAATTGGGAAAAAAATTAAGCACAATGTTACCCAAATTGTTAAATTTTGAAAACAAATACTCCATTAAGAATAGTACTGATCTCGTTAACAAAATTAATAATTTGAATTTACCATTAAATGCTAAGCTTGTGTCGTTTGATGTTTGTAATTTGTTTCCTTCCATTCCATTAAAGAAACTAAAGACTTACTTATATGCTGAAGTTGAAGATAAGATCGTGGAAAGGGATAGATCATTAAATATTAAACAGCTTATTGACATATGTTTAGACCAAAATTACTTTTATTTTAACGGAAATTTCTATATTCAAATGGATGGTTTAGCTATGGGTGCTTCCTTATCACCTTTATGGCTGAATTCTATATGAATAAAATAGAACAAAAAATTTTTCATTCAGGCTGTGATTTAGTTAATAATATATTGTGCTGGTATCGTTATGTTGATGATGTTTTTTGTGTATGGACGGGCTCTGAGCGACAGTTGTATATGTTTTTAAACAAAATTTTAAATACTATTGACGATAATTTACAGTTTACTTTAGAGTATGGTAATGATAATTTAAATTTCCTTGACCTTAACATTAAAATTATTAATAATAAATTTAAATTTGATATATTTAGGAAACCCACTTCCACAAATGTTGTAATTCCCAATGATTCTCAACATTTTGAATCTATAAAAAAATCATCTTTCCATTCGATGCTAGACAGATTGCTTAAGATTCCTATGAGTAAAACTAATTTTAAAAGGGAACTCGAGACAATAGTAAAAATTGCTATGAAGAACGGTTATTCAGATAATGTAATTTATAAAAAGTTAAGGTCAAAAAACAAAATATATGCACTTAACCTTGTTTACACTGAACCAAAAAGGTACGTGAATATAACAAAAAAATTCATTATATTAATTAATATTTTATTAATATTTGTCCGATGAACTAGCTCATTAATATAATGAATATCTGTTCATTAATAAAATAATTATAAACAAGTTCATTGACATAATGAAGAAAGTTACGTTACCGTAATAATTATAATCCGTTAATTCAATAAACAATATTCGTTGAAATAATGAAAAAACGTACGTTGCGGTAATATTCACAGTTCGTTAATTCAATAACCAATATTCGTTGAAACAAAGAAAAAACGTACGTTGCCGTAATAATTACAGTTCGTTAATTCAATAACCAATGTTCGTTGAAATAATGAAAGAACGTACGTTGCCGTAATAATCACAATTCATTAATTCAATAAAATTAAATTTAATAAAACGAAAAATTTCCAATAAAATTATTTATTGAAATTAACTAAATAATCCATAAATAGAATATAAGTTACATTACGTTATCCCTTTTACACATATTATATAATAAAACATTTTTTGCCAATAAAAAGTTTTTTTCTTTATACTAAAGCAGAAATATATACATTTACATTACATTATTTTTTGTCTTGTAGCTCCTGAATAAGGATAGATACTTTTGGAAACTTTTTATTGCTAGGATTGATACTGAAAAAATAATCTTGAATGAAACTCCAGAAAGACAAGCTTGCTATTGGGAATTCTAAATTAAAAAGAAAGAAAATTTTAAGACATATATCTACTGCTCGTATAAAATTTTGAAAAGGGAACTTGACTCCGTCAAAATACAAAAAAAGTTCTTTAATATTTAACACGTCTTCCCCAATGGCTAAAATAAAAGGCTGAATATTTTCGGATTTCTGTTGTATAAAACGTAGATGATCTTCCAATTCTTGGGAGCACTTGCCTACAAAAAGGAACGATTCCTGGGAATCCTTGATGGTGTATTTCGTTGTGGACTTTTTTCCAGTATTATCTTTACGGACAACTTTCTGTGTAGGGACGAGATAGCCATGAAGAGCCCAGAGCAATGCAGCGAATTGACCATCTGAACAAATTAATGAAAACATTAATCATTAAAAAATTAAATATATCTTTTTTTAGCTTACTTTCAGTTAAATTTGTTCCTTCTTTTAAAGTTTTAATAACTGCCTTAATATTTTTCTCCTTAATAGAGCCTTCGGATGATAGAAAATCCAATAATTTTTTATAATCATCGCTCCAATTATCTAACATAGAGCGGTTATTGTTGTGAAGTATCTGGAAATCCATTTCAACCTGCAAATTATGAAAGAAAATAGTTGAAAATGTAGTTTACTTTTTTCTTTATAAAGCAAAACTTAGAATTTGCAAAATACTCACCAATCGGTAACCTGAAGGTCTTTTATATTCTGGCCATTTTTCAAAAATCGCTGCACTGCTCTGCAATTTTTGTATTTCATTGAGCCGGTACTGACTGCAAGCTCTCCAGCAATGATCAAACTCCTGTGCAGTTAAGTTATCGTATTTAAGTGAACGTATACAACTTTCAGCGTCAACTTCCGGTTCTATGGGATGCAAAAGTAATAGCCTTATAATATTAAACTGCAAATTTAATAAAATATGATTAAATAATTTAACATACCAATAGAAGTCGAAGGACCTTTCTCAGTTGAAGGTAATTTTTCAATAATTTTCGAGAAGTTTTTAATTGAAGTTTTCAAATTGCAATATTTGTTATATATCCTTCCTCTTTTGCCTGTTCTATAAAATTCCTGCAAAAAATAACATTGTAACGTGTCGTTATACTCGTGTTGAAAGCAAAAAAATCCTTACCAATTTTTCTGTAGGAAACCGGATAATTATTTCGTCTTCCAATCTGTAGCTTGCTGATAAGGTTAAATGCGTGCTAATATCATCGAAGTATTGAGCTACACAATTGATGAGCACCGATCGCTGATCATCCGTAAATTTTGAATTTTTTTCATACAGTTCAGATAGTAACAAGCCTTTTGATGTATCATTTAAAATGTTCGACAATTTGATCATCTGTGTCTTAAGAGGCTCTGGTGTTGGTGTTCTAGACGGATATGGTGAGGACCTGGGCGAAACGGTTAGCGGGGATGCGATTTTCTCTATATTGTGTGGATCATTCGAATGGCAGAGAGAACAGTGACTTTCAAGCGATAATCCAATTGACTCCCTCCACTTTTCTAAATGGTGCTCAAATAAGACTCGTTTACCCAAATGGCAATCCTTGAGAAGAGTTCCTATATGATGTCTTTTTATAACTTTTAAAACTTCAACATTTACATCTTCCGCTAGAGAAAATTTTTTTATGTATCAACTAAATAGAACTCAGATATTCTAAGATATTTACCTATGAGATTCTCAAGCAAGTTTTGTAGGTTCCATTCCTTTAGGTTAACTAATTCTTCTCTTTGAGAATCAGAAGTTCTACAATTTTCGGTCATTTGTTGATTTAGGTAATTATTAGTTCGCTCTGACGAATTATCACCGCAAAGTGAAATGCTGGAATCGTTTGAATACAAATCATCCAAATTTGATTCATATGACCGCAATATTGTAGAACGTACAAGTGATTGTGATGATAATATTGGCGTATCCAATTTTTGTTGAATATTCGAAGTTTGGCTGTTTTCCCAGGATATAGGATAGTTGGGATATGTGTTGGATTCTGTCATATTTAATTCCTGAATGTGACTTTCATTGGGCAAGGTATCCATTTTGAATACTGGAGATAGACGGGGTAATGATAATATTCTAATTTAATTAAAAATTCTACTTCACAGACACAAAAAATAAAATGACGTTACAAAGTTGAAGAAAAGTATTCTTTTACTCGTATCATTTGCTTTCCCTTGGAAGTATTTGTAATATTTAATGGAGGTCCCATTAAATTTTCCATAGGTAGGATTGAAAAATCTGTTAAGCAGGAAGGATCAACTTCGTAAGCTAGATAGTGTGGGCTATATAGCACATTATATAATTTTTGACAAAACAAATATACATTTGTCCTTTTGAAGAAAACAATATCTAGTATTAAGTACAATTGTATTTCATCCTTATAAACTGCAACATAAAAAGCCTTTTCGTAATCTATGCCTTGAAACTGCAACCGGCTGTAAACCTTGATATCATCCACATTACATTGTAAGTTTTCACAAATAATTGTCTGAAAGTTACTTGTAATTTGTTTGCTGTCGTAGATTTTATGGTTAGAAATTGTTGAACATTTTTGCAGATTAAATAAATTATAAGCAAATTTGAGTTGATATTTCCGTCCTAATGTTAAGCAGATATTTTTTCGAGAAGTAATAACGTGAGAATAAAGTTTAAACTGCCGGTGCTTTGCTTCAAATTTAAAACACCAAAATTTTCTTAATGGGCCACATTGTTCTATTATAGTGGGGTAGTGAGTTAAGTTATGGAATTTTGGTTTAAGTGTATCATTAAAAAGAATGATATATTCTCTGTTGTGCATATCAATTTTATTCCTCAGTAAAGTGATACATTCCTGATTCACTTCAAAGCAAAGAATTAAATCAATTATTTCAATAAGATTCAACAAAAACTTCCAAACTTCGTCGTCCAAAGGTATTAAATCGCATTATCATCAAAGGCAAGTAATTAACGAAGGTCATCATTTCCCGTGCCGACATTTTAAAGTGTTTTTTATTTAAATGATGAGGCTGTATTTCACCTGAGATATTACCGATTTCTATCGGACCGTAATCGAAGCATTGTTTTCTAGAATTTAAAGTATCTAAAAAAAATACCGCATTTTGTATACAAAGTAGGTAATTATGTGACATAAATCGTAGTGACACACTCCTTCAAAAATATCATGCATAACGTCAGCACTAAAATTTTCAACGACATGAAACGAAGGTATACAATTTAATACAGAATCTTTAACTATACCCGTTTCTGAGGCATTATTTATTTTTACATCAGTCTTGTAGTTAGCTTTCGTTCGCATAATAGTTTTATTTTCTAAACTTAAAATCTGACTTTCAGCCTTCTTAGCTTTGCAAAACCTGCAAACGGAGTTACTTGAAAATGATTTATTAAAGTCAAGAATGCTATTTAGTCCTAGGTTGTCGCCGAGAATTAAACCCAATATGAAATGAACTCTTCTTACAAGGCCATCGTTAGTTTTAATTTCAATACCTACTGTTTCTAAACGTTGAAGTTCGTTCACCAACTCTCTTACACATTTCTCATTACCAAAATTTTTAAAGTCCCTTGATCGTATTATAGCTGCTAAGAAAATGTTATCAAGCTTAAGCTCGTCTCCCGGTAAACAAGGAAAGGAGTAGTAAATATTGCATACTGAATGCACAACAGTATGAGTGCCTAATGGATTGTTAAGCTCGATATCATCTAAATATAAAAAGTATGGAATACATATCTTATTAGGGTACAAGTCAATCTTTTTTTTCCACAATTCTCCTTGAGTAAAATTTGTAAATTTTGTATCAGCATTAAATCGTTCAATATTATTTATCATTTCACTTAAAATATTTCCACTTTCGAAAATTTTTCTAAATTGATAATTTAAAGGCATTAGTATTCCCTTAATATCTTTTTCATTGTAATGTAGATGACCATTTTGAAATGTTGTTGCTAGTATACCATTCTCAATAGTAAATTCGTTAATATCTTTTAAGTAGTCTCCTTTTTGTAAGGATTGAATTAGCTGATAATCTGTTTTACAGAATTTAAATGGATCTCTACATGCAGTAACAAGGCTTACAATATTGTTGTAAATTGTTAAATTTTTTTTTAGGTAATGATCAGAAAATAATTTCAATATGTTTAGTAATGGATTTACAATGCAATCAACTAAATTCTCTTGAACTTCTATGATGTCTTTTCTAGTAAAATTATTGTTATTATGTAAACTTAGCGTAAATTTTGTTGCCGATTCAAATAATTCAAGAACACATTTTTCTTCGTTAAAATTATCTAGTATTTCAAAATTCTTTCCAACAATTTCACTATTTTCGGCGTTAGTATCACTATCTAAATTATATTTAGACAATTCATGTGAATTGCTGAATTCCGAGCTATTTATGTCTATATTAATATGGGGAGATTTGTGACAAACATCAAAGAAATGATGTTTTCGAGTTACATGCTTTTTAAAACTTCCTAAATTTTGGAAAGCTTGTATACATTCAGTGCATCTATAAACACTATATGAGCCTAAATTATGTACCCGCTTAAAATGTAATGTTAGCAGACTAAAAGTGATAAAATCCGAATTGCATATAAAACACAACATAATGAAAAACAATAATCAATATATAAGTTACAATTATAACACTCACAAATTTTCAATTATTGATAAAGAATCACAGAACACAGCACTTTAATTTTTATTACATATAGGACTATATTCTCACCGCTATTTGTTGCACTGCACTTTACAAATCATGAATATTCACAATTATAAAACAGTACAATTTTCTTTTTATATTTTTTCACTTGTTATGTTACACTGTTCAACTTCTCAAAAAGAATGAATCGCGAATATAGAGAATGCATATACCAAGCGGCATTTAAATCTAATTCTAACGGGGCTTTGAATAAAATTGCATCTGCCAATGAAACGTTTCATTAATTCAATGAAAAGTTTCATTGACTCAATGAATAAAGTACGTAAAAAAATTATTTTCTATGTATTAAATTTAACTTACAGAGAAAAGAATGAACATTTTTATTAAACGAACGAAACTGTACATTAATTCAACGAATTCTTTTTCTCTCTCAATGAAAGAAGTTTTTTGGGTATATGAACTGGGATTCGTTCAGACAATGAAATGTTTATCACTTGGAGAATTCAGAAATTGTAAAAATTCGTTGTGTTAAAGAAAAAGTTATTCAGGGAACGTATTTTAACTCAATAAACGATGTTCGTTGATAAAATGAACAATATTTTTTTCAGTGTACCCACAAGGGACACAAGATATAAAAATTTGGAAAAAAATCCCATATTTGAAGGAAACTTCGAATAAAATTAAATCCGCGTTAAAACAATATAACGTTTCACCAGCTTTTTATAATAAAAAAACTTTAAAAATTTTTTTCATTAACAACAAACTAAAACCGAAAGTTGATAAAATAGATAAAAGTGGAATTTATAGAATTGAGTGTAGTGACTGCAATGCAGTCCATATTGGTAAAACAAAATGCTCATTAAAAATTAGATACAAAGAACACGTATCATCGCCACTCTATAATAGACCAACATCAGGCATAAGCAAGCATTTAGTTGATACTGGTCATACCACATCTTTAAATAAATTACAACTTTTAAAAATGTGGATGGTGGAAAAGTCCCAGATAAATACGAGATATATTACATTAATAATGAAAGTCGTAAAGGTTCATTTTTGGTAAACGATCAGTTAGATTTCATGAATAATAGCCCCCTCTTATGTATGGATTTATAATGACCGTTACAGTAAAATTCAAATTCTAAAATATTACGATAGTCAGGTTTAGCTAACGATCTGCTTTTCAGTTGCTTGACAATGCCCTAAGAAGGCGAAACGGGTCGCGACTCAAATAAAATAAATTATTGTAGAACAGTATTACATGTGTTTTTATTTTTATTTTTAATATTTTTTGGAAAAAAAATTTTAAAAAAGAAGATCGTAATAAGTAATATAAAATTTTTAGTTAATATTTTCGAGGAATGAAATCAATCCAGACATTTGTGGAAAATGGTTTTAATGACTAGTGGGAAAATAAAAAAACGAAGAAAAATCGGTGGAGAAAGGTCCAAACACCAGATGAGTATTTCGGATATTATAAATTAAAAATCTGAAATACTTTAAAATGTTTCTCTAAGACGGATAAATAGTCCATAAATTGTTTCGATTTTTTCCATAAAGAAAACAGGTAAAATTCATCAATTAATTTCATTGAATAAATAACTAATAAGGAAGCGATATATCGGGTGAAAACTTAAACCGCTTGTGTTAGTGTGCTGTGTTTGAATTCGCTTCATCATGGTAGTAGTGAAATCATGACATTTTGGAGGGGACATTTTTATAATCCATATTACGGTGTAAAAAACAAGCAACCATTAGGGCCCCCTTTGTTTAGGTAAAAGAAACATTTGGCTTCCATTGAAAAGAAGTAACCTGCATTTCTCAAATAAACAATTCGGACATGATCTTAAACCATCTTAAACTTTCGTATATTTCTCTGTTTCCGTTAAACATATTTACTTAGGAGTTTTTTTCACGAATAATTTTAAAACTAGATAATATTTTTATTTGCCTAAAGAACGATTTTCCTCTGGAAATTCGGCGATTGTTTCTGCAACATTGCACCACACAATTTATCGCGTTCAGCTAATAGCTTAACAGCTTTAATTTCACAAAACAATGAACTAAATAAAACTATGCACTTCAACATTCCGAACCAATACAATTTCAAATATATATTATTTATTGAAATTCTAAAATTTCACTAAATCTGAAATATTCACTTTCAGAAACGTCAAAGCAAGTTCAGCCAAGTTCAATCCGACAGTTATTGAATGACTTACTCATGTACACTGTATTCGCAAGATATTGTACTTCGTTATTAGTTTGATTAATTTTAAAGTGGCGCCCATAACAATAACAATGGGTTGAAATGTTACCTTTTCTTTGTATCGAATTCTCCTCAAAATCTTAAATATCTGTTATATGAAGAATAAGTGATTCCTTTGCCTTCTTAATAGTAAATTTTCTCTTGGTGTGAACTTATCCTTCACTTTCCTTGCTGAATGTATTTGAGGGGTTGATTACCGCACTCAGAAGAAGTGTAACTATGCAATCTCTGGCATCTGAAATACTCAAACGTAGTTTATTACACATACATTTTTTTTATTTAATATTTTTATTTTCGGTCAGTTTTGCTCCCAAATTCTCTAATAACTCAAGTGATTCTTTATGGCTGATTTTTCCGCGGAAAAAAAAGTATAATTATTTTAATAAAAGAGTTCCATTTTTCAAATAATTTAAATAAGCAATTACTTTTTGACGGATAACAGTATTCAAAGTCTATGTCAATCTGAAAACAGTTTTTTTAAATAATATAAATATGTGGAAATACAGAATATATTTTTTCCAAATCAAACAATTTAATATTTAAAATATCTTACAGCATAGGTCCCACTACGGTGTATTTATATAATGGTCAGATGAGTATAACCCCTCCACCAAATCTTGTGAAGTGAGTATTTGCGAACGACGACATGCAGTTTTTTACGCCATTTATCGAAGACTTCTTCATCAGGTTTACTAATCTATTTAAACCACAATTGAAGACTTTTCGAAACAGTTTTGTCTATTACTCCTATTTGATTCTGTGATGTATTGAGGCTGGTTTAGCATGAATTGTCTTCTAATTTCGTTCTTTAAATTGAAATAGCGTTCATGAAAACTACCGCCAGGTCTTTTGCTTTGTCGGTCCCTAGATACAAAACTAATTTTAAAAGGTTTATAATATTAAAAGACCGCATGTTAAAATATACTAAATTTTTTCAAGGATACGTTTCAGCTATCTTAGAACTAATTTTAATTAATTAATTGACTGTCAGCCTCTCATGTTTTGCTATAATAGAATCAATTATAGTATTTGTGATATTTTGTTGGAGATAAACATTTCGTTGTTTGGTAGTTGTTAAGTGCTAGTTTGCCTTTCGAGCTTTTTTGTAATATTTATTCAATATTTATCTAAAAACAGGCAATCTAAGTATTATTCGAACATATCAATATAAAAATACTACATACCTCAATGAATTAATATTGGACTAAAAGTTTTAATCACATTTTAAATGGACCTATCTAATTAATAACAATAAGAATAGAAATATGTTTACTTAAGTTAAATCTGGAAATAGTAAAACAGATTTATTTGAATAAATAAATCAATATTTCTAAATAATATCTATTTAATACAAGGTGGTGTCGCATATGAGAGAGATTGAGACAAACACAAAATTGTATGATAATAACTATAATGAGTGGTTTCGGCGGTAGAAGGTTTTGTAATTTCGAATGATTCTTTGCTTAATACTCTATAATTTTGTTATTATTTGTCCTATTATTTTAGATTTAGGATGATACATTAAAATGGCAGACAAACATAGCCATTTCATTTTCAACTTTTTTATTTTATAATCTTATAATTCCCGAATATCTTTTGTTGAACTTTCGAGCTTGTATATTAAAAAAACAAAGAAATAAAAAAAAAACTTTGCAAATTTTACTTCCCACTTCAGCATACAAAATTATGCCTGTAATTTTAACTTACCAACTGCTTAATTCACGAGCTAAATCTTACCCAGTATTTTGCTTTTAATCCAATAAAATCAAATGTTGGGAAGATTTCTTGAATATCCTGTGCGGCATGATTTTGAAGTTCGCCAACACTCACAGCTGCCTCTGTGTAAATATATTAACTGCGCACTAGTATTTTTAGTTAACTATGTATTTTTAATAAAATGCACCTTTAAATTAAATTAAATTTTTCACAGCCCACAATCGAATTTTCTAATAGTGAACTCTTTTCTGCGACTCGATGTAACCATCGCTACCTAATCTCTGATTTTATAATCAATGAAACACATTTATTTGTGCCGTTTTACAAAATTAAAAAAAATCTAAGACCCGATAAACACATCAGTGTTTTGGTCGTGAGGTGCGGCTACGGTGATACAGCGGTACACGAAAAATCAATTAATGTAATCAGATCCAAATTCATTTGAAATTATTCTGTTTCTATTCTACAAATTCCTTGTGTCAGTAGTGAATAACGGCACCGCAGTGCTGTAGGAATCAGCGAGAGAAAGTAGATGTAATATGGCCGCGCGATACCGCAACGTGGCCGAAGGTATCATTCCATATCAAATAGGCTACATAACTAATTTTTTTAAAAGTTTACATATATGGAGGGTTTTGTGAACACAAAAGTATGAATTAAAACTTTTCCCTATACATTGCGTATTTTGCAGCTTATAGAATTTCAAAAATTTGAAAAATGCTGTCCTGGTGTTCTTAAAAAATTATCATATTTTGTTATTGATGCAAGAATAAAAAAATGCGTTCAATTAACTAACTGGTAATTTCATTAGAAAATGTCGCAGTGCAGACATTCCCCATCTGTATGCATTGCTTTCTTCCTTATTCCGTCATTATTTTCTACAAAATAAAAGAAACAAAAATAAACAAACATAAATGCCAAACAAGAGGGTTGACCTGATCAAAAAATTACAACGCACGCGAATTCCGCTATACAAGCATAACTTTTAATTGTGAGAATATCCATGCCGGAGATCATCACTTTGATATGATTCACTAAAAATTGTAAACAACTGCTAGCTTAGCAGTCAAATTATTTGAGCGAAATATTGCAATCTCAGCAATAATTATACTCGAAGAATATTGAAGTTTTAAACAACGAAAAATTTGTAATAAAAAGCCGGCTCTTATCTCCATAAAATTAGGATTAATCAGTAAATCGAAGTGGTTTACTCTAGTAAAATATGGGCATACTCTGCCAGATCCAAATATATCGGCATACTCTGCCATTTGTAGATACATCGGCATACTCTGTCATTTCCAATTACATCGGCATACTCTGCCATTCTTTATATATCGGCATACTGTTCCAGACTTTCACCAAAATCGGGCACACTCTGCCTTTTTCGGCACACAGCGGCCTATCAAACCATCCACTGATAAATTGCCTAAAGATATTCAAAATAAACATCAGCTCCTTATCCAAACAAGTAAGTATGGCAGCTCTCTACCCAAGTGATATCTATATTATCGGAACCTATTACCAAAGTTTTTAAAACGTCCAGCTATTCATTACCAGCACCCGCAACCGGTGTCAAGGCATATTATAATATATTAAAATCTGTCCAGTCAAATTTCCACTAGCATCTTTCATTCATTTTCAAATTCCGCCATCTTAATTTTAATTAAGTTTAACAATTTACTGTCCAGTCATTACTGACTGACCGGAAATCTAGTCACTGCTGACTAGATCGTTACAAATACTTGTTAGAATTGTAAAACGCGGAGTCTGTGTTGGTCATAGTCAGAAAAATATCCACGAAAGGGATATCAAATATAAGGATTATATCCTCTTATCCTTGAATATTCTAGTAGACGAACTTTTAATTTCATTTGTTTTTTTTTTTTTATTTATTTTCTACCTTATATTATCCACTAAAACATATTAAAGTTTCAACTTGCGATCAGAATGGGATCAGGGAGTCAAAAATCATGAAAGCTGCGCCAATCATGCATTTGCTGTTAATAAACTCTTATTTTCTTGAAAATTTAATGGTAGTTAGTTAGTAATAATCTGTGAAATGGGTAGAGGTCCACATAAACTGACCCTCTCGGCAGAGGAGGCGGAGGAGTCCCGTTCTTCCACCGACGGTGCGCTCCTGATCTACGCACAATTTCAATACCTCACGACCATATTATGTATCGTTTTCGTGTTAGAGGAAGAACTAAGACTTCTAATTGCATGTTTTTTGTAAGTTTGCAACGCATAATTTGCCAACAATTTTGAGCAGATGTATAATTTCTGATGAACTTACTATATAAGAAAAATATAAATTAAACTAGCAGGCATAACCTGCATCTCCACATTAGCCAAACGCACAGACTTTTGACTAAAACATTTCCTATTCGACGCAAATGTCAGTTATTTAAATAAATCACCGTTATGAACTCTTGGTTCAAATACTAAAAGCAGTTTGATTGGAAAAACTGTTAAAAAACTAATTTTTTTTAAGTAAATACTAGACTGTTTATTTTGAAAAGCTCTGATTTCAAATGTGTTTTTCAAATTCTTACTTTTAATTCAAATGCGATTTATGTGAATAAAAAAAGAAATTTTTATTATATATATATTCATGCCTGGAGTATACTCTATAGCCCGAAATGGTCGCTCATTGCTGGAGTACACAGCAGCTTAGTAACTCTTCTAAAAAAAAAAAAAAAAAAAAATTTTGACCGCAATCGTGGTCTTTCTGCTTATCCCAAGTAAAAAAATCAGACAGAATTTTAATCTGTGTAGTATGAGCTAGTTTCTGAACTAAGATTATTAAAAAGTATTGAAAGATAAATTTTTGGCATCTGGTGGAACATTTTTTCGTGAATTTTGTTATTTTTCACTACTTCTTCAACAGTTTGACGAATCCGAATTATCCTGGTTTGCAAAGTGTCTACATGAGGACTGAATAAGTCAATAAAATTAAAGGAATTCGTTCGATAGATTTCGAGATATCATGGTAACCAGTTTGAAAAATACAGTTTCGAGAAAAACGCATTATGAAAGCCAAATACGATTATCACCAATAAAATTCAAATACTTTGGGTACTCAAGCAAGACTAAACTAACCGTTATATTCGAAACAGGAAATGAGTTTAGAGATATAACGACTTCTCTATTGTGCATTTATACCTGCGTTTGTATTTAGATAAGAAACCTAAGCAAAAGGGGAGGGGTCCGAACGAATATCGGAAAATCACTTTACACACATATTCTTCACTATATTTGGATGTATTTTATGGGAAAAAAAAGTTTTTTTGAATCAGTCACACGGAATGACCCCCTTAATGCATTTAATGCACTTAAACGTGCGCCCTATTCAACTTAAATGTTAATTTTTCTCTAAGTGTATTAAAGTCTCCCATAGCTCCAAGACTCTCCGCACGACATCTTTGACATATTTGACGTCGTCTTGGAAATCTTTAAATTCTGCTTGACGTTTCGAACTGTACACAAAATGTGAATAGATATTTTTTATATTTTTTTTTTATGCTAGCCGGCAAAATGTTTGTAGCAGTTGATGCAGCTAAATATAATCAATGTGAAGTACATTAGGTGCGTTCACTGACACGGTAGCTTCCTGTAGCGTTGTGATGTGAGCAAATGTATTATACTTTGATAATTAGTGACTACAGTTGTAATTTTTGTGTAACCAAATTACAGTGAACGCAGAGAGAATAAAGTAGCAAATCAAATATTTTTGACGTTTGCAAAAAATAAGTAAATTAAAAGTAAACATGAACGTCAAATTGCAAATAGGGTTATCGTTGGGAGGTGAACTTTTTTCGACATTAAAAGGAAATGATGTAATCCATTGAAATCGATTTGTAATAAAGGTGTTCATTTATCCAATAGTTACAGATTAGTGAAGTTAAGTAGGTAGACTATGCCGATTCTGGGCCAAACCATGAAAAATTATTCTAAGTTCAAAATGTAAACAAAGGATCGTGTACTTCTATGTACATATTTGACCTTGAGATTATGCTGGAAGTTCACTTCCGGACTGTAAGTTCGTATGTGGGTCATTAAGTGTATGTAAATTTATACCGGAAGTGACGTCATAGCGGAAGTGTGGTCTTGATGATTATGGCATTGTTGTTGCTCTGGAAGCATGCTCTTCAAGATAAGGGTGTAGAATGAGCGGAAGTGTGGTATTGCTAATAATGAGCGTGGGAAAATGTAGTAGGATATCCTCTTGGCTATATTTGTTTACGCAAGATATCAACTTACCAGCCACCTGGCCACCTTTTCTAATGCTTTAATTTCCATTACTTCTAATGATTTCATATATCTTACCATCCCAAGAAGCCGTGAACAATTTTTCCACATCGAAGATCATAACATGATCACTCTTGTTTATAAAAGACACCTACAGATCAAAACTTACGTTATAGATCTTGTTTTTTCAGCAAAACAAATTTTCAATTATAACTTCTACTATTCATCTAAGACATCATATCCTACAGATTAATATAAGTTGTTGTTGTTTTCTTCTAAAGAAATTGGGAATCTTACATAAATCGCTCAATTTGTTTACTTTACTCGGCTGCTGTGTGAATTTGTTTATATTATTCAACTGCGAATTTGTTTACTTTACTGCACTGTACGAATTTATTTATGCAAGCAATAAAATTAGAAGCATTCCACCTGAAGAGCAACATTACACATTTACTAATTTCCATTACTTATCTAAGTGAACATATCTACCTACATTCGCCCCAATAAGCTTCGCCTGATCTATTTTTAGATATATGATCAAATGGTGCAATCTTGTTTATAAAAGACACCGACAGATTAATATCATCAAATTTTTAATCCACAACTTAGGTTATAGTTTTTGTTTTTGTTTTTTTTTTTATGTGAGCTGCTAATATTAATTACATGTGATAAGGTAAGATCTCTAATATCTGGAACCACAGCCCGTAGAGGATTCATGATGAAAATTTTACCCTCCTAGTACTAATACTATTGGCATGGAAAAAAATATCCTAAGGTTAACTTGAATTATTACTACTATTAATTATACCTCAAAAGGTATGATCGTTAATATCTCCAAATCCATATCCCGTAGAAGATTTCTGATAAAAAATTTGTCCACCCCTATAACTAAGACCCCCACCCCACTGACACCTTCGAGAATCTATTGGTATGAACAAAAATATTCTAGGATTAACTTATACTAATTACACTAATTCACTTAGGGAATTTCACAACATTTCTTATCCACATAAATACACAGCTGCACGCATCTATCCACGCCTTAGGTAACGTTTCCTGAGCCACCAAGTAGCCTAACCCAACATACCACAGGCACTCATACTAAAGTAAACAACTAGAAACAAACTCAAGCTGACAAGTATACAGCCCCGATATAAATTCGCTTACGACATTTCACATCATTACTTTAGCCGCACACATTCTACCCAAGCCTTGGTACAGGTATCGTAGCCCAATCCAACACACCCCAGGCAGTGCTAGTCATAGTATCAGATAATGCCATTAATGCTCTCAGCAAACATCCAGTAGCCAGGCACAGTAGGAGTCATCTCAAGGACAAATTATAGCCTCCAAAACCAGATCAAACTTAACCAGCAACCTCCACCAATAAAGCTTTCCACCCCGTCACAAATGTTTAGAGCTACGATCTCCGAGATGAAAAATAAGTGAACTCCAGAAACAAAATCGAGAACCTATGCTATTTCCCTATGCTGAAGAGTACTGAAAGTGATCTCGTATCCCAAAACTCGAGATGGAAACTGTTGATGTCAACTTAGAGGCTACAAGTCTGTGATGAAAAATAAGCGAACTCCAGAAACAAAATCGAAATCCTATGCTGTTTCCCTATGCTGGAGAGTGCTAAAAATGATTTCGTATCGCCCAAAGTGGTCTCGTGTACCCAACATCCAAGACATAAACCAGTACAGCCAAGACACAAACCCACATTTAGTATAGACCCCAACCACCCAGCACCGGTGGCGCACTCTGTGGTGAAATCCTGGAAGCTCAAGCAGTGATCCAGAACTGTCTTAGAACAACTACTTAGAGCTACTTCAAAAGTGTTATCTTAACTTCAGTTAAGACCTGAAGCAAGATTCTTTATTTCAGACAACGCTCGAAATAATATTTCTTAAGTCAGTCAATACTCATCTCAAAACGTTTTCTTAATAAATCTTATATATCAGTCGACACCCGATAAAAATATTAATTGCTACCTAGCCAACCTACTTCAAGCAATGCCACGTGGAAAACTAGTTCGAGAAGTCTGCTAGTTGTTTATATAGCCTTTGCCTGCCTAGGACACCAACGATGGAGTATCAGAAGCGCATGGTTACAAGAATTGGCATTGCATGAGTGATCTTAAGGCTGTGACACATTAAAAGCAGAAAGCAGCGATAGAAGCAGAAGCAGAAATTCAGTATTGCTGCTTTGTCGACCACATTGAAAGCAGAAGCAGAAATCAGTGACTTGTCAATTACACATATCAGGTGGTATACTTTTTAAAAAGTTGATGTTCATTCTTAATTAATTTGTTATTTCTAACACAATTCATTAGTTTTCCTACATATACATTTTGTTTTTCTACATATACATTTTGTTTCTCTCTCTAAAAGTAAGGACGCCAACAACGAAATAAAAAGTTTAGCTCTCTTTATATTGGTAGTACTGAGCAGAAACAGAATTCTTGAGATTTGTGCAACTTTCAAGCTCTGATTCTGCTGCTGCCGCTGCTTCTGCTTTCAACTTGTTAGTGCTCGAACAGTTGCATGTGTTCAGAAAAAAATCTGCTTCTGTCGCTGCTTTTTGCTTTTAATGTGCCACGGCCTTTACAATACTAGCAGCAAAGTTTGCTTACCCGACGAAATTGTGTAGCAACAATTAATTTATGACGGGACATGCTGCTGTGTTGAATTACGATTTGAGTACTGGTTGCAATAAACATTCCCGTTCGTGGTGATAATATTAAATTGATTTCAAATTGATTTGCTCGTTCTGGGTCTGTTTGTACTATAATAGTCCAGTCAAATAAGCCGAAAAAATGCTAAAGATCGCATTTAATTTGTTTCAGGCTGCAATTTTGAGGGTTGCTGTAGGGTGGTCCTGGGAGTATTGTCTCAAAAATGCAGCTTCGCAGGGCCAAAAAAAGGGGTGAAAGACAATAAAACACCCCCGAACGCATGACAATCTATTTGCCGTGCGTGCGGTTTGGAAGAGGTAAAATTTTTGAAAAAATTAAAAATGCTCTATTATTCAGAATATGATTCTAAATAAACAAGTAAAAAAGCTAGAATTGGTCTAAGACCAATTCTTATGATACCCTAGATGAATGCCCGTATTAAATTTCGTATGGTCACCGATCTATTCAAGTATTGATTTTGAAGTTGTTTTTCGTAGAACAGTTTGTCGCACAGAAAAAATGGTAATAACCAATTTTATAAGATTTCGTATTCTGCAGAAGTTCTTAGTACAATAAAAATGTCTTGGACTGATCGTTTTCAAAGTATACGTAAAAAACCGAAATTTTTATATGGCAACACCAAGAAGCAGTTGCCCGATTTAGTCCATTTTTGACATTTTATTTGCTAATGTAGCAAAAACATCATGTACGAAATTTCAGCTCACTACATCGATGCGTTCTCAGGCAGTGTCCAAATATATAGCGGAAAACGAAATTTTTATATGGCAACCCCACGAAGGAGTTGCCCGATTTGTCTCATTTTCGAACTTAATTTTACTTTTTTTTTTAAAGTCCGTATACAAAATTTCAGCTCTTTAAGTATACGCGATCTCGAGTTATCGTGCGCACAGACGGACGGACGGACGGACGGACATGCAAAAATCGAAATAACTTTTAATATTATGAATGGGTGTCCACTCCATTTTGCTCCACCATCATTATTTCGAGGTGTTACAAACGGAATGACAAACTTAGTATACCCCTATGATTTCATCTAGGGTATAAAAAGTCTATGGTAGCCAACCCCTATCTCGTAAGGGCACGACAGGAAAACCGAAAGAAGCTAAGGGTGGACACATCGCTATATCCACTAACATGTGTCCGATTACAACCAAAAGAAGCGTGAATTTTTCGCTGACTGAATCGAACAAAGGGGGGAGTGAAGAATGTTATCGGACTATGTGTTGAGCAATATTTGCGCTCATGTTTTGCTGTGGTGACGTACTTGGAACATTTTTGAATTTTTCTTAGAATTTTGGCTGGTTGTGCAAAGCGAGCCGAGATATTACGATTTTTGCTTTGAATTTTTTCTTTTTAGTTCAATATGGCTGCAGTTTTGCGCATTCGATGGTTTTTAGCGTTTTAGATGACTGTCGAAGATTTCTGCGGACTGAATACTTTTTCATAATATCGACCACACACGTAATATACAGAAGTTAAAAGCTTAAAAAAAACGTCTACGGATTGTAGCTGATAATGATCTGAGATGAACGGTGAAATCAGTTTTCCGATCGGACGTAACCCTACCCAGTTAGAGCCGATCTAAGGTGCGAAAAATGTGGTATCCCGTTCGACTAGATTAAAGATTTAGTAGATACATTTTGAACTCAATTTTAGGTATGATGCCATAGAGGTATCTCAATAAAATTTACACAGTAAATAGACAATGCAATGAGGAATTTTTTCAAATAGGTTTGCGTGAAAAAATTTAGCCACTTTGTTTTAAATCGCCTTCAAATATGTTGGTACATTTTATTATTTTGAACTGTATGGAATTTAAAAATTTCTTTTGGCGCAATAGTATGAGCTACGGAATCAATTTTTTTAATTAATTAAAAAAAAATCAGCAACTTATCTCAATTATTCAGGTGACTATGACCAAAAATATGCTCGAACTGGTACTTTGGTAAAAAATCACTAAACAAAATCACAACTCGAAAAATACTCCAACTCGCATATAACATACATTGAGAAATAGTTTTAAAGTGTTTGTTTTTGAGGGTATTTTAAGGATTTTTGAAAGTATTTAAGAGAGTTTTTAAAGAAATTAAAAGATATTGGAGGATAGCCAAAAAAGTTTCCGGAGAATTCGGAAAGTTTCTGGAAGGCCATGGGAATTTTTGGAAGATCAGAGGGATTATGAGAAAACATATGGAAGGATTTTGAAAGACTTAAGAAGTTTTTGGGTGGACTTGTGCAAAAAATTCTCAAGGAGCTTTGGCAGGTTCTACAAATTTAGAGCTTTTCAGAAGTGTGTTTGGGAATTTTAAAAAATTTAAACTATTTGAAACAAATTTTTGAAGGACTTTTGATAAATTAAAAAAAAAAATGTTTAGATGGCATAAATACCAGTGCAATTAATGCATTATTTGATATATACATTTTTGATGAACTCTGGCAACCTAAATAATATTATTAAGATAATTTTGGGAGATTGTTGCATTAGAACAATTTCCAAGAGTTCTTACACATAAATTGGAAACTCGCCTATAAAGAGATTAAGATGGGAAGCCAATTGATTAAACCGTTTTTGAAAGAATATACGGTCCTTAAGAGACCAAATTTTTGAAGGGACACAAGTTTTGTAAAGACAAATGTTTTAAAAAGCAAATGTAAAAGATCAGAAGGAGAAGGCGAACAAAGGGTTTCGCACATACATCCCTATCAAACCCAAACGTTTAGTCAGTATGGATCAAATGTCACCATTACTGATTCCTCCTCAATATGATCTACTAAGAAAATTTACAATTATGGATTCCTCATTGTGATTTAATGTAAATGGTTAAAAAAGAATTTACTAGGAAACTTGTAATAATAATTATTCATTGCTCATGTAGGTACAAAGAAAGCAATATTATAAGAGGAAATCTTAAAGTTATGTTTAGATACCTAAATAAATTTAATACATTATCCAAATAAATAAATAAACATGAACAAATTAATGAAGGAAACTAAATCATTGTGAAATAAAAGGGGGGGGGCGAAATACTAATGCTGAAAGAAATATTAATAAATAAATAAATACAAATTAGAAAAAAAGAATAATAAAAATAATAAAATAAAATAAAAAATAAATACTTAAGCTCTCATTAAAAACTAATAATACATAAAGAAATAAAAAATCTAAGCAATAAAACATAAATAAATAGATATTAAATTAAAATATAATATTTCATTTTAAAACAAAAGTAAAAATAAAAGATCAAATACACAACAAATTTAGATTAACAAAATCCGAAGAGAAGAAAGCACTATAAAAAATAAGAAAAGCAAACATAAATTGGAAAAATGAAAAGTAATGGCAGAACTTTGATGGTATTATATAAGGAAAGCTTAAAATAAAATAAGGTTTTTCTTAAATGCAATAAATTGATTGCTACAGTTTGCTGGGTAAGTTCTTATTAAAATTAGGTTCTGCTCTGGAATTTAGTTTGACACCTCGGTTTTTACAAAGTCTACATACGCCAATGGCGTATTGTTCACTGTTTCAGGTGGTAAGTCAATATTTTTGGTATTACCCCTGTACACAGTTAGAAATTTATACTTTAAAACGTTGATTAATAGCACATTATTGAGAGACCATTCATATATATGTAGTGTAGATCCTCATTGATACGTTGCACATAGTCTTCAAGTAGACCAATTGGTCGACTTAAATAGATCATCGTCAAAATATAGATGAATGGATGCATTCTTCACAACGTTTGGTAAATCATTTATATACGATCATTCACAAATTTTTTTGTGCACAATAGTTTCGAGACTGTTGCTAATTTTTTTTCCTTGTATTGTGTTACTAATTACGGATAAATTTCAATTACAGATGTTGTGAGACAGCCAAAATTTAATGAATAAAGTAATCATGATCCGAAAACTTTCACTATGTTTTCGGCTTTGGAAGATTTTAGATCTCTTATGTAGTGCTTGTGACATTATTACGCAACGAAAGTTGAAGTTGTTTTTTCTTCTTTAAAAGTTTGTGATTTGGTCCTTGCAATACGGAAAGCTTATTTTATTTTGTTTATTTATTGAACTGAAATATATACAATGTGTTATAGATATATATTTTTGCATTTAAAATTTCTATCGTGCTGGAGTTATGTAAATTAACATTAATATTTGTTCATTATTAATCTTTATTTAATAACTAGCTGAAGTTGCCCGTTTTTAGAAATGGATTCTCTCTTAAGTTTATACTATTTATTTTTTTTTATTTGCTGTTTTTTGTATTTTTTTTTTTTACTTTTATTTTTGTATTTGAAAACAAAAAAACTATGCTGGGATCCGAACGGGTTACAAACAGGCAGAGTCGGAGGTTTTCTTAAGTTTAAATTGGTAAACAAGATATAAGTTTCCGGCATTCTTATAGTTTCTATCCAAGTCTTTCTTAGTACATGCAAATTATATTCATAAACAAATAGTTAGTTTCTTATTATTGGTTTATTAACAGGTAACTCTCAAAACTACTTGAAATATTAATCATTTAATTATTTTATCAGTTAGTTTTTGTATATCCTTTACAGCTTATTTGATATAATCATATTAAACCGAAAATAAATATAAAGTAATATACTTTAAAGTAAAAAATATTTTAATATTTCATTTAAATTTATTTGAATTCCCGACCCAAGTTCCTACTTCGCTAAATACATAAACAATCTTCTAAAATTAGTACAAAAATTACCTAAACATTATGGAAAAGTTACTAAAACTTTACGAATATCTGCCTTCAAATCAAGAGTATTACCTATTTGTATACCCTAGATGAAATTATAGGGTATACTAGTGTGTCATTCCATTTGTAGCGCACACAAATAATGCTAGTATAGCAAAGTGGGTTGGACACTAACGCATAATATTGAAAATTATTCTAATTTTTGTATATCCGACCGTCCGTCTATCCTATCTCACGATAACTCGCGAGCCCACACAAAAAAAGGCAAATTTAAGTTCAAAAATGGCACCAATTGGGCAACTCTTTCATAGCGCTGCCATTTAAAATTTCATTTTTCACTACACAGAGTGTTTCTGGCTTGGTGGTCCATAGAGCAGGAGGTGATAGTACTCAAATAAGCGAACAAAAAATTGTAAAGTAGAGGAGAAGGGAGTTTCAAGTCGACCGTTTGGCCGATATAGGGTGATTAAGAAATTAGGTAGTCTTTCATCAAACACACTGTATCTTAAAAAGCACAGGGTGTATGGTCACCGTCTAAACCACAACTCTATGGACCTGCCAATTACTGCTCAACCAATCCCGTACTCCTGTCGTATCAGGAGTTATTGTGGTCTAAACTAAAAATTTCCGTTTTCATACAATTTTTTTATTTTGACCTATATTTTCTTTGCAAAAAGGTCCTTAACATAAGTTTTTCACAAAAAACTATAAACTGTGGACTCTCCTATTTATTTTGATTTATTACACATTGCTATCTGAAGCCGTTGAAAAGTTATTAGCTCATAACCGGAATTCATCTAGGGTATCCTAAGAATTGGTCTTAGGCCAATTCAAGCTTTTTACTTATTTGTTATCGATACTTCACCTGAAGATAATAGATAGCTTTGCTACGACAGTAGATGATTTGCTCAATACCAAACATCTACTTTGAATTAGGAAAGAAGTCAAGTTAGACGGCTGGCTGAAAATTTTCGAAGAAAATTATATATTTCGATCACTTGTTTGGTTAAATTTAGTGTTGTCGGACAAATCGTCACACGGAAAGAGAAACGGGAAGACAAACACACGGGCAGGCGAACATACACAAAGTTACTATAAACTAAAAAAGGAAATGATATTAAAAAACTAATTTTTCGATTTCAAGCCATTAAAATATCTAATTGCACTTCTAATTACAACATATTATAATTCTGTATACTTGTATTACTAGACTATGGTAAAAGAACGTCTTCATATTCATAGTTATTCAGACTTTTTTTAGAAATAATAGTTCCAATATTTTGAAGAAGGTGATAGCAGCGGGAGAAACTGTTAACATATACATAATATGTGGCTATTAAAGTTCGTAATAAAATTTTGTGCTGTTCCCTGTTGTGTGTACTACTTAAGTGTAGTATGTCGTGAGCCTTGGTCATGACAGATCACTTTAATGTGTTCTTGCTTATAAGACAATTTTTATAATAATATGGTAATTAGCATAATCAAATTAAGTGTGGAAAAAAAAATTTGTACGAAAAGTTAAAAAGGATTTATTCGCCTGAATAAGGGTAGTTTCCATTCCATCAAAACACAACACTATGACTGTAAATTCATCCTCATTTTTATGTATATATAACTGCGTATGTACATAAAATTTAAGGAATAAAAAAATAGTGTATTCAGAACATTCAGCACTAACTATTGGCATAAATTAAAGTATTTAACATATTTCCATAGAAAAATCCTGACGTGACTGGAGAATATGACATTTTTATTTAATCAAGTAGATGGATGGATTAAGAACAGCTTGCGAAATTTATATTCCGTCAGTGTTTTATCGCATTTTTCGCAAACGGTGCCTGCCTTGCCACTTACATACACATATTATACATTTTGTCCTTCAGAGGGAGTAATGAAGAAAACTCAAAGTGGTCTAGTATCCCATCGTCCTGAATAAATAAATACACAATATGTATATGTAATGTTGTAATAGTTTAGCAGCAGAAGCATTTAGAAAATGTTAAGCTTACATGTAAATATCATACATAAAACTTGGTGGGTTTGACTTTTTTAAGAAGATCACTTCTGATAAGGAGAAGATTACAAAAATACAAAATAAGCCTATACGGAAATCGAAGAATTTTAAGAGACTCTTATTTTTAATAATTATACATTAAATTATAAATGCAAAGAAAACACAAGCGCATCGTTCTATTTTTGTATCGATGGAGAAACTTTCTTTTACGATTACATAATTTTTTTGTATTTATTGCACTACAGTTTCACATACATATATATGATATTTCTTCTACAATAGGTTGGGTTGTTGTTGTTGGGATCCTTTTCGCAACTTGAATTTTTCATCGGGTCCCGGAACTAAATAACATATATAAAAATCACAACTGCCCCACCTTTTGTAGGGCAAAAACTGCTACTGACTGGACTATTACCCGTTTGCATGAGGTGACACTGCTCTTTCAATGTGTTGAATGCCTTTCTGCTCACTGAAGTTTTTAAACGTACGAGATATTCAGCATGTTCCCTTATCGGTTACAATCCTTGATGGTATTCCAAACAGGCTCATTATCTATGAAAGGATCGTAATAGTGGTCGTGTTCTGTTTTTTTTAACTACTTTCAGAAACATGCTATTTGTACAACTTTCTACCAAACCAATTAATATTTCCTGTCAGTTGTATTCCTTGTAAATTCTCCAAATTGTTCATGTGCACTGTATGAAAAGGCGTTGGAACCTTATCAATTAGTCGTAACAACCCCTCTTGCTTGCCGAGTTGTCTTGTTGTGTTATCGTACCTTTTTGGCATTTCTGCACGAAAGAAATTGGCGGGGCTCTCTGCTTTCCTAGGGAGAAGGCAAGGCTGCACTGCAAAAAATATGCACAATTGTTGCCACAAAGCTTGGGTATTTTTCCCTAAAATGTAGGGAATATTTCTTGAAACGTGGTGAATATTCCCAAAAATATAGGGAATATTCACTACATTTTAAGGAATATTTCCTACATTTTAGGGAAAAATACCTAAGCTTTGTGGAAACAATTGTGCACATTTTTTCAGTGTGGACTGAAGGATGAGCGACCGGGCGCTAGCTCGATGGGCTGGTATTCTCCGGGTTTATTGCGGTCATACGTATTTAATAGTAGTTTAGTTGAACGGTGCGCCTGCGGTGGGAGGAGACCTATAATTAAAAAAATACTTAGAAGTGTCCCACAACCTATAAAAATTGACCAATTTTGGAGCCAAGGTAGCTCGTGAGTGTTTCCAAGATAGCATTCTATATGGCAAATTTACCACTTTCGTGACTTCAAAACCATTCACTTTTTTTTAAGATTTTGACATTATTTTTAGCTTCATATCGTTTTTATTTTGAAAAATGCATAGAATAATGTTTTGTTTTATGAAAAGCATTCCACAAGTGTTTCAAAGTGTATTTTCTAGGTTTGTAGTAATTTCTTATTATGCTAAATTTTTTATGGATATATGCACTATGCAGTATTTTTCCTTATTTTTAATTATTTTTAAAGAAATTTGAAATTAAAAAATATATATACGAAAGCTATATTTAAATCTTGTTTTTATTTTTATTTCATGTTAATAAATTTTTGTGAAGTATACATGGTCAATAATTAAAATTACAATCAGTCTTTACTTATGAAAAAGGACAATAAGCATTCTGGCCAGTGGGATACTACGCAGCTGGATATGGAAGAACTGTTAATAGATAAAAACTTTTGTCATGCAGAAACAAAAAAAATATGGGTGAGCTATTCTGTATTCCATAGAAACTCCGAAAGTTTCATCCAAATCGGAAATGGCTGTGAATATGTACATATGTAGTCACACTCAAAATATTACTGCTTATTCCTTAATCACACTAATACTTTTTTTATCACGATATGAATATGCATATATGACGCAATTATAAAAATAATTAACAATATCGAAGATACTTCTTTCAAAATACACAAGGATAAAAGATTCAACTCTTCTTATATTCTCTGAGTGATTTTTTTTTTCTTCAGACTTATGATACTCCAGTTTATCCACTTTAAAACAATAACAAAAGTATTAAATGCGGTTAGTTACTTCGGAAGGTGTAGATATTTTAAGGTACCTCAAAAACGACATTTCAAAACACTTTGAGTTCGCATATCTCGTGCAGTGCACACGGAGAGATGCTGAAAGTTAGAATATTACATACACTATATAAGACCTTCAACCACATTAACTTAAAAAACAAGTTAAAAAGCTGGAATTGGTTTACGACCAGATGCATGCTCGTATCAAATTTCGTATGGTCACCCATCAATGCAAGTTTGATTTTTAAAGTATTTTTTCGCATATAGTATATTTCTAGAACGGTTCGTCGGACAGAAAAAATGATTATGAGCAACTTTATACTAATGAAAACACCATGTACCAAATTTCAGCTCTCAATATCAATGTGTTCTCAGGCAGTGTTTAAATAAATAGTGGAAAACGAAAGTTTTGTATGGCAGCCCCACGAAGGAGTTACCCGATTTGTCTCATTTTCGAACTTAATTTTACTTTTAATTTTAATTTTACTCTCTAAGTGTACGCGTTCTCGAGTTATCGTGTGCACAGACGGACAAACAGACGGACGGACAGACGGACGGCCATGCAAAAATCGAAATAACTTTTAATATTTTGCATGGGTGTTCAATCCATTTTGCTTTACCATCATTATTTCGAGGTGTTATAAACAGATTGGCAAACTTAGTATACCCTTTAGATTTCATCTAAGGTATATAAATCTGGTATTCGAACCGAAAGTACTGAATGATTTTGTGTCAAATAACCCGTCTTAAGTGATTTTATCTTGTATAACTTTTCAACTAAACGTACTGCAGAAATATGCTTTCATACTCTAATTATAGGGGGACGATGAGTAGAGATAGAACGTAGGGTAAAACAAAACAGGCCAGTATTTTCTTGCAACAAACAAAGCAAGCAAAATTATTGAAACTTAACCAAACTCTTTTCACAAGGTTTATTTTATTTCATTCGCAAAGTGAAGCACGTGATAGTGGAGAGCTAATTTATTTTTAAATCAAAAGTTTGTTTTTAAGACTATTAAAATTCTATTGTCAGTCGATTGGTAAGTTAAAAAGTGAACATCTGTTCTGCTTCAACTAAGGAATAAAATGTTTAATTTTTTTTATAATTTTTTTTTTATAATTTTCAAAAATAAACTTTTCTTTTCGATTTTTTCAGTTTAAACTCCATTTTACATATTTCAACTAGAACTTCTTTATTTCTATTTTTTTTTATTATTTAACACTTCCTTTTATAATCTTCACTTATAATTTATGTTTATGATTTTCAAAAGTAAACTTCTTTCTTTCCTAATTTTTTAGCTAAAACTCCGTTTTATATATTTCAACTAGAACTTCTTTATTATCTATTTTTTTTTTTATTTAAACACTTCGTTTTATAATCTTCAATATATTGGTGCATGGACCTTATGGTTGTGATTCGGGACATTGGGTACCTGAATCAAAACACGCCCAGAAAGGATTGCTCGATTTAGTCCATATTTATAATATTATTTTTTATTACTATAAAACACCATTTACCAAATTTAACTCTCTATGTCTACGCGTTCCCAGGCAGTGTCCAAATATACAGTGGAAAACTAAATTTTTGTATGGCAACCCCACGATTTGTTTCATTTTCGAAGTTAATTTTACTTTTATTTTTTAAAGCCCGTGTACAAAATTTCAGCTTTCTAAGTGCACGCATTCTTGAGTTATCGTGCGCACAGACGGATAGACGGACGGACGGACATGCAAAAATTAGAATAACTTTTAATATTATGCATAGGTGTCCAATCCATTTTGGTCTACCCTCATTATTTCGAGGTGTTACATGCGGAATAACAAACTTAGTATACCGTTTAGATTTCATCTAGGGTATAAAAAGTTAAAAAAATTGGAAAAGTGCTGGTGTATAAAAAAAACAGTCTGGGGTGGGAAGAAATGATACACTTCTTCATTTCAACCCAAGCTATACTTTTAATTTCATCGACAAATTATTGTTTTCCCTTTTCTCCTAGTTATAATGCTTAGAGCTTACGAAAGATAAACCAATAATGGATTGTTTTCCCCGGAAGTAATGAAAAAAGTCCTGGAAACAGTTCGAAATAGTATAGCGGGCTGTACTATAAGGCAAGGAGCTAAATATTAATTTCAATTATAATTAATTTAAATAAAACTAGTATTTATTAACAATATCAAATATTAACATTTAACTACTCGTCTTTTAACTTAAAAAACACTTTGGCAATGCTGTCTTTACTCATTTCCCGATATACACACAAAAAACAGCACATTATACGTAATTAAATTCTCTTATTAAAAAAATCTGAGTATTTCATTTGAATACGAGATTTTGCCAACGAAAACGTATTGTCGCAATATTACAGTGAGATTTAGGAGTAATACATATATTTTATTCTTAGTTTTGGGAAAAAGGTAATACCTATTTAAATTTTAAAAAGTATGTATTTAGCAAAAAATTACATTTATTTAAATGGCTCATAATATTTCCAACGTTGATTTTGATAATATGTCTTATGAAGGCCAAAATAAGTATTTAGAGGATTTAATTGATATTTCTGATGTGGATTCAAATAATGATTCTAATGGTGATTGCTCTGAAGAAGAATGGCTTCCACCTCCGCCAAAACGAACGATGATCAATTTCACAAGAAGACAAAGAGAGAATAATAGTGACGCTGATGAATATTCAGATGTTGATGACATTTCATGTGATGATAAAGATTGAGTGGGATGAGGCTGAAAGTGATACGGAACCTGAAGATGAAGCTGGCGCTGAAGGTGAGTTAGAGCTTGAAGATAATGCAGGGCCTGAACATGCGGTTTCTTCTGGAACTGATGTTCAAAGTGTTCCAGTATCAAAGGATAAAACTGAATGGAGAACCCAATTTCCTGCACATTCTGGAACAAGCAATCATAACATCCTTCGCCAGAGAGCTAGCCCATCACGATCAACAAAGTGTTTAAAAATTCGAGACACTTTCAAATGTATTTTTAGTGAAGTTATGTGCGATATTATCATATGCGAAACGAATAGAAAAGCTCGGAATACTTTTGTAGCTGAGAATGCCCGTGATCCAAGTAAGCCATCTAAAATATGGAAAAACTTAACTGCAGAAGAGTTCGACGCGTATCTAGCGATACCAATTACAGCTGATGTGCATCATTCCAATAACGAACATTTGACAGAGTTGTGGAAGTCAGATTCGTATAGCGGATACGTGCTTCCATGGGAAAGAATCTATTCAAAGCTATTTCTAGGTTTATAAGATCTGACAATACAAATAACCGCGAAGAGCGTTTACAAACGGATAAAACAACACCTCTTTCAGATATATTTATTCTTCTAAATGCGAATTTATCTTCCCACTATGTGGCAACAGATTGTGTCTCAATAGATGAACAACTATTCGCATAAAAGGGTAGAACAAGGTTCACCCTATATATGCCAACGAAACGTGCAAAATATGGCATCAAGCTTTGGTGGGCGTGTAATGCCAGGACTTCCTATCTTTTAGAAGGAAAGATTTATACTGGAAAGCAGAGTACAGGTCGCAAGGTGAATCAGGGTGTTGCCTTCCAAATCCCGAGAAGTTTTTTCAACACTCTTTGGATACAATGATCATGTAACCATTTGTTCTTATGTTCCAAAACAAAATGCAGTAGTCGTGTTGTTGTCTACATTACATTACACTAATGCAGTATCAACCAGTGCAAAAAAGAAACCTGAAATCATTGAGTACTACAACTGTACCAAAGGCAGTGTAGACAATATGGACAAGATTGTTGGGTCATTTTCTGTAAAACGAAAAACATTGAGTTGGCCGGTCGCCCATTTTTTACAACATTATCGACGTGGCAGCTTTGACGGCATTCATTATTTTCAGAGAAAATAATCCTCAGCTTGGGAAAAAAACCGATTCTCGCAGAATCTTTCTGAAGGACCTCGGAAAAGAATTAGCAATGCCCTCTATATCTACTAGAGCAGAAATCCCCACTATTTATAGAAATTTTTTCTACCAAACTGGGAATTGAGTCAATGTTGGGCAGACCGATTTCAATTTCGAGATTCCACTGGACGTCTTCCAATTGTTGGCAACTGTTTTGCCTGTTTGTTAGAACCTAATGGGAGAAATCGTAAGAATAGAAAATCCAGCGTGATTTGAAATCGACCGATTTGTGATGCTCATACAGTAACAATAAGCAAATGCTTTGGATGTAACTATAATGAAATTTGATTTCAGTATACATTTCATTTTCAATTTCTAATTGTTGTTTTTTAAATTTATAGGTATTGCAAGAGCCATCTTATTATGCACATATATGTATATAAAATATTTAAAATGAGTAAAAAATATAAATAAAATAATATACAGAAATTTGAAACTGATTTACATACATACCGAAATTAATATATATGTATTTGAAGTGTTTCGGTAATTTTATTTGAATTAATTTTATTCCAATACATTCGCTTTTAACTTTAATCCATCTAAATTTTTATATAAAAAATACGAGTTACCCAGGTACCACTCGTGGTCGGTTAGCATATAGAAATGCTTAGGCCCAAAGATATCATATTGCAGATATCTTATTTAAGCTCACGTTTGGTAAATATATTTAGAAAACATACCTTTTAGATTACCTAGAACAATAACCTTCAAAAATTATATTGTCGCACAAAAAATGTAAAAACATTTCGAAAAGTTACCCGGGTAACTTCGTGGTCACATAAGGGTTAAGTCAGTCAATGCCCGGCTTAAAATGTTATCTTACTTTCAGTCAACTGCCGAAGTAAGAAATTATATTTCGGTCGGCTACCAAAATAAAATGTAGGTTAATAATTTTATTTCAGTCAACTCCCGTAAAAATATTCTTTAAGTCAGCCAATGCGCGGCTTAAAGTGTTATCTTAACTTCAGTCAACTCCCAAAAAACAATGTATGTTAGTAATTATTATTGCAGTCAACTCCCGAAATTATATTATTTAAGTCATTCAATGCAAGGCTTAAATTGCTAAGTTACCTTCAGTCAACTGCCGAAGTAAGAAATTTTATTTCGGTCGGCTCCCAAAATAAAACGTAAGTTAATAATTATTATTTCAGTCAACTCCCAAAATAATATTCTTTAAGTCAGCCAATGCCCGGCTTGAACTTTTATCTTAGCTACAGTCAACTCCCGAAATAAGAAATTTTATTTCAGTTAAATAGCAAAATAAAATGTATGTGAGTAATTATTATTACAGTCAACTCCCGAAATTATATTCTTTAAGTCAGTCAATTCCCGGCTTAAACAGTTATCTTATTTTCAGTCAACTGCCGAAGCAAGAAATTTTATTTCGGTCGGCTCCCAAAATAAAATGTATGCTAATAATTATTATTTCAGTCAACTCCCGAAATAATATTCTTTAAGTCAGTCAACGTCCGGCTTAAAGTACATACTAGCTTAACTTCAGTTAGCTCCCAAAGAAAGAAATTTTATTTCAGTCAAGTCCCAAAATAAAATGTATGTTAATAATTATTATTTCAGTCAACTCACGTAATAATATTCTTTAAGTCAGTCAATGCCCGGCTAAAAGTGTTATCTGAATTCCAGTCAACTCCCGAAGTAAGAAATTTTATTTCAGTCAACATGCTTTTACATTTACTGATCTCTTCATGCTAAATTAAATAGGTACAATATCCAACAAAGGCATGTGTTGCTATGTAGCATACAATGCATGGCACAAATACAATCAGATCAAGCGAATAAATTTCTCTATCATTATTAGTACCATCAAACGGGAATGTCTTCTTTACGTGATAGAGAGAGTATTCCTTGCTATTATCATTTAAGTTTAATTCACCACAAGCATGGGTTGCTTTAAATCTCGTGTTGTTATGCATTCTTGTTCCTTGCTATGCAAATTTTATCGCTAGTACCGTAAAATTACAGGTGCACTGCTAATTCTTGTGCGTCTCTGCCTCTCCATAATTGGTGTCCTGTGCAAGCAAGGACTATATACACCACAAGCTGACTTGTATCGATCTCTTCTATGCTTGGCATTGCTTGAAGTAAGTTGGCTAGTTAGGGACTAATATTTACATCGAACATTGACTGTTATATTAATTACTAACGAATATATTGGGCATCGACTGAGACATTAATTATTAGCAAATACTTTATTTCTGGTCTCGAAGGAAATAAAAAATCTTACCTCGGGTCTCCACTGAAGTTAAGATAAAGCATTAAGTAGGGTCTCGAGTGACTAAAAAAATATTATCTCGGGTCTCGACAGAGATAATATTTTACTAACAAACACTTTATTTCTGATATCGACGGAAATAAAGAATTTTATTTCGCGACTCGACTAAAGTTAAGATAACACTTTAGGCCGGGTCTCGACTGACTTATAGAATATTATCTCGGGTCTCGACTGAGATAGTAGTACTAACATTAACACTTTATTTCTGATCTCGAAGGAAATAGAGGATTGTTCTAACCAATAACAAAAGGCTTAATATTAGCTTATAGCCAATTCGAAAATTGCCAAGTATTAGATCGGCTAAAATTTACTTATATACCTATTTCATTACATTGTGCTTATATACATATTT
Organism: Dioctria rufipes; assembly: GCA_963924295.1. Lineage (NCBI taxonomy): Eukaryota > Metazoa > Arthropoda > Insecta > Diptera > Asilidae > Dioctria > Dioctria rufipes. The sequence goes on along the minus strand of OZ002742.1, from coordinate 93,797,306 downwards.
TATATTTTGGGGTATATCTATCCAATATCAACTTTATACTATGTTGAATTTACAAACATATATTATATTTATAACACGTTCCTGACAATCTTATATTGCAACTTTCTGGCAATAAGTGTGTTTTTTTGTGTGTGGTTGAAATCTCTGACCCAAAAATTTCTATAATCATATATTTATGCAACCATTCGAAATTTTTACAACATAAGTGTGCTAGTTTTAGTGAAGTTAAAAGGAAATAAGCGGTGTTTGTTTTTGATTCGAGAGTCGAACATTGATCTCAATCCAAATTAACCAATGCATCCATTTCAGTTTCGCTAAGCTAAGCTAGATATTAATATTAATAACATTCTTTGTATAAATAAACTTGGGAAAATAATCACAATACACAGCATTATTCAAAACAAGTATTGCGTTGTATCTTTCTTCGGAGTTGAGCTTACACAAGCTACAGACAGCAGATAAAGAACGAGGAATTGATCTTCTTCAAGCTGTTCGCCATCTTCAACGAAGGGGCTACTCCTCGAAGAAAACACAAGATCGATGAGTTGAGCCAACACCCTCGGGAATACTTCCCAAGCCATGAAACGGAAATCTATATGTGTGCGTCTGAGTCCGTTCTCCATCTTCATACATATGGGAAAGTTCCAGACATTGAATTTATATATGGGGCTTAAATTACTATCCATACAGAAAAATATTTTTCCAGTAATTTAGAGCCTGGTTCCTTGCCTTCCCAAAGACTACACCTACTATATACCTTACTTAACTTAATAATAAAATGGTTTTGATTACAAAGTAACCTTACCATTTTACACTCACTAATTCTCAGCTGAGTAATAAATGCATGTGTACATTCGATATCATCAGCCTACAGGACGGCATAGCGTCATATAATGGGTTTTCCAATAAGAGGTGTTATTTTGATATTCAAAGACAAATGCCGTTTTTTGAGATAAATGATCGGATCTTTATTTCATTATAAAGGGGAAGGTATGCCGTTAATAATGAAAAATAACATCAGCCAAATGACCACCACGACCACGCCTACAGGACCATATCCTTTTCATGAAATTTTCCATAACCAAATCGCAAAGTGGCTGCCCTATGTCCTCGATAGCCTCACGAATTCCATCTTTGAGGTCTTGGATCGACGCTGGGCTGTTGGCGTAGACCTTCTCTTTCACGTGACCCCAAAGGAAGAAGTCGCAAGGTGTTAAGTCGCAAGATCTCGGTGGCCAATTGTGATCACCTCTTGAGAGATAACACGGTCCGGAAACTTTTCTCGTAAAATATCAATGGTTTCGTTGCTTGTATGGCACGTAGCACCATCTTGTTGAAAGTAAACGTTGTCCAGATCTATACCATCCAATTCCGGCCATAAAAAATCATTAATCATCTGTCGATAGCGCAATCCATTCACCGTAACTGTTGTTCCAGCCTCATTTTCGAAAAAGTCAGGTCCAATGACCCCCCGGGACCATAAACCGCACCAAAAAGTCACACGTTGAGGATAGAGAGGCTTTTCAACAATAACTCTTGTGTTTTCCGATCCCCAGATGCGACAATTTTGCTTGTTGACGAAGCCATCGAGGTGGAAATGGGCCTCATCACTCAAGATGAGCTTTCGATGGAATTCCGGATCATTTTCATGCATTTCAAGGACCCAATCAGCAAAGACTCGACGTTGTTCATGATCGGCCGGCTTGAGTTCTTGTGTTAACTGAACTTTATAAGCATTAAGACCAAAATCTGTATGCAAAATACGGTATAATAACGTTTGTGGAATGCCTAATTCCAAAGAACGACGAGGAATGGACAAACGTGGGTTTTCTTCTTTTCTTCACATCACTAACTTGTCCCGACAGCTCGAATTTTTCTACCAATTTCTGTATTGCGGTCCGACAAGGTGCTTCACGACGACCCAAAAATGTTCGAGTTTTACGAACCGTCTCTGCCACATTTTCATCATTTTTATAGTGAATTTTAATAATTTCAATACGTTGTTGAATCGTGTATCGTTCCATTTTTATTAATGGCGTAGTTTCTACTTGTCAAATGTCAAAAAATGACAGCTCTAAAAGTGACATCTACTGAAATAGCGGGCTAATTAAAATAACACCTCTTATTGGAAGACCCTTTACAATGATTACACAACTGAGAGTTTTTGTTTGAGGAATCGTAGTCATTTGGTTAAGATAATATTTTTTAAATAGTTTTGTTAGGAAAGGTATACAAATTTTATTTCGTTTCGGAAAATACAGGCTTAAGAATATCAGAACACCACTTTTCTGTATGAATAATAGTTCAGGGCGGAGGAGCTATTCATGTCAAAATTTTGTTCGTTTTACATAAGAGCACTGCAAATATTTTAGAATGTTAGGTCTAAGTTGGGGCTCTATTGTGGTAGTGAGGGAGTTTGTTTCATATCTGGGGAATTATTTTCGAGGGTTTTGGTTGAGCTTATATTATCTGTTCCCGCATCTTCTGTAATCAAGAATACCAGCATACGTGGCATTAAAATCTTCAGTACATGGCTTCGTGACGATAACAACGTTTTTAGCACATGGATACCACGACCATTCAATCTTTTTATTACGTGGCGACAGTGACGCTGGTTTTTTGTAACGTCATCTCTACCCCTATTTGGATGCGTTCCGATGGTATTCCAGGCTGGTAACTCTATTCGTCTTGGCTGCCATAGAGATATATTGCGGTGTGCGGCATCTTCGGCTTCTATCGTAGACCACCGATTTGTAGACTACAATCTTCCTAATAATACCCCTGTGAGCTCAAGCTCTCCGTGGGAAGCTCGTAGATTACGAATAACCAGTTATTTTTTGGCACCATTTTTACTAAGCTGCTCCACTTTGCTGTCACTCTGTCCTTACAAACCTTCCTCTGAATCCAGTTTACTATTGGCATTCTTCATTTGTTCGGCCACCTCGTGCATAAACTATCATCGGGTGTAATTTTATTTATGCTCAGGGCGACTAATAGGCTCCTTATTGTGTCTTGCATTTTGCTGATTTCTTTTAAGTGAAGGGTCATCATCATAATTACCTCACGACGATAATTCGCTTGAATCTGCTGCGCCGTAACGATAGTTAGGTAGTTCTTCACTCTCTTCCGCTATCTGTAGTCTTGTAGCATTAAACAATTCGAGCACAAATTATACGATTGGACTTGGTCTCTTAGTAAACTTAAAGCTCGCTTCTCCTTTTCATTTATTGTATGTATTTCCTCTGAGTCGACATGTTCCATGGCTCCGAGTAGTGTCTTAGGCAGCGATCGTACTCGATCAAAAAATAAGCGTTTCCTTCTTGGGAAGACTTATTCGGTGTACGATTTGAAAGACCCTCATCTTCTCGTTTACATTTTTCGATCCAGCTCGCTATCTCCTGAGATGCTGCTTTACACTCTGACACGACTCTGGTATCAGTAACCTCTGCATACAATCTGTTGACCAAACTACCGCAGTTTATTACGAACTCTTTGGTGCAAACGTTCCCCAGCTAGCTATGGAGAAAGATAGGAGTTAAAGCACTCTTGAACCTTTTTTGGACGCCACGTGATTATAAGTCCACTAATAAATTCGCTTCCTCTAGCGTAATTCGCAATTTTTACTAAGTAATTTATACGTTTTAGCATGTGGTAGCGCACAACACTTCAAAATGAGAAATTTTATCAATATATGAAAAGAAAAGAAAACGAAAACAAACTAAATTAAAGAAAAAGCACTTAACTTTCCATATCCCTTGAAATACGTGGCCCCGTCCAACGCCTTTTCTAATTCCCTTGGGACTACTGCTTCATCTCCTAGTCTGCTGCTCCAGTTCTTCCACCCTTTGTTATACCCTAAATGAAATCATAGGGGTATACTAAGTTTGTCATTCCGTTTGTAACACCTCGAAATAATCATGGTAGAGCAAAATGGATTGGACACCCATTCATAATATTAAAAGTTATTTCGATTTTTGCATGTCCGTCCGTCCGGCCGTCCGTCCGTCCGTCTGTTCGTTCGTCCGTCCGTCTGTGCGCACGATAACTCGAGAACGCGTACACTTAAAGAGCTGAAATTTTGTACACGGACTTTTAAAAAAAAAGTAAAATTAAGTTCGAAAATGAGACAAATCGGGCAACTCCTTCGTGGGGTTGCCATATAAAAATTTCGTTTTCCGCTATATATTTTGACACTGCCTGAGAACGCATAGACGTAGAGAGCTGAAATTTCGTACATGATGTTTTTACTACATTAGCAAATAAAATGTCGAAAATGGACTAAATCGGGCAACTCCTTCTTGGTGTTGCCATATAAGAATATAGGTTTTTTACGTATACTTTGAAAACGACCAGTCCAAGAGATTTTTTTTGTACTAAGAACTTCTGCAGAATACAAAATCCTATAAAATTGATTATTACCAGTTTTTCTGTGCGACAAACTGTTCTAGAAATATATGTGAAAAACAACTTCAAAATCAATACTTGAATAGATCGGTGACCATACGAAATTTAATGCGGGCATTCATCTAGGGTATCACAAGATTTGGTCTTAGACCAATTCTAGCTCTTTTACTTGTTTTGTTTTAATTTTCTTCTGGATGTCGTCTTATCTGCTTTTCCCTTTTTTCTTTCCCGATCGACTACTTTAAATTTTGTTTCTATTGTATTTAAATTTTAATAATATTTTACTACAGCTTGCTCGGCACTCTTTCTCTTCTTGTTGCCGAAAGTAAGACTTTCCCTTTCACATACCAGCATTGCCTAACTTGTAGAATTTTCCCCGTATTTTTATAGTATACTAAGTCCAAACTATTATTTATTTATAAATGATAATCATTTTAATTAGGCGTGAAATTGTAAATTGTAGAAATATTGACTGCGCTCTCTATGTTTGTATTATTTTTGTTTGTTTTTAAGTTTAGCTTACTGGATTAGGAACAGCCCATATGTGCTAATCTGGTATGCAGTTAACTAATATCGAAAATTCCAAATTTTCGGGTTTAGGTGTTTTTCACTGATTTAATTTTGAATGGTGAGGGAGTCTTAACCGTGTGAATATAAGGTCTACTAAATTTTGAATTGATAATTAAGCTTAAAGATGCGGCAATGCATTTGTTTGCCGCTTCATGCTAAACGCAAAGTTTTTCTTAATTATGATTTGTATTAATATACTACTAATATATAAAATTTAAAAGCTATAATAGAACGATTTAAAAATTACGCATTCAAATTCAAATTCAAAATTTATTTATTACAAACCCCGTCATGAGCGCTATGCAAATAAGCGTTGGGTATAGCGAATAGAGTATTAAGACATGGTAACTTCTTCAAGCAAAATTTGCAAATCTAATCTAAGGAACTTGGGAACATTTACCAATCAATTTAATTACTGATTAAGGAGTATGAAAATGTATCTACTATTAATAATAAACAACTCAAGCAATACTAAATCCTATCTATTTATCTACATTAACTACAGATCAAGTAATATATAATTTTATCTAATATTAATAATTAGGAATTCCAGCAATACTAAATTTTATATAATTTTTACAAAAAACGTTTTAAGAGGAGTCAGTACTCAGCAAAAGTTTCATTTTAGATACTATATGTAGGTTTGTGTCTTGAAAGTGAGAAAATTCATATAAAATTAACCTAGACCTAGACCACAGGTTACATAAGAGACATCTGGCGTAAAAGACAGAGACCCAACATGCGACAATTTAACACGAAAATTGAAAATCTGCAGTTCAAAGAAATTGAAAATTTTTAACGAGACTTAACTCTCCTAATTTTTGTTTTTTGCTCATACTTGTGAAATATTGGGAGAAAAAACCAGTACTAGGTATTAGAGTCCAATAATAAAAAAAAAAAAAAAAACGCTACTAAAAATGAAAAAACTCGACGTTATATTTCTAGATCTGGGCTTTATATTTCTGAAATAGTCACAATCTAAAGAAATGAGAATACCTACAGGAATTTGATTTAAAAAACTTCAGTTTTTACCATTTTTTACAAGCTCCCGAGATAATATCTCAATTGAAATACATTTTTTTTTATTTTTATGGACGTTATTTACTAGACAAATTCGGGACCATTAATTTAACGTATAAATCATTATTATAGTACAAATAGTTTGCCAGAAATACGCATTCAAAAATGTATGAATCTTGCAAATATTGGTACTGACTCCTCTTAAGTCACGCAACGCATAATATGATAATTTAGTTCTCTACAATCATTAAACTAAGCAATTCAACAATAATACCTTATTCTAATTTTGTCATTGGTAATCGTTGTTGCTGCTATTCATCCTATTATAGTGCTGGGTGAAAATGATTCCTCTCATCTTTATGGGCTACGTGACCATTATATTTTTATGCGTACAGCATTGGGCTTATGTTGTGTATCTTTTTTTTTTTTTTTTTTTTTTTTAAGAATCTGGAAGGGCGAATTTTTTTGCAAAATATCATTCATGGATAGATAAGTTTTTCTTTTAAAACTTCCGCACTGAAATGCTCGAACAACACTCCCGACTGTGATATCGGCTTGATGCTGTAAACCTCTTGCTCTGCTTTTATACAGGCTAATGAAGCGAAAATCGAACACCTTTCTTTTAGACAAATCCTCGCATTTTTAAACTAAATGAAATACACTTAAATTTGTTTTTCTTTTGTTGAACAATTTTAATTTTTTTTTCTTATATATTTTGATCCATTTTCTTCAAACTTCTTATTTACTTTCTTTCTTTATAAATTTTCATTAAATATTTTATTCTCTGTTTTTCTCGTTTTAAAACCTATTCTTTTTCAACTTCTTATTAAATTTTTTTTAAACCTCTTAGTTTTTAACCTATTATTTCTTGTTCTTGTTTGAACCTCTTATCTTTTTTTTATAATCTGTTATTTCTTCTTTCTTATTCCTTTTATTTCTTATTTCCATTAAATTTTCATTATTTAGTTATTCTCTATTTTGTTAATAAAAATGCATCAACCGCAAATTTTTGTACGTGCGTAATCTAAAGCAAAAACAAATTTTTCCTTATGTCTTCAATTCACTTAAGCATTCGTTCTTCTGTGAAGAGCAAACTCTACCCTAAAGATTACTAATTAAACCTTCTCAAATTATTTGTATGACTCCGCTTGAAATTTTTCCCTTGAAGTATAGTTATAGCACTGTGAACGAAAATTAAATCGTAGAGACTTTTAAATATGGACGCTGATTTCCCTGCCCTAGCGAAATCTTTAACTAGAACTTTATCACCAATATGTTGGACTTCCGGCCTAGCGGAATTATCAAGGTACTGCTTTGCAGCTTGCCTGCTTTTAAGTAAGGTTTCGTTGCTAGTTGAAATGCGCTCTGGAATTTGAACCGCAATACTGATTAATACTTTCGGTAATGTATTCATGCTTGCACTGTAAGCTACTAGGGATTTCCGATACGAGTCCAAAACTAATTTCGATTGGCGTAAGGATTGTACCTGTTTGCACCGAGCTATTATATGCATGGGCTACGGTGCTCAAAAACTCGTCCCAGTTAGCTCGTCAGATGGGGATGGTAGGCAGTTGTTTGCAGCTTCAAGAGAGCTGTGACCCAAGATAGGTCCCTGGAAGATAGAAACTCTGCTAATAGGGAGCCACAATAACGTTATTACTGCAGTAATGTGGAAACAATTGTTACGCCTCCTTTGTCAACTGATTTGCTGAACTAACGAAAGGAAGGCGCAACAAGTCTGCAGTTTGGTCAATGGTGTCGGGCGTGGGTTATTCAAAGGCCCTCCTGCGATAAAGTTTAGAGAAGCGGATTTAGGTGTCAACATTTTGGGCGCTACGTAATTTTTCTGAAGGATCCAAATTACGAAGCCCTGAGTAAAGATATGATTCGGTAGCCCCCTTCTAATGAAGTATGTAGATATATATTAACTAAGGAAATATAAAGGCTTTAAAATATAAGAAAAAAAAAGAATAATGTTCATAGTTTTAATTTACGGATGGAAAAATATTGGTTGATTCCGAAACGTTTATAATTTTAAGTTATATTTGGTACTTATCTTTCTAAATTTTGACGAAACATTGGTAATCAATTAATTGGAAATAAATGATTTGAAATTCAACGAGGTAATATGATAATTATAAAGAAAAAAACTGACCAGATAAACACCTCGTCAATGCACACACACACACAATCGAAATAAATGCCCTTACTCTGTGTACGGGACGAAGATAAACGACACCAATGATCAATGTCCTAAATAGAAGTGCGACCGCCAATCGTCCCTTAAAACACTTATGTACAGCAAAATATTTACTACGTGTTAAAGGAAGTATCCTGTTGATATAGGCACTTGCTATGTAACCTACATTTGAATCAAACCAGAGTTACTATGTTGGGTTTGTATCTTTTCCCAAAACTTAGTTAAAGTAATATATGTTTGTACCTTAAGTGTTTTCCGCAAACTTGAAATTAATCGTAATAATAGTATGGCAATAATAATAGTATGTCAATAAAAATGCAGAGTTTTCAGATTTTTCCGAAAAAAATTTCCGGAATTCTCCGACTTTTCCGGAAAATTTTCCGGTAAAAAAGTTTTCTTAACTATGCAGGATCAAGTTCCCTATCAAATGGCATCGATACTTTCTCTCCGACAATGGTGGAAACTTGCAGAAAAAATCGAGGAAAATTCATGTAAAACGCTTTTCCGGAGTTTTTCCGACCAAGGAAGCGTTTGAGCGTTTTGCAACATAAGACAAAGTTGCTTTTGTGGAAAACTCCATGGAAAACCCGGAAAAGCGGGAAAATCATCGGAAAAATTTTCATCGATATGATTAGTGATAAATCTGTTTCAGAAAAAATGCAGAATTTTCCAATTTTTCTGGAAAATTTTCCAAAAATTTGCGGAAGTTTCTGACTTTTCCGGAAAATTTTCCGACAAAAAAGTTTTATATATTATCCTACTGGAATCAATACTTTCTCTTCAACAATCATGAAAACTTGCATGAAAAATCGAGGAAAATTCATATAAATTCATAGTAATAGGAAAAGTCTGTGGAAAACATGGAAAATCGGGAAAATTCATGTTATATGGGTTCAAGTTGGAATACAGCTAAAAAGCTCTGTTTAAAACATAATTTGAATTTCAGAAAACCGTTGTAGTACTTCAACGATTTGATACTCGAATAAATTTTTTGAAAAAGTGGTAAATCAGTGTATTTTCAGCCATCATAAAATTGTTTTAAAATATCTCCATGCAGCATGTAATAACAATTTAGTTAACGTGAAAAAGGTAGAAAATAAAATAATTCTTCACACACAGAGGTGGACTCAGATTTTATTCGCTGACAATCACCGATATATTTCAGTATGATCAATCAGAGGTAATAAGTGATTTGATTCATGAAGAGAAAGAATATTCAAGAGAAATGTCCCAATCAGAAAATCTGAGTCCACCTCTGTGTGTGAAGAAAAGTTTATTTTCTACTTTTTCATGCAGCTTGGCCTCAGTTTTGTTTGAAAACTCGTTTTTTACTTAATTTATTGTTTTGCTTTTGTATACAGTTTTTCTATCTTGTAACCCATGATTAGATCTGGTACTCCACGAGCCGGGTAATTGTAGTTCCCGTCAGGTCAGCAGGAGGTCCTTCTTGGTATAATTTTAAATATGAAATCTGACTTGTTTTTCGCGTATTTTGTCTTGGTGAAATTTTAAAAAGAAAATACACGCAATGTGTCACCGTGAGCAAAACCCTGTCGCTTGGGTTACTTTGACAGATTTTCGTGAAAAATTTGCGCAGTGCCTCGCTGTTCTGAAGTCAAGGAAATAACTAACTTTTGCTATAATTTTCCGGAGTTTATATACAATTCCAGTTGATTATAGCAAACTGGCTTTCATTAAATATAATCCTAAATTTTACTCGCGAATGGCAAGTGTTTATTTGAGCAGGTGGAAACTGCAATTATTCATCTTTCTGTGTTATTTTCGGATCATTTTTGAAGACTTTTGAGATTTCAATATTAAATAACTTTTTTGTTTGTAACGGCTACTGGCTCCCCGTATTTGTGGTTGATTGGCCAATATTTAAAATTCCACTAAAATGTTTAGTTTTGGTTTTTCGAATTTATTTTTGGTGTTAACCTCATCTTTATTGCACTGGAATTAATTTTGTGCGCTCCAAGTTTTGCGAAAATAGTTAGTTTCCGTTATACCCTAGATGAAATCATAGGGGTATACTAAGTTTGTCATTCCGTTTGTAACACCTCGAAATAATGATGGTAGAGCAAAATGGATTGGACACCCATACATAATATTAAGTTATTTCGATTTTTTCATGTCCGTCCGTCCGTCCGTCCGTCTGTGCGCACGATAACTCGAGAACGCGTACACTTAAAGAGCTGAAATTTTGTACACGGACTTTAAAAAAAAAGGAAAATTAAGTTCGAAAATGAGACAAATCGGGCAACTCCTTCGTGGGGTTGCCATATAAACATTTCGGTTTTTTACGTATACTTTGAAAACGATCAGTCCAAGACATTTTTATTGTACTAAGAACTTCTGCAGAATACGAAATCCTATAAAATTGGTTATTACCATTTTTTCTGTGCGACAAACTGTAGTAGAAATATATGCGAAAAACAACTTCAAAATCAATACTTGAATAGATCGGTGACCATACGAAATTTAATTCGGGCATTCATCTAGGGTATCATAAGAATTGGTCTTAGACCAATTCTAGCTTTTTTACTTGTTATTTTTTGAATTTGTACGTTTGACAGCCCACTTCTTTTGCAATTTTCTGGTGTTTTTCGCGATTTTCCCGCGGACTCTGAATATTTTATTCAGAATGTATTTACATCTAAACATTTGAAGCGATACCATTATGATTTTCGCGTCTGTTGAAAAATTACGTACAAAGGTATCCGTTCTATTTTCTTTTTGTTCTCTTGACACTACGCGCCTCTGCCTCCTTTAGGGGACTTCTTGCCTTGTTAAATCGCAGCGATTTTGTCATTTTGTGCACTAGTGTCGGTTTACCTCAGAATTATATGGAATTTACGTGATAATCTACTATTTGAAAATGTGGGGTTAGATTTACGAGCCGAGTTCAAGCTGCCATACTTATCTAATTAGCAAGGAAATATTCTCTACCTACAACATGTGTGTATCGACGATCTTGTGGTAGATAATATGTCCGGCTTTTCCTACCTTTCTACTTTCTTCACTTATATACTATTCTATAATTCAGATTATATATACTGATATACTATAACTATATTTTAAACGTTGCATTGCTTCTTTTCCCAGGCTGCAGCTCTCAACAGCACTGCTGATAATAATCCTTTTACTTTCTATTCCCAGGCTCCAGGCTACTTCACTCAATACTTATTTTTCCAATGTGGCCAACGCATTTAAGCTCTTTGCATGACTTCTACAAAAGCAGTTATGCCGACGAGGAAGTTGAGCGCGTTTTACAACTACTGTGCGAATGCCCCAATATTGTCAAACGTAAAAGGGTGACAATTAATAGCGACTTTTTTTCCTATTGAAAGAAGTACAATATGAAGAGTTGAAGTTTCAAATAAGGTTCACTAAGTCTTGTGACTGGTTTCAACGCACCACCACAGAATGGAACAATCATATCCAGCTAAGCTCCAAATAAGGTGGCATCACAATGCACCACCAATGACCGAAGCAAAGGTGATCGGAGATATTTCGGTAGCCAACATTCTTACTTAAGCTAGCCTAACCTAAATGTCAAAAACAATTACCACCAAATTTAATTTTACAATTTCTATCAATCTTTCTAACTTCATGAACATTGGGCAATACCTTTGTTGACTTTTCGGTAAGAATAGCTAATTACTTCATTTGGACAAGGAGCAACTGATTGAAATATATCTTCGTATTGTCTAAAACATTGTGCTAAAAAATTTCCTTCTTTTAATATATAAAATGTTGCTTTAGCTCCCTTTTGATAACCCAAGGTGTTATGGGAAATTATCTATTAATTGAACGTAACTTGCCCCAATAGGTACCTAAACTATAGATCATTATTATTATTATTAATAAAACGGAGGATGCAGACAGAGATTCCACCTCTCATCTATTATTACTGCGTACTGTGAGATCTTTTGTGACATTACCCATAAATGCCCTAGGGCGACCATTCGAAATTGAGGTTTTTTAAAAAACCTATGACGTTCTTGGATGCCAGCTTTGTAATATACTTTGGAATCGGGAATGCCTTTTCTATATGTTTTAGCCTTAAGTGGTCAAGAGCTTCACAGTCGCAGAGGGCGTATTGATTTTTCTCATCTTCCTCACAGAGGCGATAGGTCTCTTCATCTAACTAACCCATCTTCTTGATATGATTTCTGAATGGGCACAGTAAGTAAGCCCGTTATGAATCTTAGTTCTTTTCTGCTGAGCGCGAGGAATACTTATATCCTCTATTGCGGATATGTAATAAATTCCTTCATGTGTTGCAATTTAATTCTATCCTTCCGTAGTCTAAATTATACCGAAGGTAGGTAGCTGCTCTTTTGGTTACCAAAATATGCTCAATGCCAATACACAATATCTGACACTTTCATTTCCAAGGCGGTCCGTAATTTCATTGTCCTTGATTCCTTTATATTCTGGAATCCAAATAACCGTGATCTTATTTGTTTTGGCTCGTTGTGAGGTAAGTCAGCAAGACAGTCCCAAACCAGCATGGATTCAAAGGTATACGAATTCAACGCTTTGAGCACTGTTTGGCTGCCTGTTATTGTATAAACATATATATTTGCTCCACAAATGTTTTTATTAATGATCTGACGAGAGCAGATTTTATGGCGTGCATCTCTGCCAGAAAAATGGCAGGTGCGATCTCCAGTGCCTTACCGAATCATTAGTTTGACTATATATATACCCACGTCTGTTCTATCTGCTATTTTGGATCCATCCGTGGACAATTTAAGAAAATATTTTGGAAATTTTAAGTCACCAGAATGCCACAGTTGGCGACTCTCTAGAGTACTGTTTCCTAGTTATAGCCTTTCGACATCACGTCTTAGATGGGGTTGGTGATCCAGTCCTCTAAGGATATTCTTTCATATTACATATTGCGGAATTAATGGCCACAGTGAAACACTGCATATTGCCTAAAGCAACATCTCGAATATTTGCCGTCTGAAGTAAGTTAAGATATTGCGAAAGCGCAGTCCAGTTTTCGTTAAAGAGTATAGACAGAATTCAACACTCTAGTTGCAGTTCCTCTGAAGAGGATGAATTTTGTGTAAAGTTAGTTAGTAAGTGTAATTTAAGTGGGAATTAACTTTAAGAGAGTGATTTCGGTGAATTCATCATTTCTATAATGATCTCCGAAGAGACTGATAACGGTTTAACGAATACATATCTGCGCATGGATGTATCTACATTTGATTACATTTTAGACAAGATTCACGGACAAATTGTGAAAATTGGTAGAATTTCCACATTCACTCATCAGGAATAATAGAAAGACTAATGGTCATGTTACGCTAAAAACTTTTTTTGCTAAATTATTATATAGTATAGCATTACAAAAATAAAAACAATTATTCACAGTTATTGGATGTTGGAATGCATATTCAGACTTTTCAGTATTCTGCAAGAAAAACTCAATGAAAATGTATTTGGATAAATAAATGGTAGGTTACTTTTACTAGGCTCCATATCGTAATCATGAAATTCGTCCACGAGAAATTACATAATCTTAGTTCGAAATCTTATCATTTTCCGTGGAGCTAATTATCCAACATGTTCGAAACCTATTAAAAAATGTGATGTTGTCATCTATATCTTTCTCTATCCACATCTTGAGAGTATTTTCCTTTCGCGTAAGGTATGGAGTTTTTCTCTTTCCGCATCCAAGAAAGCAGGACTAAGAGTATCCATATTTTACTGTCATATATATATCTACTGAATTTACTCGTTACAAATGTTACCAAAGTATACCCCACCAGAAAATTTGCTAAAACATAGCTAAGGCCTGAAACACAATTGGAGCTTTTCAGCCAGGTTGAGATTTGTTGACAATGTAAATCAGCGTAGAAGAACACTATTGGAGCTTTAGCGTTTTTGCCAGCTTCAAGCTGGCTTGAGATTTGATCAAATTGCAAATGGCTGCCAACTTGAGGGAATTTGTAATGTTGCCAACTGTGCGAATGAAAATATCAGATATGAAGGGCTTCTGTTGACACATTTTTTGAGATAATTGAGAAGTAAACAGCTACCAAAAATATTGAAATGAAAGAAAACTTATAGAGTTTGTGAAAGATAAACAGTTTCTGTGGGACATAAAAAACAAACTCAGTATTGTTTTTACATATAATTGATACATCTCGAAAACTATCCAAAAAGATTTGAATTTATTGTAATTTTGTAAAATCGGATGCATTACTGTTATTTCTTAATAAAAGTTCTCACCATGAACAAATTAAAGTTTCAAATGTCAAAAACTCCAGTTGTGTGCAATTCAGTTTTTTCAAGTTATTTTAGAAGAAAGCTGGCGATAAAGCTGGCTGAAAAGCTCCAATTTTGTTTCAGGCTAATATGTACTAAATTCACCTCAGTCGAGGTAAATGTTACCGACGACGCAGCGCACAAAAGAAATAAGAACTCATTTCCTGTGTGCAGTGCTAGGCTCAGTGCAATGCTTGCTGCGGGGGCAATGCAAGGTGCGGTCCGCAACTGTGCCCATTTCCCGTAGATTTACTAGCCGTTTTATTTTTTTTTAAGCTAACTTGAGCTGAATTTGCTTTACTGGTTGTCCATCAAACGAGTGAAGCTTAAGTGAGATATATATGATCACAGAATCCAAAAAGCCTCGGGCATAGCTATGGTATCAATATGGCCTTCTCGACTGCTGTTTCTAAAACAGAGTTCCAAGTTGGTTTGCTAATGCATAGATATCTGACTTCCTTGGAGAATGCCAGTACGATATATGATACTTATAAATAAAGCTTCCGTTCTATCTTGAATTGAACGATTACTGTTTTACCAGGATTAACACGAAAGATTTGTTGGCACTAGCTGTGGACTATATTAAGAGCATTCTAAATTATATCAGAGATTATAGGCCATCATGCTCCCTCATGATAACCAGGTCGTTCAGATATCTCCGATTATCATAGCAAGAGTTGGTCAGCTCTCGTGAGAGATCATGGGCATATAAAGACCATAGCAGAGGAGACAGAATCCCAGCCTGGAGTCATCGCTTGACGAACACCACTATGTAACTTCTAACTTAGCAGTAATTCTCCGGCTTCGATGAATTGTTTTATCCATCTTACGAAAGAGGGTTTAACTCCTCTTTTGGTAGCTAAATTTTATATAGATTCAAATGAGATGCTATGCTTCGATATCCAGGAGTGCGCCTAGAACTCCCTCTTTTTCCTCCAATGCCTTGTCCTAACACAAGAGTATGCATAGCAATTGTGGTAGACTTCCGTGCTTGATCCGGATGTTGGTATGGATGTCGGTAACCATTTGAGTACTTCGCTCATGTTTCTGAAATGTTTTCCATTTCTTTTAGGATGAAGGAAGTTAGAATAACATCTTTCTATATTCTTGGTATACTATATAACCCAGAAAGCAGCTTGCTCTAAAGGTTTTGCGGCAGTAAATCCTCTGGCCCTTGCCGAGCCCATTCCTTATGGTGAAGATTAAATATGCTGGCAACATATCTGATGGATTTTCAAATTAGGTGCTTATTCCTCATTATCGCCATTGTGGCACTCGGAAGAACCAAGTAGAATTGCAAATTTTACCCTTCGGAAACTATCTATTACTAGTCATATTCGTCGGGAACTTGATAGAAATGGTGTAGATATGTGAGCTTGCTCTGCTCGCATTTTCTAAAGCGTTGATATGATAAATTACTCCAACCTAGTAATCAAGCTACCGTCATATTTCCAAGGCAATCGGCCCCCTTATCCTTAATTAATAACTCTTTATCTCGCAGATTAGAGCAAATAAAATGAAGGATCGATTTTCAGATACCTTATCAGTGTCAGTTAATGCGTACCTTAGGTCTTAGTTCTTGGTCCTCTCCAGCACTTTCTTGTCGTTCTTCAGTACTGCCAAATTAATTTGTATGCTGAAGAATACAGTAATATACCTGCCTTTACCGGATAAACTCTCACTTGAAAATTTTGCACAATCGGCAACTAACAAACACTTATTATTAAATTCACAAAAGTCTGAAATGCATTGGCTCCTATCGTAGTTCCACTGACTCATTTTGTTTTCCTTAATTCAAACAAAAAAATGTTCTGAATATGTAAGTTAGATATAGTTGGTAAGATTTATGATGGTCTTCTGCGGGTGTGGGTGCCAATTGCAATTTTGTTTGTGAACTCTCATTTGTTGCTTGAGAGATCTCTTATTCTTTCCCATTTTAGTAATGACTGCCTATTATTTTCATATACGGATTTTTTCTGCATCATGAAATTGAATGTGTATTCGACGATTGTGATGTTTATATTCGTGTTTGGATTTAGAATATATATATGATCGTATCTTCTAATAGTCTAAGAGCTAGCAACGTTTTCGAGAAATGACTTTAGTTCGCCTAGTTTTTTGATATGCCTTTCCTTAAAGCATATCAATACTCATGCGGTCCATCTGGGTGGTGAGACTCGTTGCGTCTACTTGTGCGCATTCAGTTTTAAAGGTAAAAAAAGGCAGTTTTCAAAATCATTTTAGTTCGATTTTTGTTTTTTTCATCTGTTTTCGTAAGCATCGGACAATATAAATTCACTATTCCCAGACAATTAACTCGTTGCTAGCACCGTGCCAGCGTTTTTTTTTCTTTAAAAAAAAAATATTTTATTACGGCTGTAGTTTTTATACGAGTTAGTTTAATTATCGAACCAGATGAAATTAATTTGCCATGCGATAACTCGGTTGCTCATTAGGTACCGGACCAATTTGAGCACGGTAAAGTGGTTTTTTTTTCTCACGATGATGTTTTGAGAATATTTGATGAACCCAGCGAGATAGCACAATTTCGTCCTATCCTTTTTTTGTAGAGAATTTCAGGAGCTACAGAAAAGCTTCTGGGCAAAATTGAGATATCTGGCTCAGATTTGAGGATATTATTGATAAAATACTGGAAGAAGAAGTCCTCTATTATACACATCCGCTATTGAATTAGAACTTGGATAGATTTCCATGGAAAAATTAATAAAAGCAATTATTTGGAATATAAAAAATGACAAGTTTTACTTTGAATACATTGACTTCTGTAGATGTAAGGCATTTAGAGTGAGCATTTCTCCAAAATGTAGTCAGGTATTGGACTCTCAATAAATGCTGCCGTAATTCAGCTCTGCACGGTGGTAAGCTTGATGGATTGAAATTTCTGCATATTTAACTTTCTTCTGCATTTAACTTTCACTGAATTTTTTGACTGATACGTATTAGAAAATAAATGAAATCTGACACCGTTGACGTTGTTAATCTGCCGAACTGCCGAAACAAATCTTTCCAAGGTAACAAATGCACTGTTCAGTATTTTTTCATCATCGGTGGCAATATTTTTAAATGCAAGCCGATAATCTTCCGCGTCTTCTAGTAATTTGAAGAAAGCTTGAGTGTAATCACAACATGTTATGGCCTAGAATCCTCTAGATATAGATGGAAGAACCCAGTGTTTTGTACAATTAATTGGCGTTGATGCAGCATTCATGATTATCCACACCCATGTTGATCCAAAATTTGAAGGAAGCGTCGATATCATTTTGGCAAATATGGTAGATAATCCTCGAATCTGCTTCTTCATGTTCTTCACATGATAATGACTATTCCGTCGCTTTAATGACTTTATTATTTTCAACCCGATAAAAGAAGCATTTCTTGAATTTTAAGTGAATTATTTTATCACCAATAAGAGACGGCATATCATCAGTCCAGTGGTTGATAAAAAATATAACTAATGCTTCCTTGTATTGAACATTTTTCAGTTAGCAGTAAAATTATGAGGACGAATTTGATTTAGTCATATTGAAACCTCGCTAGCCGATTCATCTCGACGTTTGAGTTCACTATCTTTGATTGATGGTGTAAAACATCAACGCCAGTTTCTTTCAGTTGAGATACAATTTACTTTTAAAGCTTTTCCAAATTTTCCGTTTAAAATTTCATTGCATAATTATGTATAGCCGCTACATATACTCCCATCCAAGCAGGTTTGCTCGGGAGAGATATTTCTTTGCTTCTTTTACCTCTTGCCTAGATAACCGGCTTGCATACTGCATCAAGAGTACTAGCGTAGGATGGCACATTCCCTATCACACTCGAATCGATTTGGCTATTGATAATAAACCGAATTATCGTCTGGAAAATTAATTTCATCTGGTTCGATAATTAAACTAGCTCGTATAAAAATTACAGCCGTAATAAAATATTTTTTTTTTAATGAAAAAAAAAACGTCTGGCACGGTGCTAGCAACGAGGTAATTGTCTGGGAATAGTGAATTTATATTGTCCGATGCTTACGAAAACAGATGAAAAAAACAAAAATCGAACTAAAATGATTTTGAAAACTGCTTTTTTTACCTGTAAAACGGAATGCGCACAAGCAAACGCAACGCGTCTCACCAGCCAGATGAACCGCATGCCTATTGAGATAGTGAAGGAATGGTGATAGAAAAGTATCAGCCGAACTGAAGTTCTTTTTTTCGTGACGTTGCTAGCTCTCGGACTATAAGAGCGTTTCATCTTGTTGATACCTAGGTTTCACTACTCTATACTGTTGTGTTTTTGATTGCAGATTAAATGAATTTATCATTAAAAGACATGTACTCAAGTAATATCAGTTGCTGGATAAAAGCGAAATATTAAAAATTTCATGACGAAGCAAACAATATACTGTAAAAATTACGTACAGGGCAATATCATCAGGACAGTAGTGAAACCAGTAACTGCCTATTGTCTACACTGCAGTAAACTCAGATAACCGAAAGTTGGTGGTGGACATATAGAGTTTTATTTAGAAGTCTAAATATTAATCAATTTTAGGAAATGGGTTTTGTACACAATGAAAATAATTTCGGGAAATATCATGATGAAAACGCCGTGTAAATTTTCCCCTACAATTTTCCCCAAATTTACTTGGAGTTTTGTGCACTCATCGAACAAGTTTTTAAAACACCGGATAAACCTAATGTAATGACATTTATGTGACAGTTCTCCTGAGTATAACCAACTGTTTAAAAAGCCGAAATTAGCTTTTACTCTTTTGAGACCCGTACAATATACGAATCTACAGGCATTTTCAATCTACTTTGTCTCCTATGTCCTGTTACATGAGCAATTATTCCTCCAGAGTTTAAGGTATCGCAGCTGCCTTTGGACTTGGCACATTGAGAGGGGTACAACATTCCATTTTTATTAAAAGGTTCCATTTTGTTTCTACTAGTAGTGATGTCGCTGGTGGTATCCAGAGCTCGCATTCTATGGACTAAGCTCCTTCTTAGTCATACAACTCTCGGAGTACTCTGTTCCACCTTGGCTTAGGAACTGTTTGGTTAGGGGATTCTTATTCAATATATTCGGCACTATCCCTGTAGTTCATAATATCACATGCGGATTTTAACACTGGCTAACAACTAAGCCCTAAAACTACAGAACATACAGAAAATTGCAGCGAATCTTTCTTAGGTAATTCTACGATATCAAAATTACTGCCATCATTTTTCCAAATGCGCGAAAATTATTAATAGGATATTATATATAAACGCCATTGAGAATTAAACAATGCTCGCATTAATTTACTTTTTGGTCACCATAGACCGCACCTGAATAATAGATCTAAGAAGAAAAATATCGAGCATGGTTTATTACCGCAAAATAAAAAAGCATAGAATTGTATTCGTAGGTAAGTAATACATAAACAAGAGTCAATCCTGGCAGAGAACTGATAAAATATTTCTTTTACCATCGCTCGATATTTCAACATTATATTGCGAGTTTTGGTACCCGATTACAATTAATCTTCCTTCATAAAATGCAGCAAGTATTCTAGGGATTATTAAAATAAAAATTGTGAATAAAGACTATTTTAAGTGATATTGCTAAGACGCCAACCAAACAAACATATCCAATCTCCTATTTACTTTTCTAATTTACCTATGGAATGTTTTTCGATAAAGATATTCCTACACAAAATTTTAAGGGCAATCACATTATTCACTCAATGTGATTCAGTCAAAATTGGGTGTGCGAACAGAATAGCTATGGACCCCAGCACGTCTGACAGCAAATAGATTGCAAGTCACCATTAGTATTCCACGTCTGTTTTCCAATTTGCTGGGGGTTAATTATTGAGTATTAGCTTCAGACAAGCAATTAGCAAGGACTTATTTTTGTATGATAGGCCCGTAGTTACCTCCGTTATACCAATATGAACCTAGATTCGATGAGGTAAACAAGGCACGCTCGTTGTGATATGATGCAGGTAATACTCCGCCGTTTCCTTTTGTAAAAATATGAGTGGACAGTAATTACCTCATTTTTATTAAAGGCTAATTTTCTTATTTTAAAAAAATACTCCGTACTTACATGGGAATACTGAAATCTTAACACTCCGTTTACCAGTTATTTCCACTAGTGATTATATAAGTGAACTTAAGTTGATTGCCGTATTCAAAATCACATTTTTCAAATGCGGAATGTGTTATTAGAATTAATTTCGAGCTTTATGTGCAATACACGAACGTGATGCTCGAAATTGCTAGCCTAAACTGACTTTATTCACATTATGTTTCTATAAGGCGTATATGCTTGGCTCAAAAACTTTGTATTGCTGTACGTGTTAGAATTCATATTACTTTAGATTTTGAAATTTTACACTTTGCCTTCACATTCAATACAGGCATTTCAAAACACGTAGCCGCACATTTGCGTGACTTAAACTTTGCATCACCTCAGTAGAGTCACAAGAGTTGGCTCTATCCATCTGTTAGCACGATAACTACTTGGACAGCAGTAATTATTGTTACATCTGTTTCCTAAAACTGTTCGATTTTAGTTCGAAAATTGTTGCCATTTCAAATTCCATTTCTATGCTACTTGCCCCCAAATCTTTTTCTTTAAAGCTACTATTTTGTAGCTTGCCGAATAAATATCTCACTAATATTATAATTTTCGTACGTGAGCAGAAGAATTTTTTAAAAATAGTTTCGTGCTTCTAAAATCAACTTAATGACTTCACCGCTGCTATTAGATAAAGCTGCTAGTAACACATAAATTATCGTTTCGGATAGTTGAGCTACTTTGGGTCCATCACTATTAAATCAAAGAAAGTCTGGGAGCATATGCAAACCCTTAAAAATTTATCGAGGAGAAACAATGCTATCATCTTGTGGGTACCGGAACATGAGGGACCTACAGGCAATAAAATTGCTACCGGCCTAGCCATAATAGGAACGGAAATTTCCTTTGTCGAACCAGAATCATTTTGTGGCACTTCCGTATCTTCTGACGGAAAAACAAATAATTCCTACTCCTTAGGAGAACAGAGCTCAAAATGATAACAGAGCTTTTCTCAGGCCATTGACCCTGAAAGAATTACCTAAACAAGATGGGCTTAGCTGAGACTTCATCCGTAGTTTATTTCAGGATACTCAATAAACCTCGGAGCACCTGCTCTGCCACTGTGAAGAATTGGTAAGGTGAAGATAAGTCCACCTCGAACATGCTTTTTCTCCACGAAATTACGTGTGGAGGATCTGGACTTTATTAACAAACAGTTTAATTCTAGAAATGGAGAAAATTGAACGGGGATCACAGATCAAATCGCAGTAAATGCGAGGCTAACATTGAAAGCTTCAATTGATCGAGAAACAAAAAACAAACAAAAAATAGTAAAATACAATCTTTTAGCTTTATTAACGTTAAATTGTAATCAAACAGATTTAGGATAATCTAATTAACACTTTATTTAAATACAGAGAATCTATTTAAATACAGAGAATCGGGAGAACTGACCCTGTTTTCGTAAGTTGGCCGCACCGGAACCTCAGTAAAAGACAAACTGGAAAGCTTTTATTTTTTAGCTATGTGCTAGCGGCAAAATTTTAGAAGACGGGTGAGGAAAAAATGCGTACGATATGTCATCAACGGAAATATTTGGGAGCTTCATGAGAGACAAAAAAATGGTGCATTAGCGAATTGTGCTGAATATGCACGGCGTAGTTTTGGGATTAAATGTCCGGCTCGCTTGCTATAACTCCCTGCCTTTGACTGAGGCTAGTTACGTTATTACTATTTTTTCTTTTTTTTTTTTCTTATACACAATACTAATATAATGATTGCAATTATTTTCGTACAATACTTCTTCGATTATTTTGCTATTGCTTATAGTTTTCAAATCTATTTCTTAGAACGTTATCTTTGGTATGTATAGTAAAGTTCTCTTTGATTTCAGTAATGAAGTTAGATATTATAGGTTTATCATACATTTTTATTTCAGTGTGTTTTTAGCTCTTTCATTTTATTTTGATAGTACTTTGTCCTTGATTACAATAAGATTTTTTTTTAAAGATTGTCTTTTCCAGGTGATAGGAGCACTTCATTTATTGGACTAACAAGTATTTCGGTTTCAGGTAGATGCAAGAATTTATATGGTTTATTTGGGTTAGGTTCGATTAGAACTTGATTATAAACAATGTCTGATAATTGAGAAATTAGTACGATAATTATAATTTGGTCAGTCCGTAGTGCGACTGCTTTCCTAATGTTCTAAAGATTTTCAAGATTTTTTACTTATTCTAGTTCTTGCTGTGTTAGAATATTTTTTTATGAAATTCCTAATCTGCTTGTTAATATTATCTATTCGATTTCATCTAAGTGTGTCAAGAGTAGGTTGATGTCATAGTTTAGCTGGTAGTCAATTTTTTGTCTAAATCTTCATGTTCTAAGTTTTTATTATAATCGTTAAGGAAGTTTTACATTACGTTCTGTTGTCTTCTTACATATAGTGTTATGTTTTGGATTGAGCCGAACAGTTCTTTAATCTGTGTTTGTTTGTTATTCTCATTAATTAGTTTGCTATTGTTTGCTGGTAAGGCTTCCAATTTTCCTTTGATTTCCGCTTCATCTTCGCTGTCTAATGTACCTGTCATAATTTTAATCCTTTGCCTAAAATGTTCACTAACTCTCTTTTGGCTTAAGATTATGTATTTATGTTTCTAAGACTTGAAGGCTATGATTTGTTGTAATTAATATGGGACCAATTTGATTTAATTGTGGTGTGTATTTATTTATGTTGTCTTTTACTTGATCTTTTGTTATATCGTTTTCTGATTATGTGTATGTATGATTTTGTTGTACTTTGTTAATCTTCTTCTAATTTTATTGTTATGTAACCGTTGCAATTGCTTAGATCCCAAACTTCAATTTTCTGCGTTTCTGCTAGTAGAAGGCTCATTACCATTACTAGATGTACTTTCACCGTTGCCAGAAATAATACTTTTCATTTTAGTTTTGTGACATACTTTTGTTCACTATAGCTATTGTAAACCTAGCTATTTAAGGGTTTTGAAACTTCTTTTTCTTCCTAACATGTGTTTTATAGTATATATATCCTGTGTCCCTATCTATTATATGGTCGGCATCTAGGAACTCGGCATCTATATTCCTAAATTTGAAGTGTTTTTGCCTTCCTCGGATTTCTTTGATACAGTTAATACCGGATTCTAATACGCAATTTTCTCTATTCAGACTTAACTTATCGATCACCTTATTCTTTTTCTCTAACATGCGTGTGGGAATTTTTTCATATTCGTCGTCTTTTACCTTTTCCTGCATAAAATCTAGGGATTTTCATTTGGTACTAGAATGTATGGTGTTTTTATAATAATCATTAGTCAAAAGAAATTGATCTTCTATAGGGAGGTTATTTTTCGTGTGTTTCAAAATTCTGAGGTGTTAATTAATAACGTTGTATAACCTTTCTATGTCTGAATTACTATTATGATTGGAGTTTGACATATAGTGTATTTGTATATTATTTTGTTTAAGCAATATCCTCATTGATTTAGATTTGATACCTAATTCATTATCAGTTATTACCTTCTTTACACTGCCGTATGTGCTTATTTATTTCATTAATGATTTTTGAATTCTGACTCGCTTCTATTATTAATTTTTATAAACATTGCTATGGAACTGGTATATTATAGTGACAAACAAAGACATGTTGATTGAGTAGAATAAATCTAAATGAACAACTTCGTTAGAGCTTTTGGGGGTTCGATCACCTTAAAGCTCGGTTTTGAAGCCTTTCTCTCATACTTTCCTGAAGTACATGTACATTCTCGCAATTATTTATAAATTTCGTTATTTTAGTTTTCATGTATGGGCAATAATATTCTGATTTCATTTCCTCAAAGACTTCATTAATGCGTCTATGATTATTTCGTAAATGTATATTTTCTATAATGGAATCCACTTCTTTTTCGTCTACTAAGTCTTTTAAAAGTTTATTGCATCTAATGATCTTCTAACTTGCAAAATTCTTTGCATGCACGCCACAGATTTTTTTAAAGAAATCTTTATCCAATATGTAATACGCCATTTTAGTTATTTATTATTATTTAATTATTTGTACTTACGTCGGTTCATCAGCAACTTTAAGTGCAATTGTCTTGCGTTGTTTATCCAATAGGTTTTCGTTCTTTATTTGCAGAGATCCCGATGGTTGTGCTTTAAATATAATTTGGTTCTTATAAAGATTGATAGGAGTTACGGTTTCTAAAACTAAGTTTCCATTATCCATTTCGTAAGAAAATAAAAATATCCAGTTTTATGTTTTCATGTTCAGAAATGGATCATCTTCATATGTAACCTTCTTCACTTTTATATTTTTAACTGCACATTCGTCAAGAAAACTAATTTTGGGAAAATTTTTATTGTCTTATTTAAAATAAGTTGGAGCTGTTTCTCACCGTATTTAAAGAAAGATTTTCTTTGAATGTGTTTTTTTATGACAAGAATTGTTAATTTTGCTAAACATAAACACTTAGTTAGAAAAACTTTAACCCCACACAAAACATCAAATGGGATCAGTTTATGGTTTGGTTTAATTATACGGCCTGAAAAATCCTAAATATTATTTTGAATAAAAACATTTATTCCACAGTGGATAACGAGCTTTTTAAAATTAAAGGAATGCTATTGAATCCTATTTAATCTACATAGGTAGGTATATTTGTATAATAACGTTATTTAATTAACCAAATATTTGCAAATCATACTTAATTTCTTCTACGTTAATAGCCTAGGCTGTATGAAATTTTCTCATCATGATTCCACCCACCCATGTCACTTTTATTAATAAGTCATGCAGCTTCCGCAAAACTTCCAAGATTTCTCTGTGAACATGCAAATTCAATTAGTTAGAAGGCAAAAAGACTAAAGTTGACAAGGATGAAGATTAATTGTCAATGCGTCATTTATAATGTGTATAGTACCTGTTTAAAAATGCTCCTATTTGCATCTGGTAAATCGCTAAGCACATTCCCACCAAATTTCGGACAGAAAGAGCTGCTTTCATTCTCGCAAGAATAAAATATCTTAGAACTCATGAAAGGCCTCACATCTAATACGTAGAATGCCTACTTTATTGAGCAATCTACAATGAAATAAAAACGTTCAAATTTGCCATGTGGTTTCAATTTACATATTGCAAGTTCAAAAGGGACGAGTTAATATTTAATACATTATATAAATAGCGATTCAATTTCAATCGGTTTGGATAGTTTCTAGCTTTCAAAATAAAATCCGCAATGGCGTTGTAAA
Organism: Dioctria rufipes; assembly: GCA_963924295.1. Classification (NCBI taxonomy): domain Eukaryota; kingdom Metazoa; phylum Arthropoda; class Insecta; order Diptera; family Asilidae; genus Dioctria; species Dioctria rufipes. Next base: position 93,771,481 of record OZ002742.1, on the reverse strand, counting down.
GTAAGTAATTCTTTTGCTTTTGCGGCAAGAAATCCTTTTTAACTTTGGACGTAATTACAGCGATACTACTTCATATGGAGCAGTGCTCTATCTGAAGATTTAGGTCCAGGTTAACCACTACGCAACAAGTTTTAACTGTTAAGTTCAATACTGATTGCGAGCCATTAATTTTGGATGTGAATGTTATTGCCTGCTTACCCAGGGGCAGGGTTGTTAAAGAATGCATTATTTCTGAGCTGCATTCGTATACATTTTTTCATTCAAATGAACGAATTGGAAGCTGCAGTCAAAGTATGTTTAAAGAATTGGAATGGAATTAAATGAATTCTATTGCCCAAAAAAATAATGCCGAATGCATTACTTTGAGCTGCATTACTTTGGAATGCATTGCATTCATTGAAGTCTGTGTGAATTCACTTGCATTCAGCATTCACTTGAATTCAGTGAAATTATTCCATGAAATTATTTTGTGATTAAGAATGAAAGAACAAATAAAGCACTTTTAAGCATTTTTTTAAAAGAATTTCAAATATTAATTAATTTGTCGAATTCTACCACATAATGAAAGTAGATGTATTTTGTTCGCATAATTTAATTCATCTGCTTTTCCTCCTTAAATGACTTTTTCACATAACAAATGAAAAATAATCATTATTTTCGGTCTCTGGAATAAATACTTTTTGATTTGATTTGAAATTCTTTAAAAAAATGCTTAAAAGTGCTTTATTTGTTCTTTTATTCTTAATCACAAAATAATTTCCTGGAATAATTTCACTGAATTCAAGTGAATGCTGAATGCAAGTGAATGCAAGTGAATTCACACAGACTTCAATGAATGCAATGCATTCCAAAGTAATGCAGCTCAAAGTAATGCATTCTTTTTCTAAAAGGAAAAGAATGCATTCGGCAATATATTTTGAGGAATGCGGAGTTGTATTTCCTAATTCCTAATACTTAAGAGGAATGAAAGAATGCTAAATATGCATTCATTCCTTTGAATTAAAACCAAAAAAGGCTGCATTCTTTAACAACTCTGCCCAGGGGTTATACAAGATAGTATAGCTTGCATGCAACTTGAACTGCCATACTTTTTGCTCGTGTAATCCCTACTGCCCTGCTGGCAGCTCAGCTTTCAGCGAACTTGCATGATGAGAAATCATGGCAGCTGAGGTGATAGTAAATTGTCATTATACAGTTTTAACGATGGCGGAAAAAGAATATTTGACAGCTGAGTTTTTTAAATTAATAAATTTATACCGGTAAAATGAGTGTTTCTGGGATCGTGAACATTACGTTATTTACCAACAACTTCCTCTTCCTTTTTTCTTCTGTCTTTCCGATTCTGAAGGTTTATTGCTAAAATTTCCGACATGCACAAGACTTTATGTCTGAATGAATTTTTTTAAATGAACTTACATGCAAGATAATAAGCCATAAACCGAACTGCCTTCTACTATCAAATATACAATCACGTTGGAAGAAAGGTTTGCATGCAAGCTGTACTATCTCGTGTAACCCACGGCTTAAGGGTAAAATTCGATTTTTGCCTCAACACGGTTCACGCGAACTCTTGCAATGGCAATATTGCGAGTTTTCTCAATTTATGTAGGTTCTAACTGGAGGCATCCTCTACGAAAAGGTTCTGTTGAAAGAAAAGCTCATATTATTATCAAGGCTTGGAAAATATTGAACGCCAGTTCGAGAAAACGAAACAATAGCTGCAGATGATTTTCAATGTAAATACTCACACCAACGCGCTAGATCATAACGATACAAATAATTTCTGCAGCGTGTCACCAGCGATTGAACTGGCTATCGCAGCATGCACAATTTCGATGGTAAATCGCTAGATGTGAGAACGAAATGGAAAGTGCAAATTCAAATAAAATGAAAATTTGTGTTGCAAAATTAATTGACATCATAAAGGAATACGCAATTTCATATGATCTAAATTTAAAAAATTATAAAAATATTAGAAAAAAGGGGGTTTTATACAGAGCTGGGCAAGTACCAAAGAAAAAGTATTCAAGTACAAGTACCGGAGGCCTGGGTACTTCAGCGTAAGTACAAGTATCGCATGTTAGAAAAGTACTTGTAACTAAGTACCAAGTCTATAAAAAGTACTGAGTACTTTTTGAAGTAATTTTTAAAGCACTTTTTTAGAATCATTGTATGTTGGCAGTAATATAATGCAGTTTGTCGAGTTCAGTTAATAGATATTAATAAATAAATACCTTTTGAAAACTATAATATGTATAGTAACCAGTGGCTACTATTTATAGTTTTTTATAGTTTTCGTTGCTGCAAGTAGAGTAAAATTCTCACCTCTCATTGTTACACTCATAAAAACTATTAGAGGTCCGCCCAAGCACACCCATTATCACATAACAATTCTAAGAAAAAAAGTTTCCAGTAAATTTCTAAGAAAAAATTGAGGCCTTTCGAGGCATCGTTGATTTTATGGAGGGAGGTATTGCTTGCTTATCCTTGGTTATATCCACTGATGTATATAATATGGACGGCTTAATTTTCTATTTTACGTGCGCATAATTGCTTGTGTCAAAAATAATTAATATTAAAAAAAAAATCATTGGCGGGAAGTTAAAAAGTGTACACGCAGCTCAGAAGGTGATTTTAATAAAACATTTAGAATTTCTTCTGCGTATCTAATGAATATATTGTCTTTGGTAAAACAGTTTTCATCAGTAATGACCCTAAATGATTAATTTAAAATCATGTATTTCGACGAATCCACTATTTTATTTGTTTTCAGTTCTCTCTCAGTTGGTACTTGGTGCTTAGATCGAAAGAGTATGTATTTCTATGAACGTAGTCAGTCCATATTATACATGTCAGTGGTTATGTCATCAAGTCGAGGCATCGTCGATTTTATATTCGAGCGAGACGTTACTGGGTTTTGTTCTACTTGCCCAGTCTTGTTTGTATGTTATTAGTTTGTCTAAGGTTCTGCTTTGACGCTTGAGTGCTGCACATGCTTTGACAGTTCTTTGCGTGCTTTAAAACTCAACAAAAAAGGAGTTGCGTTAGAGATTGTGTTTTCTTTTCTACGAAGAGTTAGATATTTGCAGGTGCTTAATAGACTCAGAAATACAAGTAAAAATCTTGGTACTTAAGTACAAAACTAAGTCTTAAGTACAAGTAAATAGACGCTAGTACTTATGTTCAAGTACTAAGTAGGGGCATTTCAAAAGTATTGCGTAATAAATCTTAAGTAACGAAAATGTACTTTAAGTAGTACTTAAGTCTTTTTTACTTAAGTATTGCCCAGCTCTGGTTTGATATTAGCAGGAAGGTGAACACAAATGACATGGTAAGTCTTAAAGCCTAGTTGATATTATGCTGATTGACCAGCGCTGATGCATCAGCAGCGAGAATCAGCGCACCACAAGCACAGTGTCAACACCATAGTAGTATCATGATAGTATCAGCACTTCACTGATCTTACCAACATCGAGAAAGTGAAACGAGTTTAACTTTTATATCAGGGATGGTCAATCAGAATAACGTGCCAAGTTAAACGAACTGAGGTTATTTTTTAAGTTTACTGACAAAATTAGCTTAGATGTAATTTTAATTTAATGTTTAGATATTATTAAAATTATTAAAATAAGTATAACATCGGTGTCGGATTTGGAAAAAATGTTGCGATAGGCTTCTTTATTAACTCCAAAATTTATTAAAGCCCTCATTTCTGACTAATAGATGGCTTTAAATATTGGGTGTAATAACTGCCATCTTGATTCTTTGTTTGTAAAGCCTCATATGTTATTAAAGAGTAATTCTATGCAGGGTTTTAAAAAAAAGTTGGTCCAGAGAGTTTTTGAATCCTACCATAACATTGCGTTTGTACACTTGCTTTATGAGACCACTTTTTGAATACACTAGCCAGGTCTGGTCTTTATTTACGGTACACACATCGACCGTGTCTTGTCTGTTCAGCGAAACTTCCTACGATTTGCTCTCAGGTATCTACCCTGGAATAATTAATTAATTCTTCCACCCTAGAGTATCGCTTGTGCAACAACTCTTAACCACGAATATTGATTCTTTCCTTGTGACTTAAAAAAATCAATTTTCGTGATAGTAGGCACAATTTGAGAAGATTACCTCTGTTGCATGTTAACTCCTCGAGGTCTAACTTGAACATGTACGAACCTATCAATCGCATGTGCATTACTGTTAGTAATTAGCATTTTGTTGTTGACATTTCTAAGCATGTTTTAAAAAAGGCTATATAATATTTAAGTTTTTTGTTCTATTTAATTTACTACTACCACCGACTAAGTGATGAAAGGCGTATATTGTTGACCGTTTATTTATTAATCGTGTTACTACTACGAGTTTGTGTTAAGCTGTTTCTGATAGTTATATAAAAGTACGGAGGCATGAACAATTTTAATAGTTATTCCAGGCTGTATTGCAATGATGTTGACAAATTTTCTCTATTTTTGTGCAAAAATTCCAACTCGTTTTCAACTATGTAACTTGTCATGCTGTATGAAATTAAGTATTGTATTTATCTTTTTGAGGGTATTACGGAGTATACCTTGTTTTTGGCACCAAATTCTTTTGAAATATAAGAGATGCTTCCCATGGGCGAAATTCTTATGAGATATTTGAATAAACACTCACTTCAGCTGAGAAATTTCCGGAAATTCAATATATATATAATTATTTACCGCGATGAATTCACCGTACAAGATATCTACCAAAAATTTAACTGTGTGCACCGCGTATAGGCTGTTGGTTAAGCTTTAGTTAATGATGTGCCTAGATATAATACCTACGTACAGTTCTAAGGAACACAAATTATACACTCCATTATCTTTCCAATTGAAAAATAACTGAATTATTTATTGCAGATTGTTTACATATTTATAATAAATAAACTCGGTATACAAAATCAAATTTATAACATTGATTATTAAAATTTTCAATACATCATAAAACAACTAGCCAACCTTTCTCTATCATTGACTTGTGTTTTTATAATATGAAATTTTGAGATTTTATGAAATTATGTTTGGATTGCATTTAAATTTTATAATTTTTTATAATTGCTTTGGATTGCAATTTAATTATCGTGAAAAACAATTTTTTGTGATATTAAAGTCAATGACTTATGTTTAGAGGAAATTGTATAAATTATGTTGGTTTCTTAAAATCTAAATTATGTAATTATGCACTTGGGTTATAACACTTTTCATTTGTGGTCCAATTATTGATCTTAGAACAATTGTAATTTTTTTTTCTTGTCTATACCTGCTTTGCTGACAAATTTAGAGGTATTTGAGTTTTACCTTGGCGCTTGAGAAACATTTCGTGTCGATTAATGCTAATCTCTTGTTTGTATTTAGAAATGAAATAACAAGATGACACCCAGTCTGAAGTTGTGTTGATTTTTTAAGTCCAGTTGAACGAACTAAAACTTTATTTGTCATAAATAATTTTTTAAATGCTTCAAGTTTACCTAAAACATAATCACCTGAACAGACTCCAGCATTTTTTATATCTTTTATATTAACTGGTTTTATCCAGGCTGCTTGCCTTTCCTGAGACAACTCAGAGTAGAGTTATGTGATATCACCTTAGGAAAGCGAAAAGATATAGATAGTAGTATCCCATCGACTCCTAATTCCAGAATCGTAAAAAAATGCATTGTACTGCTTTCTGCTTTATAATTTCCCACAAATTGACACAGATCGTAGACAAATGGATATTAATTAGAATACTTTAGATTAAAAAATTATAAAAGCAAAACGTAACCAATAATTAATAAAAACGCGAAAACTCAAAACCGTATACCTGCATCTCAATTTAACCTCACATATGATTATAATTTTGAGAGTTCTGGAAAGAGCACTACAGGAAGTTCGTGAGGTGTAATATGTAGCTCCAATGGTTTGATGATTCTCTGCATTCACTTCACGATTATTTTTATTTAACGATACAGCCCAGATAAAACAGAATATCTTCTGATTATCTTCTCGATATGCTCCATAGGATACCAGAACATGTTCTCTGATTAGACGTAAGATATCTAAAAATATGTTCTTCCATATGCTTTTTATAAGATTCCTGTTCGCCCAGCCGAGCTAAATCTTCGGAGGTCGGTTAAAAATTATCGTGTGATAATCGGTGCGTATCCGAAAGAATATATTCAGAACGTATTCTAAAGGATATAAAATTGATTATAAATGAGCATTCCCAGAAACAAATTCAAACGATATTAAATAGATATGGATGAAACCCATATTCGGGCCGTTTTCAAATGAATATAAAATTGAAAAAAGCACAAACTAACTACCAAAATTATTCACTAGAAACCACCACAAACTAGACATTAAAACTGACTGAGACCACTAGCCGAGATTCTGTTTCGAAACGAAAATTCGATATAAAATAATGTATCGAAAACGTATCACTTCTATGTCCAACAGCACACAAAACTGAACGCTGCTGTACCGAGGCAGGAACGAAAATTCGATTTTCCTAAATGCATGTTAAAAATATATTCTATTCATATCCAGGGAAATACTTTTACCGAAATTGCATGAACTTTACCGATTTAGAGCCGATCGTCTGTGTCCAAAAAGTATCTTTTTAGAGTATGTTCCATTTTGTTATCTGGGAGAAATGTTTTCTGATAAATTATTCCTAGAAGTTGCATTACTTGGGCTGGTTGCGTAACGCCTGGGCTGCTAAAACATTTTTTGAGTTTAGATCATGGTAGATAGGGTAAACAGGTGTGGCAACGCGTCTATGCCAGATCGCACAATTCCGAAATCTCGACAAACCACTTCGTAAACCTAACAAAATTAATTGCAAAACTCACGTGTACTATGCTGAACACAGAAAAGCTTAGCTAGGTACGCTCTTAATTTTGTAGAATGATTGAGAGAACAAATTGAAACTAGTCTAATGTCAGCACTCAACATAAAACTGCGCAAAGTAAAAAAAAAAAGAAGTGTTTGTTAGCCGAGAAGGATAGTCCAGTCGTTTCTTTAATTTTTATGCTCACCAACTAGTTCTTATATTTCAGCAGTCACGTAATCAGCTTTGTCGCAAGCGGACATGAAACAGGACCTATAAGAGGCAACACGAAGCAGAAACCATAAAAAGCACAGAATTCTAGTGCTTAAGATGAACCCAGCCTTCCCGACGGTTGTCTGAAAGTTTTAGGGACAATACGGACTCACCGACATAGAATGGGTTCAGACTTCCGCCGTCCATAGTTACAAGTTCCAGATCTCCGACGTTGAAAGTCACGGATTCCAATTTGTAGTCATATTGGCCTGTAGGGATAGTAAGGACTCATTGCCCTACAGCGGATCCAGATCCCAGATGTCGCCCGTCGCAAATTCTAGGCGATAGTAGAACTAAATAGCCCTTATGTTACAGCAAGAACGTAATTCCGATTCTTTGTAAGCAGGGTAAAGGCAAGTCTACAAGAGACATCAAAACAACCAGCAACTACAAGCAGCACCAGTAGTCAGACTGTCATAGGGACAGTAATTACTTTTATAAACTTTAAATTTATAGTCAATGTTTACCATATTTACATTTTTTTATATGTATTCGATTAAATAGCTCGAATTATTGTATTCTTTAAGACGTGTTGTCAACTTTCTGCGTTCATTAAGGCTTTGTGGTACTTCGTTTTTTCATCCCTTTTGTTAACATTTACTTACACTTTGTCGCTTTGTTTAACTTGCTTAAAATTTTTTGCACTTTGTAGTTCGTTTCATTTTCGCTTTCCTCCGCTGAGTTCGAAAATGCTCTCCGCCCACAGTATAATACTGAACGAGTTCAAGGTACCCTTGCATTCGGATGCAGCATGATCAGCGGTGTTAGGTGCGGTGTCTACGAAGTGAGTGCCTTTTTGGAAACACTGTCTGGATCTGTGGTTCCTCCAGATAAAGGCACAGTTTAAATTGGCCGGTATTACGAGATAAAAAATCAGGTGTTATCAGACCATTAGTACGCTCGACGAAAATGTCATGCGGTTATCAAGTGACAGTGTCTTTGACACACCATGAAGCAAAAAATTGCCTAAAATTAAAGAAATTTTAGTTTTTAGACTGTCGGAAAGTGTGAATCAAAAGCTTAAACAGATTTTTACAGAATTCTCGCTCGGTAATTCGCAAGTCTAGCAATTACTTCGTGTAATGCGTGCACTCAGAAACAACAAGCTTAGCGAAGAGGTCATAAAGTCGCTTGGACTTAAGAATTGCCGTCAAATATGCAGGTAATTATAGCCTGCAACCCAGGAACGCTGAAGGTTTTGAAAACACGTGATGACAAAATTTCCGAGGTCACCCCATGATCAGAACTGTTCACAGTAACTTCCTCATCCATTAATCAACATCAACATGAAGTCATAGAGCATCAAAAAGTGAATTAGGATAAATATCACCTTCTCGGCATTTGTCAGCAGACTAAACCACAAATATTTGCTGGTATCAAAATGGCAATCAGAATCGTCATCTTTATATTTTTGACAGATCCTGAAAAAGTAGTTTCCTAATAGATTCAGGAGCGGATGTTTCAGTCCTCTCAAATACGACAAAAAAAAGCAGACCAGAAAGAACAACAGAAACGCCGAAACAAGAAGCAGCTGAGATTCAAATGAGGCAAATGGACAGTAAATTGGCTTTAACGCAAATAATTACAATGGAGCGAGCTCAATGACCGAAATCAATAAGAATATAGATCATGCTAATATAGGTTGGAATGAATGCTAGTAGGTACAACAAGCGCAAACATGTGAGTAAACATAAATTCAATAAAACAAACTGTGGTTATCATAAAAAAACAATTTTATGCAAAATGAAATTATAACAAACAACAACAAACAACAACAAACTCTGGGAGGGGCGGTAGTTCAAAGTTTCAACTTTAAGCGGCTATATTCTCTCAACCAAGCATTGTTCTAGCAAGTTAGCCCTAAATTCATAAATGGAAAAGACATTTTTGGTGGTTTTTATTCAAATATATCCGCTTAAAGTTGAAACTTTGAACGCCCGCCCCTCCCAGAGTTTGGCCCTATCGAAAAAATAAAGATGCGGAATAACGAAATCTACGTAAATATCAAGTTTGGTAAAAAAGTGTTTCTTCGAAATTACCCCCTCCATTTTCGAAATTCGAAATCTAAAAGTGCCCTATCTAATAGCCAGTTCAGATTCCCGTACAATGACATATAAATGGTTGTCGTAGGTTAAAAACTGTAGGAGGAGACAGAAACCTACGAAAAAACTGAAGATTACCTCGATGGGCACATCTTCCAAATGTTTGTTTATAACTTTTGATTGTTATTGTTGATAGCACGGTCATTTTGGAAAGGGGACATAGTGCGCAAATTTTTTCATAGTTTTGCCAAGTTCGTGCAATGGTGATATTTCGAATAAATGTACACTGAAGCGCGACAAAAATTTTGGTGAAATAAAGAATTCTAGAGAAAACTGTTTTTATTTCAAATAATTGAAGGCACAATTATAACTTATTATACATTCTTAGAAAGGCCAATATGTGTTCTTTTAAATAAAGGTTTGAACGTCACAATCCATTAATTACAATAGAACTTATAACGGAATTACTCTGAAAAGGTATGCAAAATCTCGAAAATCGATTTTATCGATTTACTCGAAAACCAAGCGCAGTTCGATATAAAAGTATCTGGACTTTTTTGACCCAAATAACCTCTACTTTCATCCCCTTAAAGGGTTAAAGACATTTACGGAACACCCTGTATAAATAGAGAATCTTGCAAGCTATGCTCATTTTCTACTCCTTTTGAAATTTTGCGTTTTAAACATTTGTCATTTGGGGAAAAAACTGCACCTGAACTCATTCAAACTAAACGAAAGAAATTGTTCTGCTATTATAGTCCAGTCAAATAAGCCGAAAAAATGCTAAAGATCGCATTTAATTTGTTTCAGGCTGCAATTTTGAGGGTTGGTGAAGGGTGGTCCTGGGAGTATTGTCACAAAAATGCAGCCTCGCAGGACAAAAAAAGGGGGTGAAAGACAATAAAAACACCCCCGAACGCGTGACAATCTATTTGCCGTGCGTGCGGTTTGGAAAGAGGTAAAATTTTTGAAAAAATTAAAAATGCTGTATTATTCAGAATATGATTCTAAATAAAAAAGTCTATGGTGGCCAACCCCTATCTCGTAAGGGCGCGACAGGAAAACCGAAAGAAGCTAAGGGTGGACACTTCGCTATATCCACTAACATGTGTCCGATTACTTCAATTCTGCAACATTTTCGTTCAAGAGCTAGCAACCAAAAGAAGCGTGAATTTTTCATTGGATAGAATAGAAAAACGAGGGGAGTGAAGAAAGTTATCGGACTATATGTTGAGCAATATTTGCGCTCATGTTTTGCTGTGGTGACATACTTGGAACATTTTGAATTTTTCTTAGAATTTTGGCTGGTTGTGCAAAGCGAGCCGAGATATGATGATTTTTGCTTTGAATTTTTTCTTTTTAGTTCAATATGGCTGCAGTTTTGCGCATTCGATGGTTTTTAGGGTTTTAGGTAACTGCGATTGCGTAGGCGTGGAAGAAAATAATGTTATGTGATTGTGTGCATTTGTTGTTTGTTTTTAATTGTTGTGAAGGGTAGGATATGGGATTGCAGGCTACACATGAAGAATGGGATATAATAAATTAATGGTATAGACTAGATGGGTAGGATCTGGGTTGGTTAGATGGTTAAAAATAGAAGCGTTACCTTATTTAAAAATTTATTACTGACAAATCATAGTTATATAAAATTTGCAGGTGCTTTCTTTTTTTAAATTTAGTGGATATAGCGAAGTGTCCACCCTTAGCTTCTTTCGGTTTTCCTGTCGCGTCCTTACGAGATAGGGGTTGGCCACCATAGACTTTTTTATTTAGAATCATATTCGGAATAATACAGCATTTTTAATTTTTTCAAAAATGTTACCTCTTTCCAACCGCACGCACGGCAAATAGATTGTCACGCGTTCGGGGGTGGTTTTATTGTCTTTCACCCCCTTTTTTTTGTCCTGCGACGCTGCATTTTTGCGACAATACTCCCAGGACCACCCTACACCAACCCTCAAAATTGCAGCCTGAAACAAATTAAATGCGATCTTTAGCATTTTTTCGGCTTATTTGACTGGACTATTACAGAAGTAGCAATTTATATTGATGACATCCTAATTGTAGCAGAGATTCTGGAGGAACACGATGCAATTTTTGAGAAAACGATTAAGTGAGCTCTTGGTAGGAACATCAAATGTAATAACGTTAAAATGCAATATAGGGTGACATGTCAAGTTTCTGGGTCACATTATTCCAGGCGGTGGAATCAGGTATGATCCATTATATGTAAATGTAATTAATAATTTAAAACCCCCATTTGATAAAAGAGAATTACAAAGTTTATTAGGAATGATTAATTACTTACGGAAATTTATTCCGAATTTAGCCGAAATTTCCTACTACTTTTCAGTAGTTGACTACTAATGATAATTGCCTGTCAGAGATAAGGAAAATAATAATGGAAGTTCCTTGCTTAAAACCATTTAACATACGTTTTTATAAAGACATTGCCATTCAGGCTGATGCGCCACAGTGTGGGCCTGTTTTTATGCATCGCGAAGTCTTTTCCAAGCAGAGTGATTGTGCACAGATAGAGAAAGTCTTGTTAGCAATAGTGTTTGCATGTGACAAATTCCATAAGTTCATTTATGACCATAGAATGAAAATTCTCGCAGATCAAAAACCCCTGTTTGGGATTAATAGCAAGGAATTACTAAATGTAGTCTTACTTAGGTTGCAGAGGATGAAGCTTAGGCTATTAAAATATAATTTACTTTTTGAATACCTATCAGGAAAGGACACGCTTATAGCAGATTTACATTCGAGAAATTTATTGAGTCAAAATCAGGGTAAACCGGAATTGGATGACCTAAATAATGTGAGTGATGAAAAGCGAACAAAGCTGTATGAAGAAACAGCAAAAGACCCAATTTTAAGTGAAATATTCCAAATGACAAAAGCAGAAAGGCCGAATAAGAAAAATAAATTGAAAAAGATAATTAAATATCTTTGGAAATATAGGAATCTGTTATATATAGAAAGTGGATTAGCTTTCTGTAATGAAAGGAAAGGATTATCAATCCCTCAACGCTTAGAGAAGATGTACTGAAAAGATTACGTTATTCGCATTTTGGAATTGAAAGAAGAAGATCCCAGTTGTCAGAACAAGTATCTGTTTTCGTGCTAGTGTTTTTTTCTGTTAATTTAGTGATTGTTTATTTATTTATTTGGTGTTCGAGTTTAATTTTATAATTTGGGCTTTTCGGTGCCGTAGTGCTGTTTGTGATTTACTTGTTTTGCTCCCGACTTGGCTTTTAACACAAATAAGTGCTTGCAGCTGTGTCGCTATTTTTGTTTGCCGGTTGAGGTTCATAGCTTGTAAATGATTTCTATTCATTCTTTATCTGCAATTGTGATCTTCTTCGTTATCGCTGGTACTTCTTTTTAAAGATAATTTTTTATTATTTATATATATATATATTTTTTTTAATCTTTTATTATTGTTTTGCAAATATATTTCCACCGTCTATCTGCTCATTGTTGAAGTACTTGTCTTAGCGGAGACAACTAAGGGACACTTGCCGCGTGCATTATTGTTATACTCACTTCACGGGCACAAACCTTTTCACCGGCTTGGTACACTGCGGCTCAAAATTTTTATTTATGTAAGTTTTCATTTTTACTTTGGTTTTTGTCTCCGAAAATTTTATTCAAAAAATTTTATTCAATCACGGTCACTTTAACATGGCAACTTGCAAAGTATGCTCTTCTAAAAAACCAGAAGATATAATTGCATGTGATGGTATATGTGGTAAATCTTTTCACCATTCTTGCTTGAAACGAAGCTCCAGAGCGCCTACTTCTGGACTTACTACTTGCAGCGAATGCTCGGATATAAAGCCCTGCCACACTTTAAGGTTTTTAAAAAGTTTTACCGAACGTCTTGACTCTCTTTCTTCTGTTCAGTCTCTCATTGCGGATAGATTTAATAGCTTATCTATGAACTGGACTGGTCTTGAAGTATTTTCCGAAGACCTTAATACCTTAAATGGTAAAATTGACAAGCTACTTAATCTTGGTGATGTACTAAGCTTGAATTCAGATAAATTGCTCGAAAAGTCACATAACCTATTTTCAAAGGTTCAAAATTTGTCTGACTCTCTAGTTGATATTCATGCAATGTTTTCCAAAGATGACTCTCAGTCTGTCCCTCAGAATTCAAACAATACGCTTCTCATTCCAGTTATCAATGACGTTCGGCGCAGCTTAAGGCGAGTTGAAGGCGATATCGAGTCTTGGTCATCTACGGTTTCCGAGAACTCAAGGCTAATCAGCTCCATGGTAACTGATGTCAGGAAGTTGACTCCAGGGGATAAGGAATCATCTGACTCTGATTCTCAACCATTACCTATCATGCAGCAGGGAGTAGACTCTAATTTTCCTGTATCTATTGCTCATAGTAGTCAACCAGCTACAAACCAGAGGTACCGTCGCAGACGCCACCATATAAGGCGATTCGCTCAAATCAGCACTCTGTTCAATCTACAGCAAACTACGACCCAGTTAACAACACACCTGTTTCCATTAGTAACGAATGATACTACATCTGCGTCCTCTTTAGGAAATGGTATTGGCGTCCCTTTGAGAACGGTACCAAAACCTTCGTGTGTTTTCGTCACCCGTTTCTCTCCAGAAACGTCGTGTGAAGACATCCTGAAGTATCTTAAGTCCAAAACTATCGCAACGGATATTTTTTCCTGTTGAAAAATTAGTAAATGCTCTAAACCAGTCGCATCCTTCGTTTTAACTGTCTCAGCGGATGTGCAGGACAGGTTATTGGATCCCACATTTTGGCCCTCTGGCGCTTTTACTAAACTATTCGTACCTTCTGGACGCCAACTTACTAATACAGTTAAAATAAATAGCAATATCTCAAAAAAATCAAATCGCTCTCCTTTTACTATCAAAACGAAAGGGGGATTCGGACAAAAACTGCACAAATTTTTAAATCCTCTGTTGCAAATTGTTTTGATATAGTTGCTTTCACTGAAACTTGGCTGTATCATGGCTTTCGCCATGCTGAAATCCTTGACAATTCTTATCAAATTTTTAGAAGAGATACACATACTGATTCTGAAGCTCGTGGCGGTGGCGTACTCCTCGCTTGTAAAAACCACATTAATTGCAGTCAAATTGAGCTTCCCAATTTCTCCAACACTCTCGACATCGAACTTATCGGTCTCAAGTTGTCTCTCTTAAAACATGACTTATACATACTTTGTTGCTATATTCCACCTGATTCCATAAATGTTGTTGATGACAAAGGTCAGAATATTTATGACCTAGTCATTGTAACATATCCATGGTAAAATGAAACCTCTTGACGAATTACTACTTATTGGTGATTTTAACTTACCCAATATTCAATGGGTACTTAATGAAGATGACGATGACTATCTTCCACTTAATTACTTGACATCAAGGGAATCACTTTTCCTTGACACAATTTCATTTCTCGGTCTCAGCCAAATCAGTAATGTTATGAACGACATGGGTAGGCAGTTAGACCTGGTATTTTTTACTGACGCGGGTAGCTTATTAGTTGAACCTAGCCCAGTTATGATGTCTACTCTTGACAAATACCACCCCCATTTACTAATTACATATTGCTATGAAACCGAAAACTTAACAAACTATGACTAAACACAATACTTCTTCAATTTTAGAAAAGTTTACTTCTCGGAACTTTCTAGTAGACTGGCCTCTATTGATTTCAACACACTGCTGTCTTGTAATAGTGTTGATGAAGACGTTTTTAAGTTTTACATAGCTCTTTTCGATTTATTTTCTTCTCGTGTTCCCCGCGAGCGTCAGCGGTTGACTAAAACATCACCGCCATGGTTCAATAAAGAACTGAAATGTCTTAAAAATAGAAAGAGTAAACTGTGGAAAAGTTATATGCGGGACAAAGACATTATAAGTCACAACAATTTCCTCACATCATATAATGAGTTCAAAGAACTTTCCTCCATACTTTATGATGAGTATATTCAAAGCATGCGTGCTAAATTATTTAGTAACCCACGGATATTTTTTAAGTTTATTTATATGAAGAAAAAAACAGACAACTATTCCAATACCATGAAGTACAGATACTCTGCTAGCGATGATTCGTCTGAAATTTGTAATATGTTTGCCTCTTTTTATACCCTAGATGAAATCATAGGGGTATACTAAGTTTGTCATTCCGTTTGTAACACCTCGAAATAATGATGGTAGAGCAAAATGGATTGGAAACCCATTCATAATATTAAAAGTTATTTCGATTTTTGCATGTCCGTCCGTCTGTCCGTCCGTCCGTCCGTCTGTCCGTCCGTCTGTCCGTCCGTCCGTCCGTCTGTCCGTCCGTCCTTCCGTCTGTTCGTCCGTCCGTCCGTCTGTGCGTCCGTCCGTCCATCTGTCCGTCCGTCCGTCCGTCCGTCCGTCCGTCCGTCCGTCCGTCCGTCCGTCTGTCCGCCTGTGCGCACGATAACTCGAGAACGCGTATACTCAGAGAGCTGAACTTTTGTACACAGACATTAAAAAAAAAAAGTAAAATTAAGTTCGAAAATGAGCCAAATCGGGCAACTCTTTCGTGGGGTTGCCATATAAAAATTTCGTTTTCCGCTATATATTTGGACACTGCCTGGGAACGCGTCGACGTAGAGAGCTGAAATTTCGCACATGATGTTTTTACTACATTAGCAAATAAAATGTCAAAAATGGACTAAATCGGGCAACTCCTTCTTGGTGTTGCCATATAAAAATTTCGGTTTTTTACGTATACTTTGAAAACGATCAGTGCAAGACATTTTTATTGTACTAAGAACTTCTGCAGAATACGAAATCCTATAAAATTGGTTATTACCAATTTTGCTGTGCGACAAACTTTTCTAGAAATATATGCGAAAAACAACTTCAAAATCAATACTTGAATAGATCGGTGACCATACGAAATTTAATACGGGCATTCATCTAGGCTATCATAAGAATTGCTCTTAGACCAATTCTAGCTTTTTTACTTGTTTTGACAATGTCTTTGCCTCGTCAAATTTTGAACCTCAAAATAGCAACTACAGTCATATGAAGGCTCTCATAATGTTTCTTTCACTATCCCTTCAATTACACACGAGGATATACTCGTTCATATTAATGGGCTTCCAAATGACTTCACAACCGGTCCGGATTTCTCTGGTAGCTCCGTTGAGAATTATTTTCCAAAAATCGCTCAATAGTGGTTGGTTGTTTCCCCCAGCTATGGAAAAATTCCTTTATCATACCTATCCACAAAAAAGGTAGTAAAAATGATATTTCTAACTATAGGCCTATTGCAAAACTATCTTGCATGCCCAAATTATTCGAATCTATAATTTCTTCTCAATTATGAACCTCCTGTAATAATTTACTCTCTTTAAACCAACATGGGTTTATTTCGGGCAGATCTACAACCACTAACTTGTTGGAATTTGTCTCAGATACGATTGGCGGATTTGCAAGAGGCTACCAGACAGACTGTATTTATTCAGAATTTAGTAAAGCGTTCGAGAAGTTATCTCACTCCATGATACTCTTCAAAATGGAAAAGTATGGGTTTCCCTCAACATTTCTAAAATGGACAGAGTCTTATTTAGATAACCGAACATATCAAATCTTGTTTCGACATTCCATCTCAAGAGTCCTGAAAGCTTCGTCTGGCGTACCTCAAGGGAGTCACTTGGGCCCCTTGTTCTTTATTCTGTCTATTGATGACATTGTCTCTGTTGTGAAGTACTGCAAGGTCTTGATTTATGCTGACGATATTAAACTTTTCGCTCAGATTAAATCTTTTAACGATTGTGAGCAGGTACAAAGTGACCTTCACAGATTTTACGATTGGTGTAAAAGCAATAACTTGACACTCAATATAGACAAATGTGAGGCTATGTCTTTCCACAGAAATCAGAAACCAATTTCTCACGATTATGTGTTCTCGAATTCCTCGATTCGCCATGTGGGTGCTGTTTGTGACTTGGGTATCAAATGTGACCATAGATTGAATTTTATCTCCCACATAAACTACACAGTATCAAAGAGCAGTTCCATGCCGGGCTTTATAAGATGTTGGTCCCGAGAGTTCTCGAACCCTACCTTAACTTTGCGTTTGTATACTTGCTTTGTAGACCACTTCTTGAATACGCTAGCCAGGGGAACACCGGTCAGCGATCGCCCCGAATGGGCATGATCATGCTTTACCATGGTTGTTCCCCACTTGACGGTCGTCGTCGTCGTCGTCGTTGGGGTGTTATAAATTTTACCGTAACGAAATTAAGTAGTATTGCACAATGTCTCATAAAGGTTATACATGGCCAGGATATAATTATTTTGGCCCTGGAAACGACATATATAATGAAGAAGATGTAGTAAATTCAACAGACTTTATTGCATACATTCACGATCTTGAATACACATTAGCTGATACAACTCAAGATATTAGAGAAGCTGACAGAAAAGCTATTGTCAGTTTCGTTACTGATTTCAAAGAGAACGGACGTGTTGTTGATTTGATTGGAATTTTAGGACTTAGTGCTAAATATGGTGTTGAAAGTGTATTTGGTGTTCAATATCCCAGTATGTCAGATAAAAAGAAGACTTTTCCTCGATTAGTTTATGCCGAACGTGAAAGACATTTATCGCAAATTTATCAAAGCAATAAAAGTAAATACGTAAATTTTCAAGAATTTAAAAAAAGTGAAGAAGGCAAACGTTTAATACAAGATTACGCTAAAGGAGGATATTATTACAAACATTTACATGCTCAATATAACGCACAAGAAGTTCAAGACAATAATCAATTGACAAAAGAACTTGAAGACGATCACAGACCTGGACCAAGTACATCTAAACGACCAGCCGACACCGGATCCGACGATACCTCCAAGCTTCCTCGAATCGAAGAAGATCCTAACTATCTTGGTGCGGTTAGACCGACTAGTCCATTATCTCCTGGAACAGTCCAATTCATTGAAGATTTGTTTCATAATCCTGATACTGGTGCTATTTCTGAAGGTGCTAGTAGAGCATCGGTTGCTCGTGAAGCAGTGGTTCCAATGGATACGTCTGAAAGGGGTACATCGCGGGGCGCAAATACGGGGCGAGATCAGGCGCCAGCGGAGTTAACGCCGTTGGTGGACGTTCATCTCGAGCTGAATCGGATTTAACATGGATTAGACCAAGCAATCCATCACCCTCAAGTATAGCAACGTTCACAAAAACAAGAATTTTAATTTCTTATGGCTACAGTACAGAAAATATACAATTAGGAGATCCACATTATGTAGAAAATATTACTACTCCATTGGCTTTAATACCTGTTGATTATCTGCCGTTCTACTTAAGTCATTCAGAATTTGAAGCCTTACCCTTTGGTGCTAAAATTGTTGAAGTAGAATATAAAGTCACACCGTTGGGTACACGAACTGCATTCGATACAGGTACAACATTAAGCGGAACAGCTACTTCTGAATATGTTCCTATTGGTTTAGTATGCGAAGGATTAAACATTCAATTTTATGGACGAAATAAACAATACAAAGTTGAACCAACAAATCCAATGAAACCCATTGGTGTTGACAAAATAGATCCTAAAGAAATGGCAAAAAAATATTATGAACATGTTAGTAGTAATGCTTTATGTGTTCCACAACCAATAGAGCAGTATTATGTTCATGAATGGAATCGTTCTGAAAATCCTGATCAGCAAATTACCAAAATATATTGTTCACAATTATGGTGTAGCTAGAATGGATGAAAAAGTTCATCAGTTTTTAATTAATCAGGCAATAGGTAAAGAAATTGTGCATTATAAATATAAACCAAAAAATGGATTAGTAAAAGCTGGTAAAGATCATTTTGTACCATGGAATAGAAATGGAAATTCTGTTGAAACAACTTTTACTAGACCTAGATCTATGGCATTACAATTTTTTACAATATCTGGTGGAAAACCTGCTATTGGCGATGTCGGATTAGGTAACGACCACGACGCTTATACATTAATTAACCAGGTTACTGAACAATATTTTAGAAAAATTGAAAATTATGGCGCATTCCATCCAGCTCGTGGAGCAACAAGTTTTAATGCGCAACCACAATTACACGTTGGACTAATTGCCACACCTCAATTAAATCCATCGACAAATAGTATTTCTTATCTTAACAGTGCTTGTTATTGGAAAATAGAATGCATGTGCAAGGTAACATTTAATGTAAATTCCGCATTTTCTAAAAACAACGCAATAAGTTGGCCATTAGAAGTCACGTTTATTCAAAATGCAGCTACAAGATATACAGATGGACAATGTCTGTTTGGAAATACAGACACGGGCAGCGGAAACGTTGGTAGTACTAACGAATCTGATGACGAATATGAATATGATATAATAAATCAAGAAACAAAACAATTAAAATTGTAGTTAAATTGTATGTTTATTTCAATAAACATTTTATTCTACAACATTGAACTCTTTTAATAGTAAATAGGCAGACAAAGGGTGTGGTTTTTTTTTTAATTTTTTTAATATTTTACATGATTTCCAATTATAACTAAACATTCTAGAACGGAAAGCCTCATCCTTTGGAAAACATCATTGTTCGAAAGTACTATTATTGGTGTTCGAGTTATAACAGCATCACTTTCATATTTTATTTTCGCATTTACAGTATCACCGCCGAGTACCATTTTTAAAGTTTCTGATGCTGAGGCTTCCATTACTGGTTCATTCCATAGAATGACACGTCTATCAACGCATTCCATTAAAGGAAAATTGCAGTATCTATTAAAGTTTCCCATTTGTCCAAAATTAACACAAAAATGTATGTAAGTATAAAAAAAAAAGTTTTTCCCTGCATTTGGAGGTGACAATATAAATATGGTATTTTTCTTAGCCACCTTTTTGTCCAGTACTGCTAATAAAATTGATAAAAATTTATGTACTTCAATGTGATTATCATTAAATTGAAAAAATAATAATTTTTTTAAAATTAATACGGATTCTTTAAGATTGTAATAATAATTGTCCACATTTCCATGGGGTGCATTAAAAACTAAATGTTGCGGTTCACAACTTTCAAAAAATTTATAAATTTCCGATACACTTTGATCATTATAAAAGTTATTTACTATTCTTAAACAATTTCTAATTAATACTGAGTTTATATCGAAGAACTTATATTTTGAAGTAAGCCACGCCGAAGTAGAAAATATATGCCTTACTGGCGATGTTGGTCGCTTTTGTAGAAATTGAATGATTTCGTCGCCCTTGCCTCTTTTTTCACGTTTGGCAGTTTCTGCATATCCGACGCTGCCTGTCGTAGAAGCCGTTGAACCATCTGCTCCTTGGGGTCCGCAATCGAAGTGGTCAGAAACGTAGTTCTGAATGTAGCCTGCTTCCACCATTGATCCTTGAAGAGACCGCAAATCTTCTTGAAATCGAAGATGTCTGATTTCACGACTCGGTATCCAGATTCTCCCGGCGAGCTCAATGTGATGATATTGTCTCCCTGCCTATAATATGGAAGAAATTAGTAACCAAAAACAAAAATATGTAATCATTAATTACCTTTTGGAAATAGATTGCGAGATTGACCCAATGTTCTGTACCGAAGTCGTATCCAGGAACAATTCTTCTAGAATATCGTTTCCCGAATAATCTGCATGTTTTGAAGTAGTTGGTAAATTCGCAACAGCAGGATGCATTTGAGTAGGAGCAATCGTGGACGATGTGCCAGTGGTCACGGTGGTATGCGATGATGAGGATTGAACCGGTAAAGCGGCGATGAATTTGTCCAGAATCCAGTCTGATTGATCCGCTGTCAGTATTCGCTCCGTAAACATCGTGTAATATTCGTTTCCTTGGAGCTCGTTCACGAAATCCTTGATCGAACATCCTTCGTATGCGATCTTTGCTTGTTTGAGGCTTTTTAATGTAGCAAGAATTCCTTGCAACATCAAAAATAAGTGCCTCTTGACGTCCAACTTTCTCTCTCGTAATGCTCCCATTTGTACTGTCTTGAGAATTTCCACTATATTCAGTAGAATCTCTTCGTTCCAAAATACTAACATTAGAGCTAGTATTGACATCTTTCCATCTTCGGAAGGAGCTTGTTCTTCCAATAGTATTTCCTCTATCGTCTTGGTCTTCTTCGGTAAAGATGATGCTCGAACGATATTCTTCCTCTTCCGATTTAGACGCTTTTCTTTTTCGATGTTTTCGACCACTGCCTGTGTATGAATTTCTTCCTGTTCCATTTCCTGTGTTGTCAGAGTCTGTCCACAGGGCAAGAGATTGTCCATCTGAGTCTCCTCCGTATTCACATTGATTTCTTCGTCATCCGAAATTGTTAATCCATTCGATGGTGTAATTTCTTCTGCTTCCTTCATTAGATATTTCTTCTGCTTCGGTAGAGGCATGATCACTTTCACTATTCGAATATAAATATGAACACTTGTCCGACCGATTACTTGAACTATTGCAAAACATTTGATAATTTTACTCCGCTGCAGTAAAATTTATAACACCCCAACGACGACGACGACGACGACGACAGTCAAGTGGGGAACACCGGTCAGCGATCGCCCCGAAGGGGCATGATCATGCTTTACCATGGTTGTGCAAGACATTTTTATTGTACTAAGAACTTCTGCAGAATACGAAATCCTATAAAATTGGTTATTCCCATTTTTCCTGTGCGACAAACTTTTCTAGAAATATATGCGAAAAACAACTTCAAAATCAATACTTGAATAGATCGGTGACCATACGAAATTTAATACGGGCATTCATCTAGGGTATCATAAGAATTGGTCTTAGACCAATTCTAGCTTTTTACTTGTTTTGACAATGTCTTTGCCTCGTCAAATTTTCAACCTCAAAATAGCAACTCCAGTCATATGAAGGCTCTCATAATGTTTCTTTCACTATCCCTTCAATTACACACGAGGATATACTCGTTCATATTAATGGGTTTCCAAATGACTTCACAACCGGTCCGGATTTCTCTGGTAGCTCCGTTGAGAATTATTTTCCAAAAATCGCTCAATAGTGGTTGGTTGTTTCCCCCAGCTATGGAAAAATTCCTTTATCATACCTATCCACAAAAAAGGTAGTAAAAATGATATTTCTAACTATAGACCTATTGCAAAATTATCTTGCATGCCCAAATTATTCGAATCTATAATTTCTTCTCAATTATGAACCTCCTGTAATAATTTACTCTCTTTAAACCAACATGGGTTTATTTCGGGCAGATCTACAACCACTAACTTGTTGGAATTTGTCTCAGATACGATTGGCGGATTTGCAAAAGGCTATCAGACAGACTGTATTTATACAGACTTTAGTAAAGCGTTCGAGAAGTTATCTCATTCCATGATACTCTTCAAAATGGAAAAGTATGGGTTTCCCTCAACATTTCTAAAATGGACAGAGTCTTATTTAGATAACCGAACATATCAAATCTTGTTTCGACATTCCATCTCAAGAGTCCTGAAAGCTTCGTCTGGCGTACCTCAAGGGAGTCACTTGGGCCCCTTGTTCTTTATTCTGTCTATTGATGACATTGCCTCTGTTGTGAAGTACTGCAAGGTCTTGATTTATGCTGACGATATTAAACTTTTCGCTCAGATTAAATCTTTTAACGATTGTGAGCAGGTACAAAGTGACCTTCACAGATTTTACGATTGGTGTAAAAGCAATAACTTGACACTCAATATAGACAAATGTGAGGTTATGACTTTCCACAGAAATCAGAAACCAATTTCTCACGATTATGTGTTCTCGAATTCCTCGATTCGCCGTGTGGGTGCTGTTTGTGACTTGGGTATCAAATGTGACCATAGATTGAATTTTATCTCCCACATAAACTACACAGTATCAAAGAGCAGTTCCATGCCGGGCTTTATAAGATGTTGGTCCCGAGAGTTCTCGAACCCTACCTTAACTTTGCGTTTGTACACTTGCTTTGTAGACCACTTCTTGAATACGCTAGCCAGGTCTGGTCCCATTTTACGGTACACACATCGACCGTATCGAGTCTGTTCAACGGAACTTCCTACGATTTGCTCTCAGGCACCTAGCGTGGAATAATTCATTAATTCTTCCACCCTATGAGGATCGCTTGAAGCTTTTAAATATGCACTTGCTCAAGAAACGTGGCATAGTTGCCGATGTAACTTTTGTGCATCAGGTCTTAAACGCGAATATTGATTCCCCGTTGTTGCTTAACAAAATCTCTTTTCGTGATAGTAGGCACAATTCGAGAAGGCTACCTCTGTTGCATGTTAACTCCTCAAGGTCTAACTTTAGCATGTATGAACCTGTTAATCGCATGTGCATTACTGTTAATAATATGGGTGAGCAGTTTGTTCTTGACGTTTCTAAGCATGTTTCAAAAAAACGTTTATATAATATTTAATCTTTTTTGTATTGTTTTTTGTGCATTGCATGTAATTTTATCCGGTGTTTGGCTTATGTTTATTTTAACATACTAATACTAACATCGACTAAATGATGTTGTTGACCGTTTATTTATTAAACGTGTACATGCAGCGAGCTTGTGTTAAGCTGGTTCTGATAGTCTATATATTAAAAAAAAAAATGCCTAGTATATTGACCAGGTATTAACTATGTTTTAGAAGACATGATAGGTAGTAGTATTTGCCAAAAGCACTGCCGGGCAAACACAAAAATGAAAAATTAAATTAAGTAAAGCAACTCGCAGGCCTTTTCAATATAATACAATCTGCTCAATATGTCAAATTTTTAAATTCAAGTCTTTCTGTATTGGTTAGCAATTGACTCAACATGCAGGACCTTCTCAGAAATTATGGTGCCATTACCGATGATGATTCACAAAACATACAAGGCTAAACATAAAAGATGCTCCTATTCCATCCAAAGTCCCTTGTCTTTCAGCTTTCATAAATTTAAGTTATATAAATAACATCAAGCTATAAAAATATTAATTTTCTATGTTAAAGTCACTGATTACATGAATTAAGAACTGTAGCAGTTACAGAAAAATAAGAACAAAGAAGTTCGCGATTGTCAAGTGGAAGGGTTGTATCTTTCATAAAAAGTAATGAACTTAACGAAGTAAATACTTATTTTTAAAAATGGTACTCGAAAACCTTAAGTGTTCAGGTAAGTTTCTTCACGGAGCAGTATTTGCCACCCCAGCTGTTGGCAAGAGATGAGGTACCAGCCCGAACTTCATGGGAAGAATCAGAGTCAGAGTCAGAGTCTTTCTTGCGCATTTAATATATATTGTCCTTAATGTGTAGTCCTAACTTCCGTGTTAGGATTTATGGTAGGGTAGATTTTAACACTCAGGCTTTTTATTTTGGCCTTGATTTCACAATTGTCTTTGTTTTGTCTGCTTTTGTTACAGATATTGATTAAAAACTTTTATGTTTGGTATGTTTTAGTTGATTATTACAGCTTCGCGCGAGTTACATATATTGACCTCGAGAATATCCGAGACCAATATATGAGAGCGGATATAATGGAGACACCAAAAGTGCAATCTAAGGAAAAACCCATGGCATGGTAAAATTAAATTAACCATGTTCTCACGATTTACGAAATGCTATGTTTTTTTTGTTTAGGTTGCATCTACTCCGTTTTCATTAAAAATAAAAATAAGTTCCGCTCTCACGGTAAAAGCAAAGTGCTTAGATAAGTATTTTTGAACCTGTAAAAAGCTCTGCGCCATGTTCTCACGATTTACGAAATGCCATGTTTTTTTTTGTTTAGGTTGCATCTACTCCGTTTTCATTAAAAATAAAAATAAGTTCCGCTCTCACGGTAAAAGCAAAGTGCTTAGATAAGTATTTTTGAACCTGTAAAACGCTCTGCGAAGTAAAAATGAAAAAGATGATATAGTCAGTCTGTCGAGAGCTTTAAAACCGTCTTAACGGGATTGTAAAATTAACAGATAATTGTAATAAAGTTCGTTTTTCTTTCTGAATATATCTATATACATATTTTATGATCAATTTTACTGATCAATTTTTCTCCAACGGATTGTTTTTCTTTCTCCCCATCGCTAAGCGAATTATATAAGTCGCGCGACACTAAGCTGTTTCCGTGGCGGTTGTTTGATATATGTTGTTTAGGAGGGTGAGACGGGAAAATTGGGATGGGTGCGGTTAAGGAGGATGAGGAGCTCTGGAGCTTGGACCAGGTATCCTTGTGGGGGTCTTCCTTCTCTAGGCAGTTCCTATGTGGGGCATCCTGCTATGATGACGATGGCTGATGTTCCGGAGATCTATCCTCGATGGTGGGTACCTTTGCTGCAAAAGAAAGTAAATCTTTCGCCAGTATAGTAAATGCCCCTACTCTCAGGGTCAACAAGTTGAAGAGGTGAGATATACCTGAATTCTGCAGGTGTAGTGTGTGCAGGCAGGTTGAATGTGAGAGGGTTTGGATGATGAGGAAGTTTTTCCATCTGATGTTGGGCTTGTGCGACAAGGTAGTTGTCGATAGGGAGGATTTTTGCTGCCTCGTACAGCTTTTTGTTGGGGTAGTATCTATTATCTGCCCTTCTACGAAGGACAGTGCAAGAACGGAGTACTTTTCTCTCCAGATTTCCGAGGTTTTTCATGTAAGTTGGCGAGATCGTGTGACATATTGGGAAACAGTATGTGATGGTTGGTCGAATTAGCTGCTTATAAAGCAGGAGCTTGGTGGGGACCATGGGAAGAATTCCACAGTAAAACGCTTAAGAGGAGTCAGTACTCAGCAAAAGTTTCAATATAGATACCAGTGAGCCTGTAGGCTATACTATACGTAGGTTCGTGTCCTGGAAGTGAGAAAATTCACATAAAATTAGCCTAGACCTAGACCACAAGTTACATTGGAGACATCTAGCGTAAAAGACAGAAACCCAACATGCGACAATTTAAGACGAAAACTGAATCTGCAGTTCAAAAAAATTGAAAATTCTTAACGAGACTTAACTCTCCTACTTTTTTTTTCACATAATGAAATATACTATTTTGCTTTGTTTTTGAACAACTTTCAACGAAATATTCCAATTTGTCGTCGGTGAAATATCGGTAGAAAAAAACAGTACTAGGTATTAGAGTCAAATGAATTAAAAAAAAACGCTACTAAAAATGAAAAAACTCGACGTTATTTGCTAGAAATATTCGTTACCTATAATTTAACGTATAAATCATTATTATAGTACAAATAGTTTGTCAGAAATACGCATTGAAAAATGTATGAAACTTGCAAATATTGATACTGACTCCTCTTAATAGATAGAGTCAAAAACACTCCAATTAAATTGCTAGCAGACACAGGCGCAGATATAAGCTTAGCAATAAAATACCTGAAACGAACTTTTAAAATAAATAACTTTCTTAAATAAATTGCACTAAAGATCAAAAAGTAATTTTTTCTTGCTCAGTGATATACACAAGAAAGGTTTCGTTGCAGAATAAAAATTGCTGTAACTCTGATTAAATCTTAAATGTTTCGGAATCCATAACTACATGTAATCACAATTGTCTTACTGCAAATGCCCAAGCTTTTAAGATTTAATCTAAGTTGTAGCACTTTTTAGTTTGTAACAAAACTTTTCTTGTGTATATCACTGAAAAAGCACAAATAATTTTTTACTTTTTAGTGCAATTTATTTAAGAAAGTTATTTATTTTAAAAGTTTCTTTCCTATATTTTATTTTCTACTTTTTAGTCATAAATTCTATACACTATCTTCACTCTCCACTCTCCACTCTCAAAACTCGCCTCACGATTTAACTTAACTTTAACTTTTTTTTTAACTGTTTTAACTTTTTTAACATTAATTTTTTTTTAATTTTTTTACCTGTTTTAACTTATTATAACACGACTATCGAATTTCGACTCTCGAATCACGGCTCTTGAGCCTCGACTCACCACTCTCAACTCTCTCATCTCCGGTCACGAATCGCGATGACCACTCTCGACTTATATCACACACTGCCAAAATTTGACTATTCCAAATGTGGTAGTTACTACCACCAACGCAAAACCCCCAAAACGTTAAAAAAATTTACACCATCGGAAATCTTGCCGTTCACCCATTCTAAATAAAAAAACCCCATGTAAATCCATCCACGGTTACTACCTTAAAAATCTTTAATCACGATCGGCACTCTCAGGCGCACGGGGGTTATTTAAAATAAAAACGTTTTAAAGGAATATATAGGAATAGACAAAACAAATAAATTAAACCAGATCTCCGCCGGATCAATGTCGTCTATATTTTCACACAATAAATCATTGATCATAGTGCAGTATCGATCTTCATTGACCATAATGCGAGCTCCGGCCTCATTTTTGCAAGAAATAAAGCCCGATGATGCCAGTATCGTGTAAACCACACCAAACGGTGCATCATTCTGGATGTCATCGAGTCTTTACGGTCGCGGCGGCGATATTCTCTTCAGTTTGCATATTTTTTCGACGTGTTGGTTTTCTTCCATCATCTAGAGAGTATTACTATATTATATTTTTATTCCGGCATAGTATACCAGATTTCACAATCTTTTTAGTACAACAATTATCGGAACTACATTAAGGCGCATTGTATAAAAATAAATAAAAATGTCGAAAATTTACAAAAACTAAATGAAAATTAAAATTTGAGAATTGAAATTAAAAATAAAAACCTCTGAAATTAAGCAAAAATTGGAATTAAAAAAGAAAAAAAGCATAAGTATCTACTGCTAAAAACAAAAAAAAAAAAACAAGAAATTAAAAATTATAGCTAAAATACGCGAAATAAAACAAAATATTACACATAAATGAAAATAATTGAAAATTAAAAATTATAGGAATGATAAAATTGTAAAAAAATCTGAATGTGAGCTACGCCATGATACAAGAGCATAGAAAAAGGGGAAGTTTAATTGAAAACATGGACCTTAATAAGATCTTTAAATGAACCGACAGATCGCGTTCTGACAACTGGTGGAAGATTATTCCAGACACGTGATATTTGGACAGGATAAGAGATAAGTTATATGTGAAAATGAGTTATTTTCACATTTTGATTGCGTTCTGAAGCTGCGTACTACTGGAAAAATTCACGCAGATAATACGGTGTGAATCAGTCCTCTATGCTTGAGATGATCTCGTATTGAGCAGCCTAGCAATTTTGTTCCGTAAGGTGAAACATGGTCGAACCTACGAAGTCCATAAATGAAGCGGATACAATCATTAAAGGCAACAGATCTGCTTGAGTAGATTTGCACATCGTCAGCATATATGTGCACGCTCACATCCCGAGCGGTTTCATGGAGATTATCTATAAATAGAATAAAAACAAAGGGCCAGAATTAAGCCCTGAGGAACACCAGACAGCAGAGGCAGGGAGCAGGAAGTATTAGAATCCACTTTTACCACTTGCATTCTATCGGGCAGAAAGTTCCGGATAAGAACAACGACAGAGGGACTTAAACCAAAGCAGTAATAGAGTTTCCGAAGCAAGATACCAACATCAACGCTGTCAAAAGCTTTCGAAAAAAGAAAGAGTTCCAAGGCAATTAAGTTATTTTGTCTGGGGCAGCTTTTATATCCGTAGATACTCGCAGTACCTCGGTTTGACAGCTATGGTCACGACGAAAACCAGCCCGCCATTTATTTAGGAGCTCTATCGAATCGAGATACTCAAATAATTGCTTATTCATTAGCTTTTCTAGTACCTTCGATAAGAAGCATAGTATGCTTGCAGGTCGAAATTTGAAGGGGTCTGAAGAAAAGATCTTTTGCTGCCGGGGGACCCGTGGCCTTCTTAAATTCCCCTGGTTAAAAGCTGAAAGGCGGGCGGTTGCCTACTTCGAAGTCCCTTTCAGCTCCGGATCGCAGATTGGAGTGTATCTGATCTTCCTTCAAGTGTAAATTTAAAATTTTTGGATGTGGACTTCTTTATCCTGGGCTGAGATGAATCCTGCTATTGTCCCACGTTGGCACTTTGTGCTTTGATGAGGGGGCAGTTAAAGCTGTTCGACCCTTTTTGATTCGCAGAATAGACGGTTTTCGAGCGCTTATACTTTATTTGTGTTGCAAAGTAGGCTTCCTCTGTCTTACCGGCTGCGCCAATTTGTTATATATAAATCTTTGTATATAATTTTATCGTCTCCTACCTGGTTATCCTTTTAATGTGCCAATACTCCAAATAAATATACTTTTGGGTTTTCTTTAGTTACTTTATTTTTCACAAATTCTTTTGCACTTATTTTATCACGTTTCACTTTCTTCCTTATTGGATACTTATTAATTACACTTAGTTTGGAAAACTTTGGTAACCTCACCGCCGAACCGCCGTTCCTCTTATTTCAAATCACCAAACACTTCTAATGCCTGTTTTCTTTTACTCTAAACTCCCGTTTTCTAATTATTCACTATTAACGGTTTTTCATTTACGCCGGAATACCGTACTGCAAAACAAATCAACCCGCTAGTTTTTCAAATTCAGAATCTAACTCGCTTATCGTTTTTAACTCGACTGCGCTCTTGATCGTCGGTCAGGGTAGAAAATGCGTAGTTGCATTTCTACCCTGAGAAAAATTTTCATTTATTCTGGACTTGTTTAAACAAGTCCAGAATATTTTTCGTTGGACGGAGGCTTGAAATTTGATGTTTTTATAAACATCAGCCACCTTCCCGTGGATTGAAATTGCGGCGCGCGTATACATATAATGTATTTTCACGGCGCGCATTTCTGATCGTGAAAGCTTTTTTTTTATATGTATGTACGTTTGTATATGCATATGGTAATTTTTACGACAAATCGTACTGAAGGTACGATTTGCCTTTGGTTTTAGTTTTCATCTTAAATTAACTATTTCCACTGGCAAATTTTGCTGAAGGCAAAATTTGATATGGGAATAATTTTGTTTTAATGCATGGAATGAATGCTGATTCAATTTTCTTCACTGATCGAGTAGATAAGCTAATCATCTTTTTATGCATGTTTAGCTTATTGAAACTTTATATGGATGAATTTTTTTAAATAACTTTTTCTTTTGCTACCATTTTTCAGGTTTTTTAGGTCCATTTCAGATATATAACACAAGCGCAGTGCACATTAAAGAAAAGGTCCTTGAACTTCCTCGCGAAGGAAATTCTTCGTGAGATGTTGCTGAGAAATGTAAAATATCCCATACAATAGTTCAGAAAATTCAAAAATGTGCAAGCCAGGAATTTCTAAAACCAAAAATTGGCCGACATATGAAAATTTCTGATCACGCTACCCGGGAAATGACTCGAAGTGTGGTCTTTGGAGTAGCAAAACCTCCTTAGCAAGCTGTTCAACATATCGACAATGAAGCCAGTAAATGGACTTGTCGTAGGGCCTTGAGGAGAATTGGCCTAGAATCTAATGAAAAAAAGAAGCCTGCTCTCTCTGCTAAAAATATTTTAGCACGCAATAGGTTTGCTGAAGCACATCGTAACTGGATTGTGGAGGATTGGAATCTAGTAAGTTCTAAAGAAATTGGTCTTGTAATTATTTCTAATATTTCACACGAAGAGTTCAAATTTTGGCGGTACGGGTCAGAAGGAAGATCGTGGTACTGGAGCCGACCAAGCAAAATATTTAATCGGACAAGTGTGATGGCCACAATGAAATTTGGCGGTGGTTCACTAATGGTTTAGGATTGTATAACTCCGAATGGTGTTGGGCCTTTGGTTGGAGTCGAACGAATCATGCGCAAGGAGCAATATTTAGCAAGAAAATTTTCCTTCGGCGATCCATTCGAGTGTAGTTCGCTACTCAAAAGTAATTTTCCAACAAGACGGAGACCCCAAACACACTGGCAAAATTATGCAGCATTGGCTATGGAACCAATCCCTTTCAATTTTGAAGTGGCCTGCGCAAAGCCCAGACCTCAATCCTATTAAGCACGTCTGGGCTTATATGAAAATAAAGAACTGGCCGAGTACAATGAAACACCGGTAGGAATAAATGACTTATGGGGATGCGTACGCGATGTCTGGACATCCACTCCATTGTTATACATTTCTAAACTCTACGAATCCATGATTTCCCGAGTACAGGCAGTTGAAAAATCAGAAGGATATTGGACCAAATATTGAGGGTGCAAAAGTGAAAAAGTGGATTTTTCGACATAACTCTAATTTGTTTTTTAGTATGTAGATGAAGTAAAAATTAAAAGCAACATATTCTGAATATACATCCTTAAGGGTAAGTATCAAGATTCTTTTTATTTCCTTCAGTCTTTAAGTTACTGCGTAAAAATATTTAAAAGCAAAAGTGTGGATCATCTTTCCACTTTTGCTCTTGTACTGAAAAGTTCTTCAGAATGTAAAATCCTAGGAAATTGTTTATAATCATTTTTACTATCGGAGGAACCGTTTTCGAAATATATGCAAAAAGCACTTCACAAATAATACTTGCACAGAGATGTGACCATTCACCTAGGGTATCATAAGAATTGGTCTTAGACCAATTTTAAATTTTTTACTTCTTAGTATTGTTTAATTATTACGATTGGAAATATACATATGAAAATATACATATGAGTTAATATGTATGTCATGTGAAAACGCTTGGAAAAGCGTTTTGAAATTAGTCTTTTGTAAATCACGAAGTAGTTATGCAACGTTACATAGCTATAGTTGTGAAATACAGCTAGATTACTTTTAATGTGGGATAGTGTAGCGGTAAGTATATGGATTTGTGTTCACTATTACGTTTATGTTTAAATTAATTCCCTTAGTTACACTATTTAACTTACGGGTCTCTAAATTTCGGATATATTATTATTATTAGCTTCTGTTTATTGTATTCTTCTATTTTATTTATGCATTTCTAATGAATTCACTTTTAATCTTATCCTAACTTAATTAAAATGTCTGTTCGCATGCGCAGGTAGGATACCGTATCTTAGCATATGTTTAACTTTTTGTTTCGTTCAGTAATTAATGTTAACTTAACTAAATTGTTCATTTACATACGTCATTAAATTGCTATAACTGAATAAGCTTAATTTCATGTGAAAATTCCTGAAATACTGCCGCCCATTAAATTATCATTTATCTTTATAGTTGCTCCTAACACCACTTCCACCTAAATCCTTTACATATGGAAAAACGTACCGTTGTACCTGATATTCAATGATTAACTGTGATCTAACTAATTATTTTTTATTTCTCCTGTGTTGCCTTTGATTTGATCTAATATAATTGCATTTATTGTTCGTTGTCGAAGAACTGAGAGGGTCCTTCAGGCAAGCCTCCGTTTTATACCTTCTTCTCAGCCATTTTGTAACAAGTTCGACACGAAAATTGCATTTTTAGCATATTTTGCGGTTTAGAATGACTTACACAAAATTTCCAATTTATGGAGACTTGCCTTGAAAAATTTATTTTTAATTATCTAAGAATTTTCCTTATGTATTTATTAAATATTTTAATTGTTTAATATTATATAAATATCTCTTTTCCACATCTGCCTCTTTCGCACTCACTGTGTGAATTAGTTTCTAAAATTTAACGAATATCTAATTACCTGTTGAATCTACCACCTTTCTTGAATCATCATTGTATTGACAGTCGCGATCGCGTTTTTCAAGTGCGTTAATTAAGTTTTACAGCATTTTTTTCCCCAGAAAAACAGGGATTAATGATACAGGCAAGAATAATATAGCGCTTGTGATCTGTTATTTTCTCCAGCCTGAATAATTTGCAAGATATTTACTAGAAATATGCTAATTATGCTAAATTATTCATGGTTTTGAAGTGTCAACAATAGCACAAAGTTATAATTTTTGAAGTCAAATTTCTTATGTTGGGTTGTGAACTGCCGCAAGAGGGGAAATGAGTGACAAAAACCTGACCTTCCCTCTCTTCATGGCGTTCACTCTCCCCCTTTTGTGCTCACCTATGAGTCTACGCTCATAAAAATTGTTAATGGCTCGAGCACGAACACCCGTTCTCGTCTTCAATAATACATAACAATTCTATGGAAAGAATTTCCAGTAAATTTCTAAGAAAAACTCGTGTTCTTCAGAATTTGTATGCATTTGAATGGCAATGGGTGGTTGCGGGGCGCCTAATAATTTTTATGAGCATAGACGTTATTTAAGCAATAAGCATTCATTTATTCTTAGAAATTGACGGAAAATATTTCGGCAGATTTCTTTTTTATTACGATTATTATTAATGTAATTATTACTGACTTGAAACTTGGGTGGATAATAGCATGACGATCAACCTTCCTTCTTTTCATTGTGTAAGATAATTTAAACGACCCAATGTTAGATCAGGTGGAGTTGTCATTTATGAAAATGAAAAAAAAAAACTACAAAAATAAAAACTTGTACGATGTATATAAGTATCCAAAGTGTTCAACATTTAAGTGTTGCTGTCTTCACTCGGGGAATTGTGTTACTGCCAATGTATTAACGAATATAACGAAAATATAGTATTCGTATCCATATATGGTATAAATCGCCACATTAAAGTGTTCAAAACATTCTGCATTATTGCAAGAAAATTTTAATAAATTACCTCTAGTGTTGATCGGAGATTTTAACACAAATTTCGCCACAGATGCCTCGTTACCATAAGTGAAATTTTTAAAAGATAAATTTAATTTAACCATGCTTAACGATCCTAATGAAGCTACAACTAGAGGTAGTACAACTATTGATGCAGTATTCACGAGAGTTATTGACAAAATTAATTTAATTATATTTGTTTTCTATTATTCCTGCCACAAACCTATTTTAACACACGTAAAGAATCAACACTATTGTAAGGTTTCTTCCTTCTTATTATTTGTCGCCAATGGCCGATGAATATCTTGAAGATATAATAACGTTTATATTAATGTCGAGATACAAATGGTAGAGCCATATGAAGCTTCTATAAATTTGTATCTAGACCAAGTAAGAGCCAAAAAGCTCTAAGTCTGGTCTTAATATAAATGTTGATCTAAATCCCGAGAGCTGCGGACAGCTCAAATGATGGCACCTTAAGTGGCTTAGAGCTAAAGAGCTCTAGTGCAATTAAGGTAGAGGTATGAGAGCCAGAAAGCTCTATTTACCTTGGTCAATATCCATGTTGGAGCTAAGGGAGCTCTATTGAATAAAATACCAGTGTGGAATGTAAATTAACTCTGATTTATTTCCAATAGTACACGCTTTTTATATAATTAAATTATCGCTTACTTCATCAATTTTGCTTGAGAAAATTACGTTCTCACCGATCGATCACCTGGAATCGGTCACACACAGAAAGCGCCGAGTAAGCTTTTCGCAATACTCAAAGTTCTTAAAGCAATATGTTTTTGCTTAATGATGAGTTCACTGGCATGGCTATATCGCTTTGTCATGTAAACAAGCTTTAATTGTAAATTCTTTAGCTTTCTTTGTTTTTGTGCTTGTTTACTTTAATTTCATTCATGCCGTGAATGCTTCATTCATTTATAGTGAATTTACGTTAATGCTTCGCATAGCATATTGCCTTTTATTGTTGACCTTTTGCTGTGTGGATATTTATGTGTTGTAGGTCGCTTAAATTGCTCTCAACACTATCATGTGATGATGAATAACCAAGATTACTTTTATATAATATGTCTTTTATAAAGTATTTTTGTAATAATGTCTTATTGTAAAAAAAGTTTATTAAATTGATTAAAAAATAAATAGTTAAAATTGGTTTTATTTGAAACTGGAAATTATATATGTATTTTAATTGCTGTCAAAGGCTTTTCCCTATTTTTATATTAAATAATTTCCAATTCTTTAAAAAAGAAATTCACTTTAGTTTTAGCTTAACTCTTTTTAAATAAACTTTATGATACTACTACTACGTGGATATTTGAATCTCTCACTCTCTCTTTTCAATACAAAGTGAGGGAAATAATACAACACTTGAAGTGTTTTTAGATGATTTTTCATTTCTTTCCAGTCAAATTTTTTTTTGAAGAAAAGGTGAATTTTTATGCTAAAAGAACATATATGGTGCATGAATTTTATGCGAAATTCATTGTTTACCTTTCTGATTTAGATTTAGTGTTATGCGTTGAGGAGCTCTGTCCCACACGTCCGACGGTCTTCATCAGATCTTAACCAAATTTTTATGGGACCACCCTGATGGTATAACTTTCTAAAAAAAAGTAGAATATACATAAAAAAAATATCACTTGCATTGAGAACCTCTTCTTTTTGAAGTCGGTTAAAAAGAAGATGTTACTGCTTATCCACAAAAATAGATATAGGAGTAGTGTGAGAAAATTAAAGAATTTTGTTAGAACATAACTTACTGAGCACCACCTTACTAAATAAAATCACAATGCATCGTCTGTTGAAGCTCATAGTGTTATATTTCTTGTATGCAGGCTTTGATCTTTCGCTAAGTATTAGCCCTTGAAAGTTTGCAGCTGACAGTTTTGTAAAGGCAAAATTTCAGTTCGTCTGTACTCTCAGCCACTAACAGGGATAAGTGATTCTGCTTCTCACTCCACCTTAAATCTCCTGTTGTCGTCTTCATTTTTGCGCTTTCCAGTTATAAAAGCTGACTGTCGGCATGCAAAAGGGTACTATTAAGCCACCGCATACTAGCATACGCACTAACGTACTACTAACTTTTACACCTGCGATCTACTTAAGAGTACAGAAGACCGCAGCGGTAAAAATAAGCAGTATACAACTATTCCAAGAGAATCGGGTGGCGCAATGGCGTCGGCGAATCTGAGTCGACGAACTTGTGTTGCGTTCAGGAATAAAGAATCTAGTAGAGGCGGTTTCCAAAAATTTGGAAATTGCGCTCAGGCTAATGTCCGTGATTGCGCTGGGATCAAACAGTTTTTATTCCGGTGCAATACAATTGGCGCAAAAACCATAGTTTACCGCTTTTTGTTTTTTAGTTTCAAGTAGGTATGCGGTTATATTTTTTTAGGATGGGTGGTGATCAAGTGTTTTTACGATTGGAACGTTATTCGTAAGAAAGAACAGTTGGGAAGACGTGGCAATCGAATGAATGCAATTTCTACGAACGTAATTGCGACGTGATCATCGCAAACGTATTTCCGTTACACAATTGCGCCGCCGAATTCCCTGGGAAACCATCATAAAATGGGATGATTAATCCTCTGCTCTAAACACTCCACATAATTAGTTCCAGACTTTTAAAGCCAGAACGTGCACACTAAAGCAGTGAAGGCTATAGGATTTCAACAGGTTGACTAGATAGCGTTTCAGTTTCTCATTGTTTTTTTGTTATCAAAGATAAATATGTAATTGAAATATTTCCATCTGAGACGTGTCTTCAAAAAATTATGTGTGTATATTATGTATGGTTTGTAACATCAATTCACTTGAACTCGAATAGATTCCAAGCATAGCAAACGTCTTAACCGGCTCGAGTGAGGAATAAAACACTTTTTCAATAACGATATGGAAAATCACATCTCGTTGAATATATACCTTAATATTATAATCGCATGCTGCAATGCAAACATGTATTCAGTATCTAATTTTTTTGAGGCACGCAAGCTGCAAAAAGGCTTTTTTCAATCCTTTTCCGTTTACATGCTTTATACAAGTTCAACCAATGCACAAAGTACAAACTTCATTCCTTCACAATGACAAAGCAATGTTATTAGTATTGCGCTATTTTAAATCCACATTCCACATAACTCGGCATCGGCATCCCTAAAATTAAACTGAAACTCAATAATAAATTGCAATTTGTTTTTTTTTTTTTTTTTGTTTTTTTTTGTTTTGTAGCGAAAACTTATTAGATTCAAAAGTTGCAAGTGCAGCAATTTGCATTTTTTTTTATTATTTTATTATTTGAAATGCAGTTAAAAATTATTACTTTAGAAAGAACTCGGCATGAATAAATATGTACCTTTTATACCTCGACCCCAGAAGTCTACTTAAATATTCCGAACGTGGCATCGGTAAAAGGAGAGTGAATTATTATTACTACCTTATATTGCATCGATAGAAATCGACAGATCTCCTTTCAGAAGCAGTATCCAACATGGAACCACATTTACAAGTTGTTTATTTAAATTTTCCCGTAGACTTTACAATAAGTTTGTTGCAAAGGACAACAAGCAAACGAGCCAACAGCAGAGCAATCCTCAAAATTGTTTTCGTGACTAAAATTTTCACAGAACGTGTTTCGAAAGCATATGTTCCGATTTGGAAAGGAAAGTCCAAAAGAAGAGAATTCTGTGCCCAATTTCCTCTTTCAAAGGAGGCGTACACAGCGCAGAATGATGAGTATCCCATATGTGTCCCTGCTGGTTTTATTATAGTTTGCCTTCGAGGACAGGAGGAGCAGCGACCACTACACAATTGCGGAGAGAATGAACTCTGCTTATTTGTGGGGTTGAAGCTCTTACACTTTTGGTGAAACACCAAAGGACGGAACATCATTTACATTGAAGTGCATCTGGCAGCTTGTTTCTATGGTCTGCCATGATAACGAATTGTTCAAGCGCAAAAATGGGTAAATTGTAAAATAATACTGTAAGATATAAAGCCCACTTTGCATATTCCAGTTTGTACCACAAGCTTATTTGATTCTTCTTAAAAGACAAGCAAAACAAATGAATCAGGTGGCAGAATTAGTACAAATAGCATTGCGTGAATATTAGAGGAAGCTTTTCCTTAAGGGCGACTTAACTACAATAGTTATAAAATTCTGTAGGAGCAAAACATGATAAATGATGCATTGTCCTCAAATTAACCTACCCTGATTGAAATTATGTAGTTTGACTTTGAAATGTTTCGCTGTTTTTCAAATTGATTTTGTAATTCAAAGGAATTCATCTCCTTTACAGTAAAAAGTCACATACAAAAGGTACATTAATATATGCTAATGCGTGTAAGATAAGACTTCGTTAGTAAATGGTTTGTTCATTATAAAATAAAATCTATAGGGTATACTAAGTTTGTCATTCCGTTTGTAACGCACGGAAATAATGATGGTAGTGGAAAATGGATTAGACACCCACTCATAATAGTAAAAGATATTTTACTTTTTGTATGGCCGTTCATGCGACCATCAATCTGTCTGTTAGTCTGTCTGTCTGCGCGCACGATAACTCGAGAACGCTTATACATAGAGAGCTGAAATTTGTCCACGGACTTTAAAAAAAAGGAAAAATTACGTTAGATAATAAGACAAATCGGGCAACTCCTTCATGGGGTTGCCATACAGAAATTTCATTTTCCACTATATATTTGAACAATGCCTGGGAATGCGTGGACAAAGAGAGCTGAAATTTTGTACAAGGTGTTTTCATTGTAATAGCAAATATAATTTCAAAAATAGACTAATTCAGGTGTGAAATCCTAATGTTAGCATGCCAGTTGGTCACTGGAAATAACAAAAAAAACAAAGAAAGAATTCTCGAAATTAATAGATTATAAAGTATTTCCTGAACTCAAGACTGCAGCACCAATTGTTACCCTTTACGACCATTGAAGTTGGTGCTCCAGTCGCTGATAAGTTTCTTTGCTCATTTTTATTTTAAAATGAAATAACAAGAGGAAAGTAGTTATCGATGTGAATTGGAACAATAAGTAATTTACGGCGGTGTTTTGTTGTGTGGAATCCCGCAGATTGCAACTAGAAATAAAACAAATAAGTAACCTCACTAAAGCTGCACATATAAAAGTACACTAACCTGTTAATATGTTTAACCATTTCGCATAAAGATAATTAATAATCAAATTTACTTACTAAAAATGTCCACAATTACAGCCGAATTCACAAAAAACAAGGCAACATGACAGCGCAAATTTCAATTTCTCGAACGTAGAAGTACACTTACTATAGAAAATTTAGTTCGCGGAATTTAAAAATTGAGCTACTTTTCCTGTAAATACCACGGGTTTAGAAATATTTAATATAATTCAATATTCAAGCTCTATAATGAGTAAAAAAGAGACGAAAACATGATTATTCCGAAAATTTACGAAAAGTCTGTCATACGCACTACGATTAGTTCTGTTATATGTCTATTCGATGATAATTTTATATTCACCACACCAATTAAAGGGTACACATTTCTGATAAATTTAATGTAAATTACGAACTAAAACGCGAGTTTCATTCGGCATAACACATAGTAAATTAACGCGCTATTTTTCAAATAAATACAGGCAATTTTTGTCCTTATTTAAGATATTTTCTAATCTTCTTCTTTCTTTTCCTGAAATAGACGACAAGGGAGTTGGCACTACTGAAGAAAACAAATCAAAATCGTCTATAAAATGGGGGACGTATGATCCAGTAGCGTTCATATTTTTTTCCTTTGAAGATGTGGTAACAAGTTTGGTAACTTGGTGATAAGAAGTTTGGCACCAAGGAACAAATTCCTAAATATTCAAGTTTTTTCTTCTTTTTTTTGTGAAATTATTTTTTTTTTTTATTTTATTCTTTTCATTTGAAATGTAAGTAACAGAGGTGAAACCATTCAACGAAGTGTATATTATTTGAATATGGACTGTTCTAGGTTAGGCTAAGGTTTTATTGTGAAATGTACCTTTTTTTAATTGTATAGGTTTGAGTTGAAATCTTAGGTTCAGGCATAAGCTTCAAATATAGTTGTAGGTAGGTTAGCGGTAATATTGAGTTAGTAGAAGAACGGCTGAATCAACAAATTGTGTTTTTCAAATACAGTTTCTCTTCTTACAATTGTTGTATTCCTAGATTACCTGGAAAAAGGGGCATAAATTTAATTTAAAATTATCATTAATTCAAAAATTTTTACATATGCTAATCATACCTAAACCATGATCAACTTATCTACTAAACGAGTAAAGCAAATGGCATCAGCCTTCAGCAAAATTTGTCAGCATAAATTATCCCAAGTAAGAAAACAAATCAAACGACAAATCGTACCTTAAGTACGATTCGTCGCGAGAAATATAATATGTATGTACAGACGTACTTACATATCACGTCAAAAGCCGTAATAAAATGGGCGCGCAACCGC
Source organism: Dioctria rufipes (assembly GCA_963924295.1). NCBI lineage: Eukaryota > Metazoa > Arthropoda > Insecta > Diptera > Asilidae > Dioctria > Dioctria rufipes. The sequence continues at coordinate 93,731,334 of OZ002742.1, read as the reverse complement.
AAATACACTACATGCATATGCGCGCCGCAATTTCAAGCGACAAGCTGCTGTTTATAAAAACATCAAATCACATTTTTTCAAGCCACTGTTCATCGAAAAATATTCTAGACTTGTTTAATCAAGTCCAGAATAAATGAAAAAATATCTCAGGGTGGAAATGCATTTTCTACCCTGAACGACGGCTCTTGATCGCGATGAAAGTGATCAAGAGCACAGTTAAATTTCTAAACGACGGACAGTTCATTTCTGAAACTAGAGAGAGTTGATTAAAAAGTGATCAAGAATAGAAGAAGCGCGGGTCGATTGATGATTTTTTAAAAAGGTTGAAAAGCGGGTTTAGTTTCGAAGTAAAGAAAAAAATCGGAAAAAGGATAAATTAGGTTTTAAAGAAAAAAAGAAATAGTGCTTGGCTCTTGCGGCTGTTTCGTTGTTTGGAGAGGAAAAGTTTTGTGAATAGATTAGAAAATCTCCTAGTTGTAGTACGGAGTGTAACGACATTGTGAAAAGAAAAAACATTGTGAACAAAAATAAAATGATCAATAAAATTGAAGGAAAACCAGAATTGGATTACCAGTTATTACTCAACGAAGGAGATGTAAAAAAGAGATATTATATATATTAACACACGCATAGATATATATATATAACAAATTCTCGCAGCCGGTAGGATAGAAGAATCTACTTTACGTTTATAAAAGTATAAGCGCTTGAAGACCCTCTATCGTGCAACAAGCAACAGGGGGTTACTTAGTTTAAGCCAGTGTGGTCTAATCGCTACTAACGCTCGGGGTCGGACAGCTTTAACTGCCTCTGTTTGAAAAACACGCAGCCATCCCCTCATCAATGCACCCAAGTGCCAACGTGGGAAACTAACGGTCTTCATGCCAGCCCAAACGGATAGACTATAGACGCCCACGTGAAGAGGGAAATTCCAGTCCTACACGTTAAGCATGTATAAATCCACAACCGGTAATCTGCGACCCAGAGCCGAAAGGGACTTCGAAGCAGGCAACGAGCCCCTCGTTCAGCTTCTATCCAGGGGAATTTAAGATGGTCAAGGCCCCCCAGCAGCAAAAAAAATGACATCAGCAATAAATCAGCGATCCGGAATTGAGAGGGAATTCGAAGTAGGCATAAGCTCCCCTCTCAATTTGAACCAAGGGAATTAAGAAGGCAGGAGCCCCCCTATCTACAAATCATTAACGCGGTGGTAAATGAGCTAAGACAGCTCCCAACCAGAAACGCAGGACCAACTCCAATCAACTCAATAACAATCTTCCTCGCTGGGTGACGAACAGCAAGTTTCGCCCCGGTAAACAGTAAGTGAGTGAAATCCTCTTGTATTAGCTGGGCGACTCCCTTTGGATACCAGCATAGAAGATACTATCTCCCCAATAGTGCCAAAGCCAAGTTTCAAAAGTCCCAATCCAAACATGGCAAATTACGTCGATATAGCAAAGCTAACTGCCCAGCTAGTTCCCCTACTCTCGGGAGAACAGCACCCAAAATTGAGTCTCGTGCTCCAAACATTATTAGGATGCTGCATGCAGGAAACTCAGTATATTTCGGTGGATGAGCTAACAGCTTTCCTACAAATCTTCCCTACCAGACTTCGAGGCGAAGCTTATCAGCTTTTTGCCTCAAATATGTGGTGGAAGAAGAAGTGGAGGAAAGGCTCAACCGCACTTACCTACCTAGAGAAACTTACCAAGAGCTGGTAAATAAACCAATCACAACTAGGCAGTGTCCCCCAGAAAATATTACAGCCTTCATGGCATGAATAAAGCAAATGCTAGCACTCTCTAATGAAGCAGCACAGTCCAAATATGGAGTCACAGTAGCACCAGCTGTTAAAACACAGCTGGAAAATTTCCCAAAAATGCATTAAAGACTGGTGTAAATAAGCCGCATATGTGCCAATTTAGATGACCACGTGTAAAAAGCACTTGACATGGAGCATCTCCAGCAAAGTGCTCTATTCCTACAAAACACAGGACAATTTCAAACTAATGTTATACGAAATACAATATCACATTCAGTAAGTGCAGCAACACCAAATAACGCACAATTCAGTCAACAAGTTCACCAGCAAATCACAACGTTTTTAATCCTGGAATAATGCCATTCGCTCAGGTTCCACATAGCCTGCCTACAAACACAAACATTCACATTCAGCAAACGCAGTTAACACAGGCAAATACAACGCCAAATATGAAACAGGAGCTAATATCTCCTCATAAAAATTTAAATGTAAACAATAAAAATAATTTTTTAAATAAAATCAGTTGTAGTTTTTTGTAATCTAAGAGGATGCACATACGCCGATTGCCTCAAACGAAAAAATACGCCATATTGTGTGAACTGTAAAATGTATAATCATGATATGCGTGACTGTCGAAGGAACAATTATAATAATCAAAAATCCCACAAGAATAGTGTACCGCCAACTCAACGCCCTAAAGACCCACAAGGGCCTAGCAACTGCAGAGTATACAACGTGCGAAAAAAGTGCGAATTCTGTGGTCGTACTGGATATGTAGTAAATGCATGTAAGCGAAAATGGGAAGCCCGTTGTCAGGGACCCAAAACTTCCCGGCTTAACTATAAAAGACACATCTAATAAAATAGGGTCGTCTCAGCCGCCCGATTCCAGTGCGCTACAGTAAAACTGCCTTTAGACATAGGCCTGAACAGCCAGACTAAGCTAGTAGCCGACACTGGCGCTGATGTAAATATAATAAAGAAAAGGTCATTAAATGACCTCAAAGTAATTAACCACAATGGGAAATGTACACTTCAGACTCCATTTGGTACCCGAAGGACGCTGGGAAATTTCCGGGGAAACCTCTCGCTTTTAAAAACAAAATTCCCTGCACGTTTCAAGTCGTAAAGAACTTGCCCGGCCTTTTCGTTGATGGACTTCTGGAAAATGATTTCCTAGCGACCAACTGTAACGTTGAGGGTCCTAACAAGTACTAAGGTTTCCTCGCACGTAAACTAATCCTGATGAATTTGCTTTTCCATTAGAGTTTGAAACGGACAGGCTATATACTGAAAAAGCAGTCGAAGTAAGAACACTTGCAGAAGAGGTAGAGTCTAAACAGGCTGAACTATCCACCTGCAGTATATTCAAGGCTTCTAAAACAAGAAAAGCTGGCTACCAAGCTCAAAAATAGCCCAAAGAATGTGAAATTAGCTGTCTGGGCAAACAAGGAGTCGACGAAATCAGCCCGCAATTACTTACCTTTAAGGAACCGATATACATACCTGCGCGATCTCAAATTGTTGCCCCAGTACCATTAAAAATTCAAGAAGAAATGCTCCATTTATCCCAAGAGATAAGCGATGGAGTCTTCTTGGCGAACAGTTTGCTATCATCTGAAGTAGAATTAGTGCACGTTAGTATTCTCAACGATAACAGTCACCAAGTAGTCATACACAGTTTAAATTTACAAATGTATCCCATAAACGACTACACAATAGTTCCGTTAACAGGCACAGAAAGCCAAAACTCTATGCTATTCCTATATTAAACACAAAAGAAGTGTCAAAGTTAAATAGAGACGGAGATGAATGTCTAAAACCTCCTAAAAAGGTGCATATAGCCCTATCGTCCAAAATTCCTAGGCATAAATGATTTTTGAATAAACAAAGCCATATAAGAACGGTAGCGAGTTGCTAAAGCCTATACTAAAGGTGCATATTACTCTACCGTAATCTAACATAAAAAATTCGACACGCTCCAAACTCAATAACATCGAAGCTCATGAGTACTCTACACAACTTAAGATAAAGATCACACAGGTGCATCAAACTCAGCCGTCAACAGAGCAAGAAGTAATTACCCTGCAACATGCTAAACAGTATTGGGCGTAATCAACTACATTTGTAATCAGATTAATAATTATGATTAAATCAATCATGATTACATCAATCATGATTACACATCAATCATGATTACACATCAATCATGATTACATCAATCATGATTACCCATCAATCATTAATAATGATTACATCGAGTAATCTTAGGCAGTGCTGGGCGTAATCAACTACATTTGTAATCAGATTAATAATCATGATTAAATTAATCCTGATTACATCAATCATGATTATACATCAATCATGATTACCCATCAATCATTAATCATGATTACATCGAGCAATCTTAGGAAAATGTAACCGTAATCATGATTACATTTTTTTTAATACAAATGAAACTTTTCAAGAGATTTTAAAATTTAGTTCTGAAAAAAAAACAATCTGTGATTGTAAGAATTTTTATTGTAGAAAACTTCAAGACACTATTGAATTACGTATTAATTGAAGTCAGTGTAAAGAATGTAAGTGCTTCTATTGATAGAGACTCACACATATCTGGTCATCAGCTTAAATTCGAGGATCTTGATTATATGTGAAAAAAGATTAGATTTCTGGGGCGTATAAGAAAGTCGTTGAGCATGAAAAATGCAATAATGCCTTTTAACGCTTTGATTTTGCTAGTTTTCATATTGCTCCACATTTTTATATGCTAGTTCAAATGAATTCAAGGGCAGAATGCAGCTGTTGTAGAATAAGGCCATGTGAGTTACTCTGAAATGCAGCATATATACACCAGTTAGAAGCATGCTCGAAGCGCTGCAATGGTTAAATATTACTGACATGACAGCAAGAGTGAGGATGAAAGATTAGATTTACTAACTACTACCTAACAAACCGGTACAGTATTGTTTTTGATATCATAAAGAAGTATCTAACTCTAATAAAGAAACCGTAAATGATATTTTCTCTTTCTTAATTCCTAATTATACCGTTTAACAATCCAAAGATATCAGATATTCAATTACCATCCCACTATAGATATGTGCTTACAAACATTAGTTTATATGTCACTACCGACTTCGGGATAGAAATACAGCAATGTTTGTTTTCTTTTAACTACAATTTTAAACCTTTTGCAAATTTGTAATCAAAAAATGTAATCATGTAATCATGATTACGGTTACTATTGATCAATCAGTAATCGCCATAAATGATCACTTTTCTGATTAATATTATCAATCTGTAATCATGATTACAGATTACAGATTGTAATCGTAATCATTAATCATCAATCAGATTGCATTTTGTCCAACACTGATCTTAGGCAAATGTAACCGTAATCATGATTACATGATTACATATTTTTTTGATTACAAATGAAATTTTCAAGAGATTTTAAAATTTAGTTCTAAGAAAACAAACAATCTGTGATCGTAAGAATTTTTATTGTAGAAAACTCCAGGACACTGTTGAATTATGTATTGATTGAAGTCAGTGTAAAGAATGTATGTGCTTCTATTGATAGAGACTCACACATATCTGATCATCAGCTTAAATTCGAGGATCTAGATTATATGTGAAAAAAGATAGCGAAAGAGATTAGATTTCTGGGGCGTATAAGAAAGTCGTTGGGCATGGAAAATACACTTTTCATATTGCTCCACATTGTTATATGCTAGTTCGAATGAAATCAAGGGCAGAATGCAGCTGTTGTAGAATAAGGCAATGCGAGTTATTCACTACCGACTTCGGGATACAAATACAACAATGTTTGTTTTCTTTTAACCACAATTTTAAACCTTTTGCAAATTTGTAATCAAAAAATTTAATCATGTAATCATGATTATGGTTACGATTGATCAATCATTAGTCGCCATAAATGATATACATATATACACTGAACAAAATTATAGGAAGCAAATTTTAAAGGAAAAATAAGTCAAACCCAACTCCATCCGGCAAAACGGCCATATTACAACATGTACGGTATATATGCCCGGATTATGAGACTCCGGATGACTCAAAACAGTACCCGCGTATTAGTAAGCTAGAGCAAGAACTCAGTCTAGACCCAAATTTGACCGCCGATGAGAAAATTTCGGTATCAAAACTTTGCGAAGTGCATGATAATATCTTCTTCCTCAAAGGTGACAAACTCACCTATACAAGTGCGATAACGCATAATATTCCATTGGTGCAAGATCAAGCATCAATCAATCAAAAAATGTACCGCTCACCTGAAGCACAGCGGAAAGTAATTAATGAGCAGCTAAAGGAAATAGGGATAGGCCAGTCTAGTAAAAGCCCTTGGAATTCACCTCTACTAGTTGTCCCCAAGAAGGCGCAACCTGATGATGAAAAAAGGTTGCGCGTCGTTGTCAACTTTCGTAAGTTAAACGAAAAGAGGATAGAGGATAGAATAGAGGATATTCTTGACCAATGAGGCCATGCAAGGTATTTCAACACCCTCGATTTGCCCAGATCCTTCTCGACAAAAAAGATCGACATAAAACAGCTTTCAGCACAAGTTATGGGCACTAAGAGTTCAAGGGCATGCCATTCGGGCTCTAAAGAACTCCCGCCACTTTTCAACGCCTCATCAATTTCGTACTAACAGGCGTACAACGCCTAGAATATTTTGTTTACCTAGATAATTACAACAAAAAGTTGAGGAAAGTCTTCAAGTGCAGCCAGAGAAGTGTCAGTTTCTACGAAGGGAAGCTACCTACCTAGGACATAAATGTGCTAGTGAAGGTGCACTACCAGACCTAAGTAAGACGGCTTGCGTCCAAATATTTCCTGTTCCAAGAACAGTAAGGCAAGTTCAATCATTTGTAGGACTTACCAATTACTTCAGAAATTCATCCCAGAATTCTTCAAGGTCGTACCTCCAATAACGTTTTCACTCCGAAACGATGCAAAATTTATTTGGACTGAGAAATGCCAACAAGCATTTCAAAGCATAAAAAATGCTTTAATTCTTTCCCCACTTCTAATTTATTCTGAATTTTCAAAATCATTCAATCTAACCACGGACGCAAGTAACGAGGCTCCAGGAGCTGTTCTTTCTCAAACAGAAGTCGTAAGGACCAGTCCATTGCCTATGTAAGCCGCACCTTAAACAAAGCCGAAAAAACTACTCTACAATAGAGAAAGAGTTATTGGCTATAATCTGGGCTACAAAGAATTTCAGGTGCTATCTTCAAGGTAGGAAATTCACGGTCTATACAGACCATAAACCTCTCAAGGACGTCTTCAATGTGAAAGACCTTACTTCCCGTTTGGTGAGATTTCACCACAAATTCTCCGAATTTGATTACAATATCCCACATAACACTCTGATGTCCTAAATACTGTAGAATGGATGACTTCGACTACTGTAGAATGGATGACTTGCCGACATCGTTGTGATATTATGAAACGTAAAAATGCTGTACGTGGGACGTAATAAGGATGACCGAATGTCCGCAGTTAGTGCATTTGTATGATGTCCTGCATAAGTCTTATTTTAGTCGTAAAAGTTGTCGTTCGTATGAATGTGCGCTCATCCATGCATATTCCAATAACATCCGAAGGACATAGAATTTATGTCGAAAATGACATCTACGAGACGTGTTTGTGTTCATTTATCGGAGATCCACCAATAATATGTAGACTTCAAATATAAGTCGTAAAGACATCCAACATATGTATATACTTTCGATCAACCGTAGAATATTCACAAATATTAATTGATCATCTAATCTAGGCTTTAGAGAATGTCCAATGGATATGATGGAGTATTATTTAACCGAACCTCTATTTATAAGAAATTAAAGTAGTACCTTTTGTAGGTGTTCTTCCTTTTTACTCACGAAAATTCAGTTATTAAACTCTGAGCTGTTGCAGTCCACCAGACCGTCACTGGGAAATATACAAACATGGTACGAAATGGCTACCAGAGTTTATAAAAAGTTTATCTGTTGTGAATAAAAGTTCATGTAACAAAAGTCACCAGTTTCATTTAATAACATAATGATGATTCACAAATCGGTTAAAGAAGATTCGATTCTACTCAAATAAGTCCTATTTATCGCAAGGTTAAATGAGATGAGTCCAACAAACAACACATGTCAATTCAGCAATGGTATGATTTGGAATTTCCTTCGATTCTCTGATTTCACCTGGATCACAGGATGAAAAAAAGTAATCCTAAAAAAATGGAGCAGAATTAAGGAAAGCAAAACCTTGCCATTAGATTCTTTTACAAGAATCAGATGAATCTACTTTCAGAAGAATTACCTATCCCACTTGTTTTCAAGGAAGGTAAATGTAATAGGACGCAACAATTATTTCAAAATGTTTTGACGTGTTGACTTGATTAGAAGAAAAATGGGAACCATATCTGAGTCTCATTTTACATCATATGGTTAATATCCAAGGTTGTACCAAATGACATTAAATCAATTCCTGTACAGATTATTAAAAAAAAAAAAAATTTAGAAGAAGGTAATATAAACAGTGTATAGAGATACCATTTCTTCAGACAAAATGCATGCAATTTACGTGAGTTACCCGGTACCATTCGGAGTCACTTAGATACGTTTTTTTGCGTAGTCACACAAGGGTTAAAGAATTTAATTTCGAGAGTTGACTGAAATAATAATTACTAACATACATTTTATTTTGGGAGTTGACTGAAAGAAAATTTCTTACTTCGGGAGTTAACTGAAGCTCAGATAACACTTTAAGCCGGGCATTGACTGACTTAAAGAACATTATTTCGGGAGTTCACTGAAATAATAACAATTAACATACATTTTCTTTTGGGAGTTGACTGAAATAAAATTTCTTACTTTGGAAGTTGATTGAAATTCAGATAACCTAAAGAATATTATTACGGGAGTTGACTGAAATAATAATTATTAACAAACATTTTATTTTGGGAGCCGACCGAAATAAATTTTCTTACTTCGTCAGTTGACTGAAGGTAAGATAACACTTTAAGCCGGGCATTGATTGACTTAAAGAATATTATTTTGGGAGTTCTCAGTTGGTGAGCACGCTGGCTACCATCCCTGAGGTGGTGGGTTCGATTCTCACCTCGACTTGGTCCTTTGCTTCTCCTTCCACCTAGTTTTCCTTCCATTTTCTGCATTATTCCTTAACCCGTGCTATTAATTAATTCTTCAAAACGACTTTTAATTATGTTTTCTAAGGACATATTCGATATAACTTTGTAATTGACATGTGTCTATGTTATATTTCTAAGGGAAAAATGTTAGCTAATGCATCTATAATAATTTCTATAATTAATGATTCCTCAAGTATAATGATGTCTATGATTACGTTAATAATGATTTATGATCTATGATTGTTTCTAATGCTTGCCTAAATATATTATACACAGCTTATAGGTAAATATGTAATATTTCCTGTCTGTAAGATTATTAAAATCGGTAGACTAATTATAAACATACATTTTATTTTGGGACTTGACTGAAATAAAATCTCTTCCTTTGGGAGCTAACTGAAGTTAAGCTAGTAATTTACGCCGGACTTCGACTGACTTAAAGAATATTATTTCGGGAGTTGACTGAAATAATAATTATTAACATACATTTTATTTTGGGAGTTGACTGAAATAAAATTTGTGACTTTGGGAGCTGACTGAAGTTAAGCTAACACTTTATGCCGGGCGTTGACTGACTTTAAGAATATTATTTCGAGAGTTGCCTGAAATAATCCATACTAACATTAACACTTTACTGCGGCCATTAACATAAATAAAGCATTGGTATTAACGTTAACATAAAGCCAACCATTCTTAAGTGCCAAGATAGAATGAACGAAATCTCAATCGTAACAGTCGCATGCACCTACGTACATACAACGTTTTGTTTACGTTAAATTGAAACCAAATTTTCGTCTTTGTAAGATTTTGTTTCGATTTGAATACGTAACAGTTACTCTGATCACCAGATCTCATGCCCAGCCGGCTTTTATATGAACAAGAAAACCCGTTTAAATATCGAGCTCGTCACCACACAACCACGGTTGTAGTTCGAATCTTAAATAAATCAAAATGGAATCGTCTATAACTCGCCGCCAACACCAGGAAAAACAGTTGAGCGCGAAGTGAAGGAGCTGTGGAAGTTGCAAAAGCAGCACGACAATCTAAGGACGGCAAACCAAATCAAAAATCTAGAAAGGCAACTCAGCTATTTGCAGTTGGAGGAATCGGAGGTGATCGAGTTGACTGATTCACAACTACAGTCACCAAGTCGTCGAGAAACGGAGGCAGTACCAGGACCATCCGGTTTATAAAATTCAGCCAAGATGCCACCTCCTAAGGTCAAGATCTTACAGGATATTGTGCTAATACCTGCCGGAGAGCAAAGCAATGATATCCACATCACCATAACAGACCATAACACTAGAAGCGTCGAAAACATCACCGTTCCTTGGAAAGGTCTCCTCAAATCAAAGAAACGGAAGCAAAGACTTCCTTTGCGAGACGGTACCCGATATAATGTATGACTCATGAAAGATGATAATATTAAACTTCTAAATAAACAAAAAAAGTTGTGTAATCCTAGAAGGAATATCTCTTTTTCGACATAACTTTGTTCACCTTCCTTTGATTTAGCCATTAGTGTTTTTCTACGGTTTACCTCGGAACTGCGTTGAAATTAAAAGGTCAAATGTTTTCTTGCACATACATTTCCACTAACACACTTGTTATAGGGTAAAAACTTGGCTCAGCAGTGGAAGTTCACTGACAGAACAGATCATCGAATTCACCAACAAAAGAATTTCTCATAACAATCCACGATATTAGTATCAATAACAAAAGATGGAAATTTGCTATGAGCGTAAGAGTAAATTTCAACTGCACACTATTTACTGTCTTATGTATGGTGCGATCAGCGTAATTTCTGAAATGCATTAAAACTCCAAGGTCAAGTTACAGTAGCCATTTTAATAAATAATTTAACACATAATGTACAAACATTTTGTAGGTAGGTATGTTATTATAAAACAGTTGACACTCGAAGGATAATGATACAGCACAAACTCGGTTCAATCAGCATTCCCACTGTATATACAGATGAAACCTGGAAAAAAAGGGGAACAAAAACACCACAAAGAATCATTCTTAATTTTAAATAGCTCTTACCTAATTAAATAATATTTTAAATATAATAAATATATATATATATAATAATTTACTAACAGAAAACACTTTATTGCGCTGGTCTCGACTGTAATAAAGATTCTTACTGTGGGTATCGACTGCAGAAAGAATAAATTACTAACACAAAATTCTTTATTGCGGGTTTCGACTGTAATAAAGATTCTTACTGTGGGTATCGACTGCAGAAAGAATAAATTACTAACAGCAAACACTTTATTGCGGGTCTCGACTGAAAAAAAAAGACTCTTACTATGGGTATCGACTGCAGTAAGAATAAATTACTAACATAAAATTCTTTATTGCGGGTATCGACTGTAATAAAAATTATTACTGTGAGTATCGACTGCAGTAAGAATAAATTACTAACACCAAATACTTTATTGCGGGTCTCGACTGTAACAAATTTCCTTACTGTGGGTATCGACTGCAGTAAGAATAAATTACTAACACAAAACTCTTTATTGCTGGTCTCGACTGTAATAAAGATTTTTATTGCAGGTCTCGACCGTAATAAAGATTCTTACTATGCGTATCATCTGCAGTAAAAATAAATTACTAACACAAAATTCTTTATTGCGGGTTTCGACTGTAATAAATATTCTTACTGTGGGTATCGACTGCAGTAAGAATAAATTACTAACACCAAAACTTTATTTCGGGTCTCGACTGTAATAAAGACATATACAGCAAAATATATTTTCTTTTAAAATAATCTTATTACTAAATTACGTAAATATGTATTCTCGTAATTTATTTAAATTGTGAAAAGTCCAGTGAATTTCTTAAAGGGGTTTTTAAATATTAGAACAAAACTGCTCTCTCGTTTAGCGTCGGCCGGAGCACGTTTTTGTCGAGTAATTAAAAAATGTTACAATATTATATATATATATATATATTTATTTATTATATACATTAAAATTTATTATAATTTTATAAACTTTTAACCGTGACTTACATACCATATATTTATATCATTTTCCTGACAATTTTACATCACCGTTTTTTGCTACTAAATGTGCTTTTTAGCACGTTTCAATCTTTGACCTAATAACATATAAAGAATTTCATCCTGATCTCACCATTCTTGAAAATATTATAGTACCAATCTCTGTGAATAAGTGTGTTGTCTAATGTGTTTGGATCTCTGACCTGGGGTTTGACTCAGGTAACCAATGCTCCGAGTCACAACCATAAAGGTCCATGCACCAATATGTTGCCCTATGCAATATATCGATGCATTGTAAAGTTTACCCTGAAAATTAATTTAAATTCAATTCACTCAAAATCTCAAATAAAATTTAAAATACATTTAGAAATGCATTCCCATATTATAACAAAATGCAATTTAGCATAAATTGCATTCTGTTTTCAAACATATATTCCACTCACACGGTATTCATACTTACCAGTGTCTTCTTACTTTTTTCCGCATGTACACTCTACATTACTTATTTTTCCCAATCTAATTGTATGTACATACATACATACAATTATTACAATTATTCGCGCCCTCTTAAAATTAATATTTCAAGAAGGGCGCACAAGTGCATATCGGATTACAGTTTTGCATTGATGCATATAGTTTGCATTCAAACATCGTGAGAAAGTAACAAAAAGAATAGAAAGCTTTTTCAAGCTTTCACGGGTACCTGAGCGCAATATCGCTGATCTTCAGGGAGTGCATTTTCTCAATCCGTCGTAAAACCACTTAAATAATAATAATACGTTTTAAACAGTACTCAGTTTTTACCAGTACTGAGTGTTATAAGTTTATACAAATCGAGATATTCTAAAAATAATAATAAATATTCGAAAAGATTATCGTTGTTTCTAGTTTTACTTGCGGATAATTCAATATCTGTGCAAGAAAAAAGTGATTTATAATAGAATAAAGTGTTGCATTTTTCTTCTTCTTACGGTGGCCGTTTCTCTACCTTAACACTGGGGAGCATGAACGGCGAAGCCAGAACAACTGATGGGAGCGGTACGCCGAAAACCGTGCCTATAAAATAAAATAAAATTAAGTAATAATAAAAATAATAGAACCCGCCACAACCAGAATAACTGGTGGCAGCAGTATTTTTTATATTAAGTACGGTGCCTTTAAAAAAAAACATTTCGTCTGTCAAAAATCAGAAATAAAAAAAAGAAATAAGCCCGGGTACCCGAAAAAGGGTACTTAGAGGAAAATGAAGTTTAAGCGCCAGAGCGCGCAACTTGGGACCCAAGGAGGCTTCATCCCTGCCTCATTAAGACGTGATATAGAACGAAGGAAGACATATCTTCAATACAATCACACAAATCATCATCTGCAAGAATAAATATCCCCAACAAAATCAGCATCTTCAACTACAAGAAGTCGCCGCCCCGGACGCGCAACGTTTCAACTTCATTTACATACATGCCTTAACGACAAAATTACTGTATAACTCACTGCAAACAAAAACTTTTATTATAAGTGAATCATATGTCAATTCCCACAATTGACATGTGATGCACTGCGTTCGTAAATTGTGTCTCAATAATCATATGTCAATTCCTATAATTGACATACCCTAAGCTGCGTTTGCAAATGACAACTTGCTGCGTACTGAAACAAAATGGTGGAAGGTAGTGTAGCGATTTAAAGATATCATTTGGTTATTCATTCATTTTCTTTAATTCTAACTCTAACAATTGAAAGTAGTTTCTATAAATTTTAAATCTATTTAACACAATTAATTATATATAAATCTCAACAAAAATTCTAATTTATCAATTTGCTCAACTATCACACGAAATTTCATGAACTAGATAAATTCCTATGCGTTTTTACTTCATTCTGTTTCTACGTTAATTCTGTTTCTACGTTATGATTTTTAATGTATCCTTATCTGTTTAAAACTATACATATACTTCAAAATTTCTTAATTAATAGACACGTAAATATTCAAATGAACTTATTCTACGTTAAATTTGTATTAGTTTAGCATGGTTTGTAAAATATGCCATATAGGCAAAATGTCAAAACACAATAAAAATTTTACAAATTCATTTTTTAATTAAACAAAAAATTTCTGAAAGGGAATAAATTTTATTAATGGTTAGTGAACAATTTGTTTAGGTTAATTTGTGACCAGTAATTATACCTCTGTGGCATACAATCACGTTTCTCCCTTAACCTCAAACTGTTTAAAAAAAACGAAATGCATAAAATAATTACCTTTTTTAATAAATACTGACAAGTAAGTTCTTTATAAACTTTACTTGTTGAAACCTTGATGTGAATTTGTACAATTCCAAATAATGGCCACGAAATTTGGTACTAGGTTTGTATTCCAAAAAATTCCCAAGTGAAGCCGATGAACAATTTCGATTAAGAAAAATTCTAAGTACAAAACCGAAAATAACTGACAAAACTTGCATAAAACTATACTATGACCACTGGCATGTGTAGACTTTATGACAACTCGAATGAAAAAGAGATCGAATTAAGGAATGACACGCCTTTTATAGACAGATTTGTTTCAATTTCACTATCCATACAGTGAAATTATCAAATATTGGCCTTTTGTGAATAAATTAAGAATTTTAATTATTATATTGTTATATGCCTAAATGAATTTTACATTTTTTGGTATATTTACCATAAGGATTTAGTATTAAATTTCTTGATTTTAATTGGGTTTTACGAATTTTTGATCTACATTATCGACGCGCCATTTTTAGTTCATTCTAAATAATTCCTATTTCGATTTTTACTGTTTTGTCTTGCTCGCACAGTGTTTCTCTTTCGCACTCGGTAGTGTGTATTAGAAGTCTAAAAATCGCGAATTACGCGAATACCCCAATTTGACGTATCGCATGTCATGGGAGTATGAAGTTCACCGTGAAAATTTTAATCCGAACTGTCAAACGCGCGCGAATTGTTTTTATTAGTTTTTTAGTGTTTTTATTATTTTGTGTAGTGTTTTCCTGGTATTATCATCGCTGGATATCATGTAGTACAGGTAAATATAACAATTTATTGGATTTATTGTGAGTTTTTATGTTTTTGAGATTGGTGGACGCCTGTGCAGGCGAGCTTTGTTTTGGGTGTTTTCTTACCTGAAGCGTCCACCAATCTTCTACATGTACCTTTATTTACATGATTAATTGCCCTTTGTGTGTTTATTTTACGTTATGTGAATATTATGGCAGAAAATTATTCTTAATTTCCTGCTTCTTTGTATGTTACATTTGCCTTTGTTTACATGGAATGAAAGACTTACATGTACCTTTTTAATGATTTTTATTATCCTATTTGTTCTTTTTTTAATTCAATATATTAATCTAATTTATTAAAATTCATTGGAAGGCTTCTAATTCTATTCTTTTTTGTTTCATGTCATCGAGGGACTGCCGCACTTGTGGCACACTCCAGCTGCAGGTAAGATGTTTACATTACTTTCATTTTAATCAGGGTACATTGTTGTTTTTCTTTTTTAGGTTCGTCGAACAATCACCAAATGAACAGAATCATAGGAATATAACAGCAAAACCAAGGAATTTTGAAAAGAAGGTAGAAAACAAAATTTTATATTTCAGTCTTCTAATTTAAATTAATTATATTAGTTATATTAATTTATTGTGTTATTGTTATATATCATTATTGTTATCAGTGGTGTTAATCAAACTAGCTCGCTACAAACCTCTTTTGTGTGGAACATCTTTTCTCCCCTACATAGTATGTATACATATATGTATTGAGAGTGTGCTTATAAAGAAGCAAAATCAAAAAGTACAAAACAGTTTTTTTTTTTCTTTCTACCAAATAAACTTTTTTTTTTAAATTTACTTATTTTTTACATTTGCTCTTCCACGAAGCGCCCTCTGCGGCGTGCGCGTAGCGAGGTAGGGGCACGGGTGGGAAATGCCCCCCCCCCCGCCCAGAGAAGCCCGTGTAGGCTGGGTGCCCCCCCCCCCCACAGAAATACGAAGCAATTATTACTAATAATTTGCAATTTTTTCTTTCATTCATTCTTCTTTCATGTAGTAAGATATACATACAAGCATAATTAATTTTATTCAATTATTTGCAAAATTTTGAATAACTCCTTTCAAATTATTCATAATAATGAATTTTTCGTATATCTACTCTACCTCAATTTTTTAAGAAAAAGACAAATGTCGTTTTGGCCAATGTGCTGAAAGAAGATTTTAAATGTCTATCAGTCAAATATAATTCTCATTTTTCCCAAGACCATCAGAGAATGAGTTACAGTAGCGTTGGGAGATTGTTGCGGGTAAAATTCTCTCGAAAATGGGAATTAATGGCGACTTTTCCCACAAATTATTATATTATGCGAACTCCGACCATTTTTATCCTAGGTACCTAAAGCATAAGAAATACACCAAAAGGAATAGTTCAGTTCAGGTAACTTTCGAAAACTAATTAATTTTTATTGATATAGGAGAGATATCTATAAAAGTCCATTAGCAACTAGGCGCAAAGTAATCAGTGCTACTACATATTAATTTACTACTTTTCAATATCTTAATGGCACAAATTGCCAGAATATGGAATTCCCACGATCACAGAAATACTGATAACACCCACCCTCTTTAGAGCAAAGCGTGTAAACAGAAGCACTTTCTGTTCAAATAACATAGGATTATACAGCAACAACTTTAGGACAAACTTTGGTGACCTCTTTCAATATCTCAGAAAAAAGTGCAACTGCACTATCTAAATTATCTTTTTTGTTAATAGAAGAAGAGATTTATATAAATTAATTATGTGAATTATTTCAAAATAAAGTAGAAAAAGAACATTTTTTACCACAGGTGCTCCTCACAAAACCTTTGTTTACTTTTTGCAAATTGACAATTTTCTTAGAATAGGGATGGCGGGTAAATACATGTAAAAATGGACTACCAACACAACCAGAAATTCATTACGCAAAATCTGGCTCTTAGATATGACAAAATTTTACCAGCAATTTTAATGTGAAATATGTATTTGGAGACCGAGTAAAATTTTATTTTGCCAGAACTCGGTTGTGGACTTAACCGATATTATAATATAATAATTCAATTCTCATTATATGCTACGAATTTGTGATACAATTATTATTTATATCAATAACTGTAAGTTGATCAAAATTTTTCTGATGACACGCATCTGGGACAAGTGTAGCAGAATGATCGTGATTAATATGTGTAGGTTGGCCCATGACACAGAGATAACAAGCTATGGTCGATTCGAAAGGAATTTTTTGTGTTTCTACGTCATGAGGTGACAATGTCATTTCCAGCGAATTTGTTTTGAGTTTTTCGTATTTTATTGACTGAAATACGTTTTGAATATATTGTGATATTTATCTAACCATTAGTTTCTTCATTTAATTCACTTCGGGAAAAGTAATTAATTATGTGCTAGTGAGAAAGCAAAGAAATTTTTAGATTGAAATTGAGACGAACAAATATGTGACAATTGTTGCCAAAGCAGGCAAGCAATCAATTGACAGCTAATTCGGACATAACTTGTTAATCTTTGTATCATCGGTTGGCCTATAAAATGGTATTAAGTTCATTAATGGATGGATATATATGAATTTTATGCGATCCTTTTTTTTTCTTAATATAAATCATTATATTTCTATAGTACAGTACTATAATTTGCAAAACCTTTAAATTTTTCCGCAAATTAGTACGTAGAAAAATAACGTAGAATTATACAAAAGTGTGTATTTTTAATGTAACGGAATATCTTTATAAGCCATTTGATCCCACAAGAAGAAAAAAGTCAATCCATTGTATGCAGACATTTTAAGATTACCTGAGGATAATCAGCGTGGCTCCATCTATAGAACATTTTAACATTGTCCGACAATTGGTGATTTTACCCTACTTAATCTTATATATCTTAAGAGAGTTTTAGATATTCCTCAAATTTTGTTTTGCTCGAAATCAAATTTATATACGCAATTAAATTTAGATAATTAAGAAAATAATTGCTTAAAAAAAGTGAAATGAAAATTTAAAAGTGATCATTAAAATTTGCTCTCTACAAAGTTTGAGTATCATTGGTACTAATTTCTTTCAACGTTCAATTCCCATCATTGTACTGAAAAGTTCTTCAGACTATGAAATCCTATGCAATTGGTTACAATAATTTTTACTGTCCGACGAACCGTTTTAGAAATATATGCGAAAAACTGCTTCAAAAATTAAAATTGAACAGATATATACGAGTATTCATCTAGGGTATCATAAGAATTGGTCTTAGACCAATTCCAGCTTTATTGACGAAATAATTTTCTAATTTCAGGACTATTATTGGGATACATTCACAATTTATTAGAACCATGAATTTGAAATAACTTTTTTTTTAGAAAACCATATAATTATATGTTAGTAAATTATTCTTATTTTATTCTTGTTTTTAGGAAATATTCTTATTTTTGTTTAATTGAAGCATACATTGGTTGAAAAAAACAACGGTAATAAATGAAATAGTTTGCTTCATATAAGGAAACTTGGATTTAACACTGATTAACGTTTTAGAAAGTTATACACATTTTTGAAAAACAATACTTGCTTGAAGAATATTCTTCTTCAATATTGTGTCAGGCTGCCCCCTACTGCCACCCCACAACAAAACGCTGGCTACGCCAATGCTCTGAGGTAAGACCTTGTGAGCTTGATGGCCAGAGAACTTCAGAAAAATCAATAATCGTTCCCCTGCGATAGAGCTCCATAAGCCTATTGATCAGAGGAAATATTTTGGTTGGAAAAAGCAAATTTAATTTGCATCTTTTATTTATCAAATAAACTTACCGTTTTTCCAGAATACTTTCTGTATAGAAATATTTGATTTGTAAGTTAACAACTTTTTCTTTTATCGACTTTAAACTCATTATCTGGTTTCATTAACAAAGAATTTGCGAGACGACTTGAAATTGCTTACGATTTTTTAGTATCACGCTCTAGGTTCAGAAATTTTAAATTTGTATGACGGAAAATTCTCATTTGTAATTAGCCAATGAAACTGGTTTTATATTCAGAGAAAAATCGTTCAAAATATAATTTTCGCAATTTAATTTCTTTTATAATCAATGAAACCATGTTTCAATTATAATTTCCTGCCAGTAAAATAAAAGAGTCACAAAGGCTCCCTCCCGATAAACCACAGTTTCCTCCCTTTCCATTCAATCTACAGTTATACAAAATTAAAATTTTAGTTAAATGGGCCCTTATTCGTAGTGGTCAAGGATTCAAACCATCGCCAAAAATTTATAAACTCTTAAACAACCGAACCCACCCTTATCCGTTTTACTATTTTACTTTAAATAAACATGATTGACGAAAACAAATCTTTCGATGAGCTTTGCTTGTCACAAGTCCCAAAAATGGCAGAAATTAGACAAATTCTGGCCGATTATGACAGACAGAATAAGAGCAAAAGGACTTCAGATCTTACTTCAGAAAAACATCAAGATTTGGAAGAACTGTCATTTGAAAATATTGAAACCCTGATTCAAGAGCATGATCAATTCGATGAAACTCATGATTATTTTAAAAATTCATGCTATGATAAGACAGAAGATTGGTACAAACTTACAAAGGCAACTCTGTCCGATAGGTTAAAGTCTATAACTCTCCATACAGAGCGCAGAAATAACCGATTTTACATTCCACTTCCGAAAACTTCGCAAAAAACGACAGCACAGACAAAGATCAATCAAATTCAATACGGTTGCAAGAAGATAGACGAAAAACATTATCCCATATTATTCAATCTATAGATAATATTTCACTTGCAACTGCAACACAGGCATATATAAACCAAAAATTAAACTCGTTGCACAAATATTGGGAAGATTTCGAAGATACACATAACGAAATAATCTTGAATGTTAGTCCAAACGACAAAGACAGCGAATACTTCCTAAATGATGTTTACATAAAAATGGAAACATCATTCACAGACACAGTAATTGCGCTGCAAGAACAATTGGACTCTCGATTCCAAAATGTAATAAATACCATAATGTTTCCTTCAGAGACCAATCAGATTTCTCCTTATCAGACGCAAGGTCACTTATTCCCAATTTTAGTGGTGTTAGGCTCTTTTGCCTATTGTCGTGGCAGGGCAGTCAAGGTTCTTGTACCTTGGCTGTTGATGGTAGTGTATCAGGTGCTTGTACCTGTACACTAAGCTTAAAAATGTTGACTGCTGAAAAGGAATTGGTTAAATAAAATAAAAACACCTAACTCGTGCGATCTTAAAAACACAATAATGTATTTAATTTTTCGCATCTTATTTATATGAGTTACAATTTGTTACGATTGCACCTTTTCACTTATTGTGCAATTCCCACGGAAATCCTACATACGTACATACATACATGCATAATTTTAAAATTCATAATTCACATAATTCGCAGTGTCGTCTGACGCCGAATTCTACCCCGTGACCATGAAATT
The DNA here is from genome assembly GCA_963924295.1 of Dioctria rufipes. Classification (NCBI taxonomy): domain Eukaryota; kingdom Metazoa; phylum Arthropoda; class Insecta; order Diptera; family Asilidae; genus Dioctria; species Dioctria rufipes. The sequence goes on along the minus strand of OZ002742.1, from coordinate 93,710,885 downwards.
CTTATGATAAACGGCTATGTGGGAAAATATTTTTGCATCGCAAGCTTGTCGTGGAGAATGATCGCAATGAGTGAAAAGGTGCTATGACGGCAAAATAATATTAAATTAAATTTGATCAAATTTTCTCGAAATACATCGGAATTTTTCCTAAATCTAAAGATCCTCCCCCCGTTGAAGCGTTGATTCAACCTTATTAGGCATCGATGGTTATGTTGAAGTCACTGGGTCGACTACGCCGTGGCTGCGGAATTGGCTTGGATCCCTTGGGTTTACAGATGTCGGCTCTGAACTTCCATATCAAGTAGATAGCTGTTAATATTGTTAGTAGGATTGCAATGTATCCCACCGTGAACTGATGTACGTCATGTGCGGGTAGTTTAACAGGAAGTTGACTGTTAGCTAATTGTTGTTTTATGTGATCCCTTATTTCTTGCAGTTCTTGCCAATGGGATTGATATAACGGCATTTGTGGGATCACCGCTGACAATTGTTCCGGATTTGCAACATCGGTGATATTGCTTGTTGCACTATAGGACATTCTTCCAATACTTGGGTAGATGTTGTGGCCTTGTATGGTTATTCGTTCCTGTCTTATGATGCAATCTTCTTCTAGTTTTAAGATTCCCGCTCCTTCTAGCGTAGCCGTTGTTACGTTCGTACCGCAGACAACCTTAATAGTTGTTTTATTCCTGACTGCGAACATCCATTGATTGGGATTATTCAACTGGATCCATTGAGGTTCATCTCCAGCGTTAATGATGTGACATTTTGTTGTTGGAAGTATTTCGTTCATTAAACTCACTTCACAGCTGCTTATACTTGAGCCCTTTTTGTAGATTGGGTGAGTTTGCTTGCACAAGTGATGATCTTCCTTGATAGATATGCAGGATTGCAGTCCCTGTTCCGTGAGCGGATAATATTGATCACGGTGTAGGTTGATGATCAAAAATTTGGAGGATGGTTTGATTGATATAAAGGTGTCATTCATCAGTGCAGGTATGGGTATTATTCGGAAAAGTTCGAACTTCTCGAATGACAATAGAGGCAGTGTTTGTTTAAATATTACATGTCTTGCGGTGGCTCGTGCGGCATACTTCATTAAGCTATAAAGCTGTAGTACATGCTCTGCAGGTAACCTCAGAGTTAGAGGTAAGTGGCCTCTGATTTGAACTAGTTCTTGCTTTAGTTGAGATGGAGTGATCAGTTGCGGGCTAATCCGTCCGTGATGAGTGTCAGTCAGGGCGTCTATTATAGAGAATTGAGGTCGTTGAATATTCGAAACTATGAGAACGACTTGAATAGAAACCGATGTGAAGAAACTAGTCAATTCTTCTTGGTATAGTTTTTCTGAAGCAAAGTTGGTGAAGTTGGAAAATAAATTCAGTTGTACCTCTACTTCCTTAAATTGTTGATTGATTTGTTCATAGTTCTTCTTCATGATATTCACAGTTGCGTCGATTATTGTCGTTTGATTTTTAATAAGGTTGAGTAGATGCTCTTCATTTGGTTTAACGTCTTCAATTGTTTGAGACATTTTCTCAGCGTACTCCGAATCCAGAACACCGAATAACGCATTTGCAATATTTCCAATAAAATTTACCGCTCCTCGCCTTGTTCGCGTAGATGAAGATGGTGGTAATAACAATTCGTTGTTACTGGCTATTTCGTCCATCAGATGGTCTAGTTGTATCGTAATAATAGTGCAACTTTTTTCCTTGGTTAATCTTTTACAGAGGTCGTGTAGCATCCGACTTCCATTTAGTACTCCTTCAAATTCACTCCAATAATTAGTCATATCCTAATACACAATCAAATCCCATTCATTTGAGATTATACTGGCTGATCCCAAATTTTCAAAATGTAGACCTGGGCTAGATTTGAAGTGTGTTGTTTCAATTGGAGACCCGAAAATTCCTGGTAGAAACAAACAGGTCAAGAGTATAGTGCTGATTGTATGACCAATCGAGAGTCGTGCCCTCTTTCTTGGGTTTGTATGTATATCAGTTGAAAGAGTGTCCTGTGTCGTTGTGAAGCTTGCGCTAGTAGCAACCGGTTGATTGCCTCCAACGTCATTGTTTGGTGTTAATTCAGTTGGTGTAGTTGTCTCTTCATCTTGGCTTGGAAGAGGTGCAAGTTTATGTATAGGCCTGCGCATAATGGTTTTACCCACTCGAACATCCGCCACTCGAGCCAAGCCATCATCTCCCTTTATAACCTTGATGATTCTCTCCAGTGGCCATTTTAATGAGGGCACATTCTCTTCTCTGATGATAACAAGCGAGTCTGGTTGGATATTTTGACTGGGATGCTTCCACTTATGACGTTGTTGTGGTTCATTCAAATATTCTCTAGACCAACGTTTTCAGAATTCGTTTTTTAGATGTGTCACTAATTTCCATCTAGTAAGGAGGTTTGCTCTTTCAGTGGTTGCATATGGATCGATGTTATTGGTGAGTGATTCTCCTATGAGAAAGTGCCCTGGAGTCAATGCTGAGAGATCATTGGGATCGGAGGACATTGGAGTTATTGGTCTTGAATTCAGAATTGCCTCAATCTGAACAATGACCGTCTCTAACTCTTCATATGTCAATGCTGCATTAGCTACTGTTCTTTTCAAAAGATATTTTGCTGACTTCACGGCAGCTTCCCAAAGCCCGCCGAAATGTGGAGCACGTGGGGGAATGAAGTGGAAGTCAATTCCATTAGATTCGCATGCGGTAGCTATTTCTAGTTTTGATTTGTGTGAATAAATAGACTGCTTTAATTCTTGCAGCTCATTTCTAGCGCCAACAAAGTTAGTCGCATTATCGCAGTATATATTGCTACAATGACCTCGCCTTGCCATGAATCGCTTTAATGCTCCCAGAAATGCTTGCGTTGACAAATCGCTGACAACTTCTAGATGCGTGGCCTTAGTTGCAAAGCAGCAAAATACGGAAATATACGTTTTTTGTGGACGCTTTCCTCTTGTTTTAAAGTGTGTCCACACAGGTCCGCAAAAATCCACACCTGCGTTTATGAATGGGCTCGCAGGTTGAACTCTATGTGATGGTAAGTTGCCCATCATTTGTGACAACATGTTTGGTTTTGCTCTAGTACACTGTACGCAGTGTTGGACTATTGACCTAGCAATGGTCTTTCCCTTTATGGGCCAGAATTGTTGCCTTGTAATAAAGAGCAAGGTTTGCGAGCCAACGTGGAGGTTTTCATTACATAATACGCATTTGGTTTCTACAGCATTTGTTGATACCAATGCGTTAACCCGTCTAGAAAACTGGTTGGGCTTCCGATGGGTCTCAGGCTGCATCTTGCCTTTGCTTCCAAGGGCTTCCAATGACTGGAACCGTGTTTCCAGGAAGTTTAGAAAATGATGCACTGACTGCAGAGCTCTAGGTTGGTCAAGAGATTGTTCATATAAACCATGGGACATTCTGTCTAATTTGCCTATTAGTATGTGGAGCAGTAATGGGTCCCAGTTAATTGTCTTGACTTTAAGGTTCTCAAGTCCTAGAATAGCTTCCTTCGTGGTGTCATGTAGAGACTTAAGCGTTGATGCGTTCTCTGAAAGCAGTTTTGGCTGTGACAACAGTTTGTTTAACAATGCTGTCACTAACAACCTGGCATTGTCATATCTGGCTTTCAACATCTCCCATGCAGTCGTATAAATTTCGTTGGTTAGGCTAAGATGTCGAATTAGTTTTTCGGCTTCTCCTCTCAGGTTGGTTTTGAGGTACCACATTTTCTGGCATGCACTCATTGGCTGGTTATGTACCATCTGAGCAAACAAGTCATAGAATTGGCGCCACTTCAAATAGTCGCCATCGAATATTGGAATTACAATCCTTGGCAATTTCATCGATACATTATTGTTTGGAGTATCGTTTATGTTGGTCATGGAACATTGAGCTAACTTATAGGAAAGCTTGATGATTATAGATTGCACCCTCTCTTCAAAGTTGTAATATTCATCTATATTGTAACCTGCTGATGCCGGTTCTTCAGATAGTTCCCAAATTTCATTGTCGCTTGCCTCAATTTGCGACCAATATCTCTCAATAGTGTAACGAAGTTACAAATTTTACCTCAAATCAAATTATTTCAGCCCACCACTGGAACATTTTTTAATTTACGTCCAGTAACCACGCCACTGGCACATACGAACAAATCTACCATAACCACTGGCTGCATGATCAGCACGCAAGCACATGTTCTAGCCAACACAAGTAAAGCTTTTCAAAAGAGCTTGAAAGCTTTTCTGGTATAAACAAGCTCGCACCAGTGGAAGCATCAGCCACTCAGTCAACGAGAAGCTCTGGCCCCCCGGCTATATAAAGCACGCCAGTCGACCACAGAATTCAGTCTAGTCAGCGAGCTCGACGAGTGAAGTGGCAGACTTATTTTTGAAAGGTACTAGTGTTGTGCGAAATTCCCGCACTAGTAATAACCTAGCACGCCGTGTGAATAATCCCCGTGCATTTCTGAATTTTAGTAGTGAGGTCTGCGTGAACCATCCCGCCTTACTACATTTTTTTGGTACGCCGTGCGTATAATCCTGGTACCATTCTTCCCCATCCGTCGTGTTAAGGTTAGCGTGAACAATCCCGCCTTAACATATCCTTGGTACGCCGTGTGAATAATCCCCGTACCACTCTTCCCCATCCGTCGTGTTAAGGTTAGCGTGAACAATCCCGCCTTAACATATCCCTGGTACGCCGTGTGAACAATCCCCGTACCACTCTTCCCCATCCGTCGTGTTAAGGTTAGCGTGAACAATCCAGCCTTAACACATCCCTGGTACGCCGTGTGAACAATCCACGTACCACTCTTCCCCATCCGTCGTGTTAAGGTTAGCGTGAACAATCCCGCCTTAACACATTCCTGGTACGCCGTGTGAACAATCCCCGTACCACTCTTCCCCATCCGTCGTGTTAAGGTTAGCGTGAACAATCCCGCCTTAACACATCCCTGGTACGCCGTGTGAACAATCCCCGTACCACTCTTCCCCATCCGTCGTGTTAAGGTTAGCGTGAACAATCCCGCCTTAACATATCCCTGGTACGCCGTGTGAACAATCCCCGTACCACTCTTCCCCATCCGTCGTGTTAAGGTTAGCGTGAACAATCCCGTCTTAACATATCCCTGGTACGCCGTGTGAACAATCCCCTTACCACTCTTCCCCATCCGTCGTGTTAAGGTTAGCGTGAACAATCCCGCCTTAACATATCCCTGGTACGCCGTGTGAACAATCCCCGTACCACTCTTCCCCATCCGTCGTGTTAAGGTTAGCGTGAACAATCCCGCCTTAACATATCCCTTTTTGGTACGCCGTGTGATCTATCCCCGTACCAACCGTCGATATTCCAAATTTATTATTAATTTAGAACCACTGGTACGTCGTGCGTAAAATCCCCGTACCTCCCCCTTAAACATTCCATAGTTTCACGTTGTGTATAACCAGTCTCCCTCTCAGGTTACTATTACTTACTATTACTTCGTCTCTACACCCATAATAACTGAGAAAGAGTAGCGGAATATAGTGATTCGCATCAGCGTTAGGCATTTTTAATATTAAGTCCGAAATTTGTTCTCGAGTGGTAAGCCGTGCGAACTTTCCACCACCCCGTCTCTGTATTTAGCTTCAAGACACTAAGTAGATTTAAATTAAACTAGCTTGTAAATGTGAGGCTATTTTACTTGAATAAAGACTTTTTTTGAATTTTATTGTAACTGAAGGAGTTTCATTTATAGAAACCCTGGCACGACAAGCTATCCACAGCCATCCCACCGAAACTCCGTTACAATAGTATTTATATTACATTCATAGTACTGTCTGGAATGCGATTGATGTTCATTGGCTTGAATTCCTTGCAGCAGGCGACGCAAGGATTCCAACCTCACCCTTTGTCTTCTAATGATCTTGTTTAGATCATTGTCTGCATTAGCGGAATTTTGAAAAGAACTGTAGTCGATAGGTGGTGGAATTCGCTCTGTCCCCTCCGTTGGGTTATCAGAAGAGGCATCTGCATTGTTGTAACTATCATACTTCTTGCAGCGTGCACCCTTACTAGTGGAAGTTAACAAGGGCTGAGTTGAATGGCCCTCCTTTCTGGTTGTGAATTGAGTTGGTTGGCCTAGAACTTCTTCTTGGACACCATTTTTCTTTGGAGATGATAGAATGGTGTTATCGATGCTGACATCTAGTTGCTCACTCGCCATATCTAACTGCTCAATACTTGCAGCAGGCAAAGCTCATGGTAAGTCGATTTCTGAATAAGATTGAATCTTTGTTGATATTTGATCTCAATACTTTTCATAGACTGCTCTAATGCCATTGTAGTAGTCCTTAACGTAGTACAGATGGCTTGGCTCTTCAGGATTATTGATTCGTATGATATTGTCCCTAGATTCAAATTCATCCCAGAGATTGGTTAAACGTCTTAGCCTCTCTTCTAGGTAACGAAGAGTTTTTCTGGATGATGAATCCTCTGTATAGTTCGAGATGACCTGTTCGATGGCTTCTCCGGTCTTATTTTGCGCCTGAGCTAATTCATCCATGGTGCGGCTTCTTGTGGTATGATGATCTTGATCAAGTATGTACTTCACAAGATCACGTCGGGGTCACCAAAATGTTAGGCTCTTTTGACTATTGTCGTGGCACGGCAGTCAAGGTTATTGTGCCTTGGCTGTTGATGGTAGTGTATCAGGTGCTTATACCTGTACACTAAGCTTAAAAATGTTGACTGCTGAAAAGGAATTGGTTAAATAAAATAAAAACACCTAACTCGTGCGATCTTAAAAACACAATAATATATTTAATTTTTCGCATCTTATTTATATGAGTTACAATTTGTTACGATTGCACCTTTTCACTTATTGTGCAAATCCCACGGAAATCGTACATACGTACATACATACATGCATAATTTTAAAATTCATAATTCACATAATTCGCAGTGTCATCTGACGCCGAATTCTACCCCGTGACCATGAAATTCTTATGATAAACGGCTATGTGGGAGAATATTTTTGCATCGCAAGCTTTTTGTTTGTCGTGGAGAATGATCGCAATGAGTGAAAAGGTGCTTTGACGGTAAAATAATATTAAATTAAATTTGATCAAATTTTCTCGAAATACATCGGAATTTTTCCTAAATCTAAACAAGTGGAAATCCAAAAGATCTCCATAAATTTGTTTCAAGTTGCGATGATATTTAGTTAACAACATCAACTGAAAATGAAAAACACTCCCTCCTTAGCTTAATAAGTAGTAAATTTTCTGCAGAGGCATATGATGTATATATAGGTACAATCAAATTTCAGATTGGCCTGAATTGAAATCAATTCTGTAACAAACTTTGGAATTAAAAATTCCCAAATCTACTCTGCAATCTTAATCAAATAATTGCAAGCAAAGAATAGGAGAAAACGTAAAAGATTTTCTGCAAAGACCTTGTACAAGTCTATCGAACGCACTTATATACAAGTGATAAAATTCTTTTAAAATCTCTTTTAAAAGGTATTGAGTGTCAAGCAGTGAGAGCTATAAAGGACGGATTATCCAATCCACAACTACAGACTGTAGCGAAGTGAGCGCCCGTTGTCAGCCCTACCTACATCCATTTTGCCATGAACATAGATTAGTGCTGCAACCGACACGTCTTGCTGCAAAATCATCTTGGGATTGGTGTGGGTGGCCGCACAGCGTATTGCCGCTAGCGGTCAGCCGGCTTGGGGAGGTTCTTGCCACCCATATCCCTCGATGCTTGAAAGCTGTGCGAAAAATGGAAAGAAAAAAAAATACTACAACTGTTTTGCCAGACTTCAGACAGACGGGCAGACAAAAAAAAAGAACTTTCCGTGTCTCATGGTGCTTCGCCTCCATTGGTACAACCTGAAACTCTGAAAAGAAAATTTATGTTGAATACTATACCAGCGTTGCAGTACTGAAATAATAATAAAAAAAAGGTCAACGCCGTACAAGTGACTACCACCCGGAGAAGTTCGACGCAGAGAGAGGGTTATTTTGAGAGAGAGAGGAAACGTGGACTTCAGATGATGATGAAGTCCGAACTGGACATGGCTTGCGCCCATCGCCCCCAACCACCCTGGCTAAGATGTCACAGTCAGGAAAAAAATTCTTAGCCCAATGGTGTGCGTGTATGTATTCAGGGGTTCCGCCGCGTGACCTCACCATCAGCCCTTCACTCGATTATCTCAACACGTGTCTTGAACAAACGATAAGCAAATAGTAGCGCGTGTGTATATTGAGCCTTTAGTCGAGAGAAAAGAACATTAATGTGATGGTGTGTTTCAATTTAATATAAATGCGCCTAGCATCTGCAAGTCACCTCGTTGTTCACACTCAATACAATTCCAAAAAAAACAATGAATGTAGGGAGAATAACAGTATCCAAAGCAAAACTTAGGTCTAACCTATGCCCTACTAGCTGGCTTACCTTAATTAAACTAATTCAAATGCATGCATAAAACAAATATATATTATATATGTAGTCTATCAATATATATACTATTATGTATTTGTAAAAGAACAATAGAGACCACAGAAGGTGGAATATAAACTTAACTATGTACGACACCTGGGGACCACCAGCTGGTAGTAAAGGAATGAATCCCACGCTGAGCCGGAACCACGCTGGAAGGGTGCACCCTCTTCACCTCGTTTTCTTGGATTACAGACAAAATTTGATATGTGGGCACATTGGCCACTTTTTTATTTCCTTTTCACCTCTTTTGGGTGCTTTTGGATCTTTATACACTTTAAGCTTTACAATAACACTATAGCTGCGCAGCAGCGTGGGCACCATGAGGTGAGTGGCAATGTGCTGGCATAATAATAATCCTTCAGAACCCTACGACTCACAAGATACATCGCCAGATCACAACCACACCGCTTCGGCGCAACAGTATATGAACGTCCTTTCAGGTACTAAAATTTCTCATGAATTAAATAACAAGCACCATTATTAATGTTTCCCTTTCTGTACAGGGAAACTGTTCACCGCGCAATCAAACGATGTGAAAAAAGAATCAAAAAGAAATTCGGTAATTTGATAGGTAATATAGAAAATCCAAATTCTTTATCACAAACGCACTAATAAATTTTTTTTTTTTTTAGGAAGGTTATCGCACAATGATATATAAATCTAATAGGTAATATTGAAAATCCAAATTCTTGATCACAAACGCACTAATAAAATTTCTTTTCTTTTCAGGAAAATTATCGCACAACTATATGGAAATTCCTCTGCATTTTAAATCTAATAGGTAATATAGAAAATCCAAATTCTTTATCACAAACGCACTAATAATTTTTTTTTTTTTTTTTTAGGATAATTATCGCACAACTATATGGAAATTCCTCTGCATTTTAAATCTAATAGGTAATAAGTATAGAAAATTCAAATTCTTTATCACAAACGCACTAATAAAATTTCTTTTCTTTTCAGGAAAATTATCGCACAACTATATGGAAATTCCTCTGCATTTTAAATCTAATAGGTAATATAGAAAATCCAAATTCTTTATCACAGACGCACTAATAACATTTCTTTTTCTTTTAAGGAAAATTATCGCACAACGATATGGAAATTTCTCTTTATTTCCAATTTAATAGGTAATATAGAAAATCCGAATTCTTAATCACAAACGCACTAATAAAATTTCTTTTCTTTTCAGGAAAATTATCGCACAACTATATGGAAATTCCTCTGCATTTTAAATCTAATAGGTAATATAGAAAATTCCAAATTCTTTATCACAAACGCACTAATAAAATTACTCTTCTTTTCAGGAAAATTATCGCACAACGATATGGAAATTTCTCTTCATTTCCAATTTAATAGGTAATATAGAAAATCCAAATTCTTAATCACAAACGCACTAATAAATTTTTTTTTCTTTTCGGAAAAATTATCGCAAAACGATATGGAAATTTCTCTTCATTTGCAATTTAATAGCTAATATAGAAAATCCAAATTCTTAATCACAAACGCACTAATAAAATTTCTTTTCTTTTCAGGAAAGTTATCGCACAACGATATCGAAATTCATCTTCATTTTAAATCTAAAAGGTAATATAGAAAATCCAAATTCTTTATCACAAACGCACTAACAAAATTACTTTTCTTTTCAGGAAAATTATCGCACAACTATATGGAAATTCCTCTGCATTTTAAATCTAATAGGTAATATTGAAAATCCAAATTCTTTATCACAGACGCACTAATAAAATTTCTTTTTCTTTTTCAGAGGAAGGTTATCGCACAACGATATATAAATCTAATAGGTAATATAGAAAATCCAAATTATTTATCACAAGCGCACTAATAAAATTTCTTTTCCTTTTCAGGAAAGTTATCGCACAACGATATGGAAATTTCTCTTCATTTCCAATTTAATAGGTAATATAGAAAATCCAAATTCTTAATCACAAACGCACTAATAAAATTTCCTTTCTCTTCAGGAAAGTTATCACACAACGATATCGAAATTCATCTTCATTTTAAATCTAAAAGGTAATATAGACAAACCAAATTCTTTATCATAAACGCACTAATAAAATTACTTTTCGTTTCAGGAAAATTATCGCACAACTATATGGAAATTCCTCTGCATTTTAAATCTAATAGGTAATATAGAAAATCCAAATTCTTTATCACAGACGCACTAATAAAATTACTTTTTCTTTTTCAGGAAGGTTATCGCACAACGATATATAAATCTAATAGGTAATATAGAAAATCCAAATTCTTTATCACAGACGCACTAATAAAATTTCTTTTTCTTTTTCAGGAAGGTTGTCGCACAACGATATATAAATCTAATAGGTAATATAGAAAATCCAAATTCTTTATCACAAACGCACTAATAAAATTTCTTTTCTTTTCAGGAAAATTACCGCACAACTATATGGAAATTCCTCTGCATTTTAAATCTAATACGTAATAAGTATAGAAAATCCAAATTCTTTATCACAAACGCACTAATAAAATTACTTTTTCTTTTCAGGAAATTTATCGCACAACGATATGGAAATTTCTCTTCGTTTCCAATTTAATAGGTAATATAGAAAATCCGAATTCTTGATCACGAACGCACTAATAAAATCTCTTTTCTTTTCAGGAAAATTATCGCACAACATTCTTAATGTTTCCTTTTCTTTACAGGAAAATTATCGCACAACATTCTTAATGTTTCCTTTTCTTTACAGGAAAACTGTTCACCACACGATCACTACTATGTGGAAATATCCAGAAGATTCGGTGCTTTAATTGGTAATAAGAGAAAATTCAAATTCTATATGGTCAGCCCAGTATTGGCTTGTTGTAAACGCCAAAACGCACTTTTTGAGTCTGAAGTTGATTTGGGGGTTTCATGACTCACTTTTTCTTTCTCTCTTATTGGATTTGGTCCAGCTCAACTGGTTCTCCTTTAATTCAGTATGTATTTTGTTGTATGCCACATTAAAAACGGAATTTTTAGAGTGACTTTGTCGTATATGCAATTATGGTGGCATTTACGACAATTATCCATACATTTTGTCTTTCCCATTTTTAAAATATTGTTTTGTTGAAATGGAGTGTCGTAAACGCCAATTTATTACGCAAAGTCGTATTCACGGTATACAGAAATCAAAGTATGTCATACACTGATATCGCTTCCACCATAGCAAAGAAGTTTAGTATTATTGTTGTTTGTATCGGCATTTGGAAATTCTTCGATAATTTGCAGTGGTCGCATTAACTTGCGTTGCGCGTGCCACTCAAATTAGTTGTTGGACACTATTTGTGCAGGACGGATCAAACCGCGACAGCTCTGTATTTGCATTTTTGATTTTAGGTAGCTGTACTTCAATTACGTTTCTGAATACTATTTTGTGGACCTATTTACTTAATAATTAATTTTTAATTACAATAGTGGTGCTTAAAAATATCTAAATAACTCCCAAAAGAGTTCTATGAAATTGGTAAAAAAAAAAAAACAAAAACATTTTATATTGAATACTTCCAACTGTAAAAAAAGATAAGGTGAGTAATTTGTGAGTAGAATTCAAGCTATAAATCTGTCAAGAAAGAAAATTTATTGTTAAGGGACATTATGCATGTACTTACATTGACATTTTGCCTTAAAGTTTTTTTTTTTTATTTATAAATTATTCTATGTAAATTTTTTTAATATTTGGTAGAAAGAAAAAGTCTAAAACTATACGGTGTCCCTTATTCATTCTCGTCAAAGTTTTAGTGATTTTATTATTTGTAGCTTTGAAAAATGGACGCAAATAACGGGTTGCCGCAGACTGAGCTAATAAACGAGCCGATAACGTAAGTCAAATAGGGATTGTGATGAATGATAATTTGTATTACTTGATATTCTAAACTTAAAGGCTTCAAGATGGAATACTTTTTCTGCGCGGAGTTACTGATACTGACAAAAGTCCAAATCTTTCATGTGTAAAAACTTCTGATGAGTGCTTTGTACCGGAATATACAGGTAAAATAATGTCGTGGTTTAGTATAGTATATGCTTCTATTACTCCATTTCAGAAGGTGAGATAGGATATGAATCATTTGATGACTCAGAAGATGACCCAGATTACGATCCCTCAAAAGAAAAACAAAACCGACCATTGTGTAATTTATTAATAACGCCAAAGCGAAAGGATAGGTAAAAGAAAATTATTTATGAAAAGCTTTACTTTCTGACATGATATTTAGGAAGTGAAACAATAAGTCCTATATCGACATTATCACGGAAAAGGAAGCGGCAACAAGAGCTTTGGAAACAGAACATTAGGAAGAAGCTACGGGAGTTAGGAAAGAACTATACGAACATCAAAGGAAAACATTTTAAGAAAGAAAGGTTGACTCCGCCTGTCCCATTTCTTGCTTTTACCAGTGCTCGAAAATATTTTCCGAAGATAATAGAATAACGATACATTCAGCGTTTTGGAACCTGCCACATTCCTCTAAAAATACATTTTACGGTGAATTCGTGAAAAAAGAATCCGTAAATCGACGAAGGCAAGCAGTTGATCTTAGTAAGCGAAAATTCACGTATCACTATTATATAAAGTGTGGCGATACTCATCATCGTGTTTGTAAAACCTTTTTTCTGAACACATTAAATATTAGTGAAAGGAGGATTTATTATTATTTTGGTAACATACACTGTGATGGGACTGGTGTTCCAAGATTGTCAAGAAAAGGAAAAAACGTAAAACGAAGTACATCTCATAAAAAAATAGATGAAGTTAAGGCACATATATCTAGCTTTCCCACCGTGGATTCACATTATTGTCGGGCAAATACTCAGAAGAAGTATTTAGAAACTGGCATGAGTTTAAACAAAATGTATTCATTGTATAGAGAGAAAACTTCTGACCCTGTTTCACTTACTATATATAGTAAGATTTTCAACTACTCCTTTAATCTATCCTTCTACAAACCGAAGAAGGACCGGTGTGATCGATGCGTTTTATTTGAAATTAACAACGATCCAACGGAAAAACAAAGACGAAAGCACGAAGAGCACAGAGAGGAAAATAAGTTCACAAAAGTAGAGAGAACTATTGATCGACAAAATAGAAACTCTTCAACTGCTATCATTTGCTACGATTTGCAAAATGTCTTTTCACTACCAAGAGGATACGCATCCAATTATTATTACAAGAGGAAGCTCTCTGTTTTCAACCTCACAGGTATTTGTAATCTTAACAAAATTACCTATTGCGCAATTTGGAATGAAGCGTTCAGCGGTCGTACAGGGAACGATATAGCCAGTGCTCTAATAAAGATTTTGCAAGCCGTCTTATCCGATATTCCAACAGTAAAGGATATAATATTGTGGAGCGATTTGTGCATTCCGCAAAATAGAAACCAAATTACTTCAGTCGCCATTCTACAGTTTCTTCATGATAATCCAATAATTAATTCAGTGCAACAAAAGTTTTCAGAAACCGGTCATTCTCAAATTCAAGAGATCGACTCAGTTCATAGCGCGATGGATAGATATTTGAAAGGTCTAGAGATTCATAGTCAACTCTCTCTATTTCGGTTATTAAAAGACATGAAATACGACGTTTCACTTAAGCTACTTCAAATGCAAAATGACGACTTCAAAACATATTCGGCTAAGTCCCAAAAGCTGAATTTTCAAAGTGTACCATACTCGAAGTGCAAGAATTTATATTACTAATCTGAAGACCTGTTTACAATAAAATACAAGACATCTATGAGGACACGAGACTTCTGTCCAGTATTCTTAAGACAAAGACCAAGGAAAGGAAATTTAGGAACTCCGAATAATTTATTCCAGCAGAATAGTACTGTTTTGGATATTCGAAAGAAGATATCAGTGGAAAAAAAGAAAGATATTAAAAGCATGCTTCCTTTCATGCCGGAAGTTCATAAACTTTTTTATCAAGCACTACTAAAATTTTGAGCGGAAAGATACTACTTAATTTTGTCGATACGTCTTTTTATTATTTTATATTTTAAAAGTACGCAACAGTTTTTAAGTTCTCAAGTTCTTTCTATCAGTTTTATAATTTCCATTTTTTTAATGAAAAAATTGAATTAAGTTCCTTTATTTTGTGATATTATACTTATACTGAATTAATAAAAAAAATATCGTTATAAAATTATTACTCCTCTTCTAATTTGCTTTATATATCTTCTAACTTTAGGCATCAAACCATGACTAGGTACTGATATTTTGATTTGAAAAAGCTACTGAGCCTTTATGTGTTGGACTAACACTGAATTGGATTAATTTAACGAAACTATATGAAATTAATAGAATTTATTATAAGCTTGGATTGCATTCAATTTATATCTAATCTACTAAATTCTGTAGAGATTCATGTGGTTCCTAATTAGTCGAAAATCCAAATCTTGTTAATACGTAATTAATCAGTATATTCATACAAAATTGGTGTGTCGTATGTTAAGAAAATTTTGTCGCAAGAACACTGAAAATGTTAATCTACCCTTAGCTGGCGCTTACGACAAAACCATATTCAATAAAAACGCTAATATTACGTAATTTTACCCGGAAACATATCAATACTCCACATTTTATTCTTAGCTTATACTTCAAAGAAGACAAAGATTCGAGGATCGAAAAGTCCTATCGGCTTATTTTGATTTTTTCAACACCAAAACCTTTAAACGTCATTTCCCAAATCTGGGAAATTGGTCGATACAACAAACCAATACTGGGGTGACGATATGCCATACGCACTAATTTAAAATTTCTTCTTTTCCAGGTAAATTATCACACAACTATATGGAAATTTCTCTTCTTTTCCAATTTAATAGGTAATATAGAAAATCCAAATTCTTAATCACAAACGCACTAATAAAATTTCTTTTCTTTTCAGGAATATTATCGCACAACATTCTTAATGTGTCCTTTTCTTTACAGGAAAACTGTTCACCACACGATCACTACTATGTGGAAA
The DNA here is from genome assembly GCA_963924295.1 of Dioctria rufipes. NCBI lineage: Eukaryota > Metazoa > Arthropoda > Insecta > Diptera > Asilidae > Dioctria > Dioctria rufipes. The sequence goes on along the minus strand of OZ002742.1, from coordinate 93,695,404 downwards.
TATCCAGAAGATTCGGTGCTTTAATTGGTAATAAGAGAAAATTCTAATTCCATATTCCAAACGCACTAATTTAAAATTTCTTCTTTTCCAGGTAAATTATCACACAACTATATGTAAATTTCTCTTCTTTTCCAATTTAATAGGTAATATATAAAATAGAAATTCTTAATCACAAACGCACTAATAAAATTTCTTTTCTTTTTCCATAAAATTATAAATCGGCGGCTACGTGGTGATACGAGAATATGCGGGTGTCCAGGTAATCGCGATTTTCATATTAACACGACGTATAACTCAACACGTGATTCTTCGTTCGCGCTAACCAAAAAAAAAAAACTTTTCTCAAAACAATTATCTTTTATATTACTTTATAATTCCCGGAATGAGCTGCGCACTCAACTTTTGACCGTTTGCGCGTTTTGCACAACTCATAATTTTTCTCGGGCGGATATGCACCATACGGAAGAGCAGCATCAGGCTGCTTTTCACGAATATGTATTCTCTTACCCCTTTTTCCTTTTTCGAAGTTAAATAACTTTTTCCTCTTTTCAGGTGTATTTAAATCTTCGTATGGAAGGGTAACATAGGGCTACCTTTCGAAAGTTAACAAAACTTTTGCCCCTTTTCAGGTACCCAGGAAATTGTAATGAAACTACAAGAAAATGGACAATAATATAAAAAATAATTAAAAGAAGAGAAGAAGAAGAAGGAAGCAAAAGGATTTTTTTTTTTTTGATAAAAAAAACAGAAAAAAAACGAAAATCAGCGTGAGGGCAGAACGCTACAGCGTGGGGACGACCCACCGAAAAAGAGTCTCAAGCCGGGCCAAAGGAAAAAAAAACAAAAAAAGGGGAAAACAACAACAACAAAGAAGCGAATAGTGACTTGAGGCGAGTTCGTAGTACCTGTTCACGGCAGCGCCCAACGTGGGGACGACCCACAAGAGTCTCAAGCCGGGCATACGCCACAAACCCGAACTCGCTATGACACCGCACCGCACAAAAAAACTAGGGGAAAGTGAAGAAAAGACAGGAAAGAATAAAATCCTCATATCGAGGCTAATCCAGACGGGATTAGAGGTGAAACATCTACTAATTAAAGGTAGAGATGGGTCTTACTAGGATCGTTGTCCATTAATAAAATTGTCGCTCGGCCACCACAGAATTGGAAATATGAAGAAGAGACAGAAAAGAAAAAAAAAATCCTCATATCGAGGCTAATCCAGACGGGATTATAAGTGGAATTTCTACCGTAATTTCCTACGCGTTAGATACCGTATGGGTTGAGTTTGACACATTGTCGGACAGGGAAGGGGATAACTGGTTGAACTACAAAAGGTGTATCACCCACCACTGAAGAGACAGTAGGAAGGCTATGCGATACCCTATAGTTTGCAAGTGAAGCTTGCCGGATGCCTTTTTAGGGCTACCGAGATCTCCTTAGTTGTTCATGCTTGACCAACGCAGAGCAGGGAAATGATGAAGAAGGTAATTAAAATCTCAGGTCGCATAAACTAATTCTGTCTGGGAGTAACTGGAAACTTAAGAGCGCAAGGAGGTTTTCAACCGAGTAAAATTAACGGAACCTACACAGGAAAGCACCACCAAAATAACAAACAAAAATATAACAAAAATATATACAGGTAGGACGAGGGAAATAAATACATAAATAAATTAGAGGACTAGTACACAAGGAGTTCCTCATATTAATAAAACAACAAATATTACCATTGTGCGTGTATGATCTTGGGGCATATATATAAATATATATGTGTACGAAAGGAAATTCAAAAAATAATACTTTATTACTAAACACAAAGAAGATCTAAAAGCCTGGGCGTACTAAACTTGCGCGTATTTAAGCAAATACACTCAAACGAAACTTAAAAACACTAGCTTTAGAATGTATCTACGGAGGTAGACCCATAAATTTGTGCGCCTATAAATGTTTTAATTCAAAGAAAATTCAAAGTAGTAGCTCGATTCTAAATCCAAAGGAACGGATCCGTGAGACCGGTTCATGTATTAGGATTGTGTAAATATAAATATATATATATATATATGTGTGAAAGAAATTTCCATAATATAAAATATATAATATAAAAATGTGCATCTATATAAGTGTATAAGTGCTCAAAAGGAAGAATTCTAAATAATGGCTATGTTCCTACCTGAACAAAAAATAATTTCTCAACATGCTAAACAAAACATAATTTCTTAATCGCGTTCACTACAATTACCTTCCGATTTTTTAAATGCAAACGAATTCGTCACTTTGCTTATTTTGTACATTTCCTCCAATCAGGTCAAAATTCAATCAAACGTAAGTTCACTTACTCATGTTCTTGCATCATTCATAAAAATATTTCACGAAAATATTTCCGCATGCATTGCCCCAATCTGGGTCAATGACTGCAAGGTAAACATAATGAAGTGAACTTACGATAATAGCGAAATTTATCATGTAAGCGTAAAAAAATGTATTTAAGTTCTTGCATTAGTACAATAAAAATCAGTGTAAGTTTACAGTCAAAAATCGAAGTTCTTTCTTTTATTTCAAGTTACTTACGCCCACTTAGCAAGCACTTAAATTAAGTTTGAGTGTCTGTTACATGGTCCTTCGAGCCTCAAGAAGTGAAACTAACGCCTGTACAAAGTGAATATCTGTGCCCCCACCAGTGGTAAGCACAAGTTCACAATCAAACATACATCCACTACCTATAAACAGCAGTTCTCAAATTAAGTTTGAGTATTGCTGTACAATCGTCGTCAGAAATATTCTTCAAATAACAATTCTCAAATTAAGTTTGAGTATTGTTATACAAATCATCATCCGCAATCCCCAGGAAAAGCAGTTCTCAAATTGAGTTTGAGTATTGTTGTACAGTCATCACAGTCGCCATAAAGCAATTTCACCAATCACCAGGTCAGCTTAACAAGTTCTCAAATTAAGTTTGAGTGTTTGTTACATGATTTGAGTAGTTGTCATTGCCACATCAGCCGGTTAAAAACAAATTCAAACCATCGCCATCTGAAAACACTATTTGAAGCCACAAGCTCAAAGATGTCTCAAGAATTTTTGAAAGAGCAAAAGCAATTGGCTAAATTGATTGATGATTTGTTAAGGAATATCGGAAAAGATGGATCTTCTAGAAAAACTAGGGAATACATAGTTAAAAAGAGAGCAGAGCTGAACACACTTTGGGACAGCTTTACCACACGGCATGAGCAATTAAAAGAGTTAATTCCTAAAGAGCATCTTTACTTCACTGAAGATCTATATGGAACAACTAAAAAGATAGCCGATGATATTCTAAACTTGTTAGAAAGCTATGCAATAAATCCAACTTCAGTAACCACTACATCTACTAAACCAGCAGACACAGCAACCTTAACACATTCTGCGCTAGGGCAGGATACCAGACAACCTGCATCTTCTGCAGCATCTTCCACACCTCTTAGTACTGATACTCAGGAAAGCACTGGCTCTAATACATTTGCTCAGAGCGACTTGTGGGATCCCACACGACACCAGATAAATACCAATCCATATTTGTCAGACAACAGGCAGAATAACTTTCCAAAACTGCCACCAATTAAAATTCCAAGATTCAGTGGAAACTACAAGGAATGGAAATCTTTCAGCGATATATTCATGCAGGTTATAGACCGCAACCCCTATCTAAGCGAAGTTGAGAAGATGCAATACCTTCTATACCATATAGAAGGCGACGCAAGAAAAGTACTAAGTCATCTACAATTGAATAATAGCAACTATAAAACTGCCATCAAGTTAATCCAATCAAGGTTTAATAATAACAGGAAGATCATAACAGAATATATCAACAACATCATGGATGCAAAGAAGGTTGAATACAGATCTCAAGAAGATATTATAGTGTAATATTTATATTTTTATTTTTATTGTTCAATAGTACGTTCAATAGTACGTTCACGCTCAAGTCTAGGCTTAATTTGCCGCTTTATAGTTTTGAGCTTTTATGGTAAGCAAGGCAAGGCTATATGCCGCTTTATTGCCTTAGCTTAGGTTGGTTGATCAGGCTGAAGATTGCCGCTTTACGATCAATAGGCTTTTAAGCCGAATTACGAGAAATGAATACACTTCAATGCAGTGATAATTCAAGTCTGATTTCTTTATTCTTTTCTTCGTCTTTTATATAATTGGTTTACATAGGTTCTTATGGAAAATCATTCCATAAGCAAGAAATAGCAATTTCAAAAATGAATTGTCCAATAAGCAAATTCATTGCTTTCTTACTTATTGAATGACCTTTTACAATAATAATTCACATAATTGTTATGACACACATTTTTGTCACCTACTTGACTTACTTGTAAATGGTATCAAATTGCTGATTCTTAAGATTGTAATTTGTTTTCATAAATCGGAAGTAAATTGTATTTTTGTTAATTTTTGTTTTGTAATATGAGATATACTTGTTTACTAACATGATATGGCGCTTGCACAATAATGTATGTGCGTACAATGATGTGCTCATATCATGCTATGTATGTATGTTTGTATATACGTGCATATAATGTGATTAATTATCTTTTATTAGCGAGATGCGCTTTTCTTTTTGTATAATTATTTTTAGATATTATTACATGTATTACATGTGTATACTACACCTCTACCCCTAATAGGAAAAAAAAAATAAATTTGACTTATAGGATGAATTTATTTTTTTTTTTTTTGTGTACCTAACCAATTACTTATCTTGTTTATTTACGTATTTTCATTATGCTACATATTCTACCATATCCTATGCATTTTGTACAGGTATTACTAACTTCTAAATGCTATCTATTATGTACAGTGTTTATATTTAAATTAGGATTTTACATTTATGTATATTGGCTATTATGTCTATATAGTTAAGTTAGGATTTTACTTTTGTGTACATCAGTTATCATCTACATTATGTCTGCATAATTTCAGTCTATTATTGTGTATGTTTTTAAGGTTATTTCTGATTTTTATTGTGGAATTTACTCCGTTTTGGTCTACTATTTTAAATGGACCTTCGTATGGACTTTCTGATTTTTTTCTAGTTCCTTTTCTTAAGTAAACATAATCATTTACTTTGAAATTTGAGGGTTCTACATTTCTCTTCTGTTGAGACTTCCTTTTTATTTTTGATACGTTCAGTGATTCTTTTGCTCTATCATGAGCTCTTTGTAATCTGTGTTTTAATTCATTAGCATAACTATCTATGTCATAGATCATTTGTTCATTATTTATTGTTTCTGCTGGTAAGGTTGTTATTTTTCCATAGACCAATTCAAATGGTGTGTAGTTTGTATGTGTGTGCGGTGTGGTATTATAGTAAAATATATAGTATGGTATCCACATATCCCAATTATCATTCTCTGTGAAAGACAAGAGATATTCATTTAATACTCTGTGGTTTCTTTCTAGAGATCCAAGTGTTTCATGATGATAAGGTGTTGAAGTTATGTGGTTCATATTAAATATTTTGCATATACTCTTAAATAATTCATTACAAAATTCTGTACCTTTGTCAGTTTTAATCGTTTTGAAGCATCCGTACTTTAGTATGAATTTTTCTACTAGTGCTCGTGCTACTATTTCTGCTTCTTTGGTTTCAATTGGAATCGCTTCAACGAATTTTGTGAGTTCACACTGAACTGTTAATATGTATCTGTAACCATTGGATATTCGTAATGGTCCTACTGTATCTATTGAAATAGTCTCGAAACTACTGTTTGGCGTATTTGTGATTACAAATGGTTCTTTGGTATGTTTTATTATTTTATTTCGTGCGCAAGTTTCACAGTTTTTCACATATTCTTTTATTGTTTTTCTCATATTTTTCCAAATGAATTTTTGTTTTATCTTTGCAATGCATCTTTTTATTCCAGATGTCCTCCATACGGTGAGGAATGGTGTTGTTCAATAATCTCTTTTATTTCTTTCGGATCCGTTAATTTTTTTGGAGAGGTATATAATAATAATCTTAGTGGTATTGCCATATTATTTGAAATATTTTTATACTGCAGTTCATTGAACTTTTTCTTAAATCTGTTTGAATCTATATATTTAAATATTCTATCATCATTAGATATTGCTAGCTCATATATTTTATTCTTCTTCATCTTGAGTAACAGTTTCTCCAGGACTAAATCTAAATTTGTCCCTAGAATATCGCTGCACTGTATCGATACTTCATCTTCTTTTATTATTATTTTGGCAATTTGTTTGAGCGCATATTTTCATTACTTTCATTTATATGAAATTTAATTTTTTTTTACATTTGTAACATCTGAGATAGACGTACAATCCCATGTATAAAGTTGGGCAAACCTATCATTGGATATCCCTGTATTCTCTTCAGGGTTAATTTCTTTTGCTTTCTTTAGCATTCCTCTCGTGATTACATTTATATTTTTTGGGATCATTCCTTTTAAAAGGTTTGAATTTAATTTTATTCGAGATAGAGCATCTGCATTTGTATTCATTCTACCTTGTTTATATATGATGTCAAAGTCGTAATCCATTAGATCAAGTCTGATTCTGGTTAATTTGGATGATGGATTCTTGTGAGTGAATAAGCTAACCAAAGGTCTGTGATCAGTTACTACCATAAATTTTCTACCGTATAAGTATGGTCTGAAATAATTTATTCCCCAGTGGATTCCTAAAAGTTCTTTTTCAATTATTGCTTTGTTTACTTCGTGTTTGTTGAGAGTTCGACTCGCATAGCAAATTGGTCTATCTTCACCAATTGTTCCTTGAGAAAGAACCGCGCCTAAGGCTTGATCTGAGGCGTCAGTGGTTAAGATGAACGGTTGTTCAAAATCAGGATATTTGAGAATTGGTGGATTGATTAATTTGTTTTTAAGATTTTCGAATGAGTTGTTACATTCTTCTGACCACTGAAAAAGTTTGTTCTTTTTAAGAAGGGAATTCAGAGGTTTTGCTATGTTTGCGAAATTTGGTATAAAGCGTCTATAATAATTGCAAAATGCGATGAATCTTCTGACTTCGTCAGCATTTTTAGGAATAGGGTAATTTTGAATAGTGTGATGCTTATTAGGATCAGTTTTTATACCTTTTGCTGTTATTTGATGACCGAGGTATATTACTTCTCTTTTTAGAAAATTGCATTTACTGGGATTAAGTTTTAGATTATATTTTTGAAGTCTTTGAAAAATTTTTTCGAGATTTTTGTTATGATGTTGAAGACTACATCCAAAAACAATAATGTCATCAACATATATAAAAGCATTAGATTCTAGACCACTGAGTGCTATAGATATCATTCTTTGGAAGCTGTTTGTTGAAATCTTCAAGCCGAATGGCAAACGTTTAAAGTGAAAGTGTCCTCGATTTGTCGAGAATGCTGTTAAATGTCTTGAATTTGGATTGATTTCAATTTGGTGAAATGAACTTGTCATGTCTAGAGTTGAGAAATATTTCGCTCGACCTAGGTGGTCTAAGACATCTTCAAGTCTAGTTAATGGGAATTTATCATCAACAATTTTTTTGTTGAGCTGTCTAAAATCGACTACAAGTCTCCATTTTTTGGTATCATCCGTACTTTTTTTTGGTACTATCAATAAAGGTGAATTATATGGACTAGTTGACTTTTCTATTATATTATCCTTAAGCATATCTTGAATTTGATCATTTATTTCTTGTAACTGTGAATGCGGTAAACGGTAATTTTTGACATAAACCGGACTATTCTCAATGCAAGCTATATCTTGTTTGTAAAAGTTATTTGCTGTTAATTTTTCATTGGGCAAATGAAATATACCTTGGTATTTTTCACACAAGTGTAGTATTGAATTTTTAGCTTCTGTATCTAGACCTTCTATTTTTAATTCGTTTTTTAATTTTGCAAATCTGTTGCTAGAGTCTTTAAATGTTGTATTAAGCGGATTTAATACATAGTAGTTTTTTAATGGTTGAATTTCAGGCGTGAAATTTTCTAAATTAACTTTCAAATCTGTCGTGTTTAAGATCTTTATGTGGGCGATGCCTTGAGCTGGGACTATTGTATTGGCAATGAATACTCCTTTGCAAATTTCTTGGTTATAAATTACACTGTCTTCCTTGATGTTCAGATGTATTGCCTTTATTACTTCGCATCTTGGAGGAATAGTGATATAGTTGTTAAAATTGCTTCTTATCGGTATTACTATTTCTTCATTCTGCGTGTGTATGGCGAGTGTAAATGTCTCATAATCAATTTTGCATATGTATTTCATTAAAAAATCTCTGCCAATTATACCATGAGTCAATAATGGTAAGTTATTGTCTACCATGTGAAATTTGTGACTCAGATTAAAGTTTTCATACATCAGTTTCATGACTGTTGTTCCAAAAGATAATGTTTCAATGTTTGTTATGCCTGTAATTTTGCACGTTTCATCTTCATCTAAATAATAATCATTTAAATTATTTAATTTGCAGATAGATATGTCTGCACCTGTATCAATTAGAAAATTAATGTTTTTACCAGTCAATTTGTCTTTTAATGTTACAAAATTTGTTACATTATTGTTTAGTTGAAGAATTCGCGTATTTATATGTTTTTTTATTCTGATGCAGTACCTGGGCTGCTGTTGTTTGCTGTGTCTTGGATAAAATTTACTGTACGTTGCCTATTGTGTTGTGAGTGGTTTATATTGTTGTTGTTCGATCGTGTATAGTTACTGTGTTTTTGAAAATTTTTATTGGTGTTAAAATTTGAATTATTTCTTTGTGTATTATAGTTTCTGTTATTTGAAAATTTTCTTTGTGTTTGTTCACTGTTACTTTGATTGTATCTATTCTGTGTAAAATTGTTATAGTTACTATTGTTTGGAAATGATCTATAATTTCTATTAAAGAATCTCTGCTTGCTTTGAAATTGTTTATTATATGAATATATCTGTGGTTCTAGAGGTTTCTCAATTTGTGAAGCTAGTGCAGCTGCTTCAGAGAATTTCGTGCATTGCGCTGCAAGAATTGTTGGTTTGAGATTTTCATTTAAACCATTTTGAAAAATATTAAGGGCCAGTTTATCATTTAATTTGGTTACCGTTTCTCTATTAACTTCACCCACTTCTTGAATTTGTAGGTTGTTCAAGTCATTTATTAGATTTAACATTTTGTCCGTAAATACTTTGATTCCTGAATTTCTTTGCTTTAGTTCTGCGAGTTGTGAATAAATTTTTTGTGGTGTGTTACCTGATTTAAAACTTGCTTTCAGTGTTGTCCTTAACTCTTTCACTGATATTGGTGTTGCCGCTGTGACCATTCTATTCTTTGCTTTGTGGGACATTCTTGCGTTCCAAACGAAATCTATTAACTCTTTCTTGGAGTCATCTTTTAATGTTTTATCATATAATTCTATGATTGTTAGGAAATTATCTAATTCCTTGTATTCTCCAGCAAATTCTGGGATTATTTTTAATGCTGTCACTATATCAAATGCAGCCATTTTTATTCTATTGTTGTCTTCTGTAGGTTCACAACTAGAATCTGAATCGTAGTCTAATCTTGTCTCGTTGTAGTTCTCCTCAATTTTCAAATTTATATAATGTTTTGCTTTCAGGTATATACCATTGAATCTTTGTATTGAAGTCTCTAAATCTTTACTCGAATATTGTACTTTTAATCGATTTGCTATAGATTCGAATTCCTTATGAATTTCCTTTAATCTAGTAGACTTGTTTAGGAGATTTTGAGCCGAAAATTTTCTTTGGGGGTTTTTAGTGAAAGTTTGGTGTAGTTTTTCTACTTTCTTGAATAATTTCTCGCAATCTTCCATCAAAATTTAAAATTCATCGTAAGACATACATTTTTTTTGTATTTATATATTTTTACTCTACACTTTAAGTAGATATCATAATTTATTAATCAAATTCTCTATATAAAAAAAAATCTATTTAAAATATAATTTCATTGAATATTTGTTTATACAACGTATTCGTAAGTACTTTGAACGATTAATAATAATAAAAAATTTTTAAACTTTTACTACAGTATTCGAATATCGTTTCTTTAAACTCTTCTTATGCTCTTTGTAAAGAAAGTAAAGAAATTGAATTAGTTTAAGTAATAATATTATTAACATTATTGTTAATATTTGATTATTTTCTATCTTTACTGTGTCTTCTATGTTGATGTTGTTGACAATTTCCCCGTTATTGTCCGCCTGTTTTGATTGCGTTTTTCCCATTCTAACTTTTTGTAGCAATTAAGTTTCTTCTTGTAATATTCGTTGTATGGAACTATAGGTTGTTCTCCTGCTTTCTTGCTTTCAGCTTTTTCTTTATAAATTCTCCTCGATAGATTTCTTCTCTTTGTATTAGGCCGTATTTGTAGGCTCATATGTCACGGTCGCCATGTAATATTTATATTTTTATTTTTATTGTTCAATAGTACGTTCAATAGTACGTTCACGCTCAAGTCTAGGCTTAATTTGCCGCTTTATAGTTTTGAGCTTTTATGGTAAGCAAGGCAAGGCTATATGCCGCTTTATTGCCTTAGCTTAGGTTGGTTGATCAGGCTGAAGATTGCCGCTTTACGATCAATAGGCTTTTAAGCCGAATTACGAGAAATGAATACACTTCAATGCAGTGATAATTCAAGTCTGATTTCTTTATTCTTTTCTTCGTCTTTTATATAATTGGTTTACATAGGTTCTTATGGAAAATCATTCCATAAGCAAGAAATAGCAATTTCAAAAATGAATTGTCCAATAAGCAAATTCATTGCTTTCTTACTTATTGAATGACCTTTTACAATAATAATTCACATAATTGTTATGACACACATTTTTGTCACCTAATTGACTTACTTGTAAATGGTATCAAATTGCTGATTCTTAAGATTGTAATTTGTTTTCATAAATCGGAAGTAAATTGTATTTTTGTTAATTTTTGTTTTGTAATATGAGATATACTTGTTTACTAACATGATATGGCGCTTGCACAATAATGTATGTGCGTACAATGATGTGCTCATATCATGCTATGTATGTATGTTTGTATATACGTGCATATAATGTGATTAATTATCTTTTATTAGCGAGATGCGCTTTTCTTTTTGTATAATTATTTTTAGATATTATTACATGTATTACATGTGTATACTACAATAGCCCTCTATGACATAATAAGAGAATGCCTAGAAGCATTAAAAAATCTAAACTGTCACACGGACGAATGGGGTCCTATGATTGTCTGCATTGCAATCAGAAAACTTGATGCAGAAAGTATAAGACTGTTTGAGGAGAGCCTTGCGAACCCAAGGGAGATGCCATCTACGCCTGAATTGTTAAATTTTTTAGATAAGCGCTATCAAATCCTAGACTGCATCAAGAGTAGCAAACAAACAAAACCAGAAGCATTTACCTCCAACAAGAAAAAATCTTTCAATACCATGCTACAACGATCATGCATCTTCTGCAACAAAGAACATAGCATTTACCAATGTATGGAATTTAAAAAGATGAGCGTGCATGATCGTCAATCATACATTGCAAAAAAGAATCTTTGTATCAACTGCATGGCTCACAACAAATCTGAGAAATGCAAAACAAGCAAATCGTGCTTTTATTGCAAAAAAAGACACCATACGCTACTTCATCAATACGATGAGAACTCAAGAAATCAATCCAGTTCTTATATGACTACTAATACAATTGTAGAAAGCATTCCAGAGGCCACGGTAAATAAAGGGGTTATTGCTCTCCACAACAAGCTCAAAATGCCAAATGTGCTATTACCAACTGCCATGGTAAGAGTTACAAACATATTCAATCAACCAGAGCTTTTTAGAGCATTAATTGATCCAGGCTCACAGGTATCGCTTATTACCGAAGAAGCAGTCCAGAATTTAAGATTGCAAAAGGAGCGCATATCAGCCACCATATTAGGGGTTGGCGAGACTAAATCTGGAAAGGCATGCAGTAAAGTGAAGATACGCATCCAGCTTCAGGACAAATTACACACATATCTTTGTGTAGAAGCACTTGTCTTGCCTAAACTCAATTCATTTCTTCCAAACTCACCTGTATTATCAGTTGATATAGGAAAATATGGTAATATAACTTTGGCAGATCCCACATTTAACAGACCAGGGAAAATAGACCTACTACTAGGTGCAGATGTTTATGCCAGTATATTGTTAAAGGGGCTCAAACAAGAGCATCCCGCAGCTCAAAACACAAAGTTAGGTTGGATCCTATTTGGAACTATCCCCAGAAGTTACCAGAGAACCAACAAAGTTTCAAGCTTTCTCTCTCTAGCAGAAATGGACGAAAAAATCGAACAGTTTTGGGAGATAGAAAACAGCGTCATATCCAATGAAGCAACTGATTATTGCACAGAGCATTTTAAGATGACACACCAAAGAGATGAAGATGGCAGGTATATTGTCCGCCTGCCATTTAGAGAAAATGTGGGAAACTTAGGAGAGTCAAGACACAAGGCCGTTGCTCGTCTCTTGCAAATAGAAAAGAAACTTAAGAAAGCCCCGGAGGATATGGCGGCTTACAATGTCTTCCTGAAGGAGTATCTCGCCTTAAATCACATGAGCCCCGCTGGAGCTTACACAGGTGAGAAGTCTAAAATATACTATCTACCTCATCATGCGGTATTTAAAAGAGACAGCACCACAACAAAATTGCGAGTAGTATTCGATGCTTCATCCAACACGGATTCCGGATTGAGTCTTAATCACTTGCTGTATAAAGGACAAAAAGTTCAGCAAGATCTAAATCAAATTCTCCTAAGATGGAGAAAACATCGTTACGTTTTCACTGCGGATATAGAGAAAATGTTTCGACAGATCAAGATCGCAGAAGACGACAGAAACTATCAACGAATACTATGGAGGAAGCTACCAACAGAACCCATTCAAGAATTCATCCTAAACACGGTCACTTATGGCACAGCCCCAGCCACATTTCTTGCAGTCCAAACACTAAAACAATTAGCCAAGGACGAAGGTGACCAGCTACCTTTGGCAAAAAAGGTGCTCAATGAGGACTTTTACGTAGACGACATGCTGTCAGGAGCTGATACAAAAGCTGAAGCTCGGGTACTACAAAAACAAATAACCTCTTTATTAAATATGGGGGGATTTAATCTGCGTAAATGGACTTCAAATAATGAAGCACTATTAGATGACCTTCCCGAGAACATGATAGAGAAGGGAATATTAGAAATTGGAGAAGATGAAACAATCAAAGCGCTGGGAATACATTGGAATCCCAAACAAGACGAGTTTCAGTTTAGAATACGCTTCCATAACAATGAGGCAAAATTGACGAAACGAAAAATACTGTCAAGGGCTGCTACCATCTTTGATCCACTAGGCTGGTTAGCACCAGTAACCGTTACAGCCAAGCTCATCATGCAGTCACCGTGGAAGGCAGGAACAGATTGGGACCAGCCTCCACCTGAAGATATAACCAAACTCTGGACAAGCTTCGAAAAAGATCTGCTGGGCTTAAAAGCAATTAGAATTCCACGATGGGTTGGACATCGCACGAACCAACAAATTCAACTTCACGGATTCTGCGACGCCTCTGAGAAAGCATATGCCGCAGTAGTGTATACACGCACGGTTGATGCTTTTGGTAAAATACATACTACATTGCTAACTGCAAAAACCAAAGTAGCACCATTAAAACAGAAGATCACTTTACCACGTTTAGAGCTCTGTGGTGCATTACTCCTTGCCCGGCTGCTCAAATCAACCATTGAGATTCTAGCGATAAAGTCACCTCAGATTTTTGCTTGGTGCGATTCTGAGATAGCACTAGCTTGGATCGCTAAAAACCCAAACAACTGGCATTCATTTGTCGCGAACCGAGTGAGCGAAATTCAGAGCCTAGCTGACAAAAAAATATGGAGACACATAGCCTCTCCAGAAAATCCCGCCGATATAGCTTCCAGAGGAATAAATCCGAAGAAAATAGCTTCACAGACGATCTGGTGGAGAGGTCCACTTTGGCTAGGCCAACCTGCTGAAGCTTGGCCATCAAACAAACTAAATATGGAGACAAGTGAAGAAGAAAAAAAACAGATCAAGGTCTTCAATACAGTTTTCTCAACAGAGAATATTTTTTCATGCTCATCTTATACCAAACAGTTAAGAATTACTGCATATTGCCGACGATTCATCATGAACTGTAGAGTTCCACGCTCACAGAGAATGTTGCACCATCTGTCACACAACGAACTGAAGAATTCAGAGAAGTGTATAGTAAAGATGACACAGTTGGAAGCATTCTTTGAGGAAATCCAATCCTTCGAAAAGAAAATTCCGTTAAAGAAAACCAGTAGATTACTTTCGTTACGCCCATTTCTAGACGAGGATGGCATTCTACGAGTCGGGGGAAGATTGGAAAACTCTGAACTCTCTATGTATGCAAAACATCAGATGCTACTACCACCAAAACACCATATCACCAGTCTCGTTGTTGATCATTCTCACCATCAAACGCTACACGGAGGAACGCAACTTACATTAAATTTCTTGAGGGCACGATTCTGGATAATCGATGCCAAAAGAGTAGTACAAGGAAGAATCCACAAATGCATCAAGTGTGTCAGACACCGCCAACAAAGCACACAGCAAGTAATGGGTAATCTACCAGCTGTTCGCATAATCCCATCACCACCGTTTTCTCACTGCGGAATAGATTATGCCGGCCCATTCATAACCAAAATGTCCAAAGGAAGAGGCACCAAAACAAACAAGGGTTACATAGCACTTTTCGTCCGTATGGTAACAAAGGCCATTCACTTGGAATTAGTAAGCGATTTAACCACAGACGCATTCCTCGCTGCCTATAGAAGATTTGTTGCGCGGCGGGGAAATTGCAAGCAAATATTTAGCGACAATGGGACGAATTTTGTTGGTGCCAAAAACAGGCTAGATAAAGACCTGCAACTTGCAATTTCCAGCTCCTCCCAACGAGCAGCAGAGATTACAGCCAATGATAGGACAGAGTGGAAGTTTATACCCCCAGCCAGCCCACATTTTGGAGGTCTGTGGGAGGCTGGCGTTAAGTCCATTAAGGCACACCTCAAACGAGTGCTGGGAGACACTTTGCTAACATATGAGGAATTTACCACCGTGCTACATCAAGTGGAGGCTTGCTTGAATTCAAGGCCAATCGGACAAAATTCAAGCGATCCCACGGATCTAGAGCCATTAACTCCAGCTCATTTCTTGATCGGAAGACCTCTGCTAGCACCGCCTGAACCAGATATTCAGTGTAAAGAAATCCACCAAAGATGGAAGCTTGTTACAAAATTATACCAGGACATTTGGAAGAGATGGTCACAAGAATATCTGGCACTACTACAACAAAGAAGCAAATGGAGAACAGACAAAAAGAACCCAGTTCTCGGCGAGTTAGTTCTAGTAAAGGAAGACATCTTGCCCCCACAAAAGTGGCCATTAGGACGAATCGTACAGCTTCATCCTGGCGAAGATGGAATAGTGCGAGTAGTTTCTGTGCAATATAGAAACATTATCAAGAAACGGCCACTTATCAAACTGTGCCAGTTGCCTATGAGTATACATAAATCTGACCATGAAGATGCCGGCCTCAGGACTTTTACAGCATTGACCACTCTCAAGAAATCCACAAAAAGGGGGTTACCTGACATTTCAGCCGAACCTGAGCTATGGTCGAAACCAGAGCACTTTGATACGATTTCCACCAGTAAAGATGGAAAGGGGCCTGAACCGACTACAGCTCGACATAGCAAAAGAATGAAAATCGCACCATGTACCTGGGCCTCAAGACTGTTACATTCCACCTTGCTGATACTTTATTGGTTGACTGTAGCATTCGCACAAGACTATGAGATCATACAGCCCAAATCCGGCCTCTACATAGAGAATTTAGGCAGAGCCAAAATAAAACGAGGAAATCTTCGATTGCAGGTGTCACTTCCAATGGTTGACATTTTTTATGACGAGAAAAATATCAACTCCACTTGGGAACAAATACAGGAAATGTGTGACAAGACTGAGAAGCTCACTGAAATCACGCGCTGCTCGCAACTATTCAGGCACTTATCCACAAGGAGGAAGAACCTTTTAAGATCAATAGATGAAATCCGATTTACAGAACCAAGGAACAGAAGTAGAAGAGGTTTTCTTGGTAGGATACTCACCAGTATATTTGGCGTCAATGAGGAGGTTTATGCAAATATTGACGCATTAGAACACGACGAGCTCCAGGAGAAGTATGCTTATTGGTTAAATGCCATACACAATCACGGTTATCTCTTGAATTTCATTTCTTTACACGAAATCCAAACTGTTATTCAAAAGGTAGCCCAGAAAATTGGTTCCAACTTCGTTATCTTACCAACACCACAGGAACGACTAGACGTGGTAAATCAGAATGGCACAATAATATTGTATGGATACTTAAATATTGTTGAACCAAACATGTACGATTTGATACATATAACACCAACTCCACACTTAATCAAAGGCAACGAATTCGCAGTGGCCGACATAAAATCTTCCACCTTGGCTGTTGATTATACTCATCAAACATATTTCAATCTAGACGAAAGGGAATTGAAGAGTTGCACTACTATAGCCAATCACGTGTTCCTGTGTAGCCCAACCATAGTGCACAGCATCGAAAGCAGCCCATCTTGTGTAATTGATGAAATTTATGATCATTATCCAAAGACCATATGTGAGATGCGTCAGTTCAAGCTGACTGGTACAGTTTGGAAGGCCTTGGTGACGAGAAACACTTGGTTATACATGACTAATGAAACCAAGGTCGCCTCCATATTCTGCAAGGGAGCCAGAAAGGAATTACTTCTAAATACCACAGGAATTATACACACTGCTGATTACTGTTATCTGAAAACAAGAGAGATAACCTTAAAAACCAAATTGGATCAAACAATAGAGGTCATCTCCAGCCATATAAGGGAAGTTCCCCCACAATTAAACATTTCCAACTTTAATAAATCACCAGCATTGCTGCAACCAGGAGTTTTGATTCAACCACACGAGCAAATCTTACAATATATGGAGGAGCCCAAGATAGATCCAGCTATCTTACACAACACGCTGATACTCTACTCAACCACATCAATATCATCTGCTTTCATTCTTTTCCTGGTCATCCTCATCTGGAAGTACTGGTTCACCCTCAAAAGGACCTTTCAATTTTGTTATACTGGATGTTCCAAGCGACAAGCAAAACCCAAGGAAGGAAGACAACCATCACCACAAACTTCAATAGAACAGCGATTCAATCGTGCATTGGAATCTGGCGGCCCCCAGCATGTTCCTACCTGAACAAAAAATAATTTCTCAACATGCTAAACAAAACATAATTTCTTAATCGCGTTCCAATTTCACGTTCATGTTCACGTTCACTACAATTACCTTCCGATTTTTTAAATGCAAACGAATTCGTCACTTTGCTTATTTTGTACATTTCCTCCAATCAGGTCAAAATTCAATCAAACGTAAGTTCACTTACTCATGTTCTTGCATCATTCATAAAAATATTTCACGAAAATATTTCCGCATGCATTGCCCCAATCTGGGTCAATGACTGCAAGGTAAACATAATGAAGTGAACTTACGATAATAGCGAAATTTATCATGTAAGCGTAAAAAAATGTATTTAAGTTCTTGCATTAGTACAATAAAAATCAGTGTAAGTTTACAGTCAAAAATCGAAGTTCTTTCTTTTATTTCAAGTTACTTACGCCCACTTAGCAAGCACTTAAATTAAGTTTGAGTGTCTGTTACAGGCTATGTTATACATAAAAAAAAAAAAATCCATAAACTTGCGCGTACTAATATTCAAAATGTTATGTCATACGAAGGAGGTGGTTTGGCCACGCAGCGGCCCACCCGAACACACAAACAACACAACATTTCAGCAATCCAGTTCTGCGAACTGGAACGAAAAAAATCATTTAATCTCGCTCTAACACTCAACAGCTTGCCAACCTTTCAAAGGGTCTGACGCAGCGTAAACTTAGTAATGGAACGTTTGGACAAAAGAAAAAAGAAAGAATTTAGGGAATGTACGGGATCGGAACCTGAAGGCTTCCATCCCACTTTA
This sequence comes from Dioctria rufipes, assembly GCA_963924295.1. Lineage (NCBI taxonomy): Eukaryota > Metazoa > Arthropoda > Insecta > Diptera > Asilidae > Dioctria > Dioctria rufipes. The sequence goes on along the minus strand of OZ002742.1, from coordinate 93,677,286 downwards.
AGGACGTTATGACAAACAATCCTGTTGTCAAGGACAAGTCAAAGGAATGAATATCGTTCACCAACTTGACAACAGGCTGAAGTCAATATCAGAAAACGGTGCGAGTGATCAGCAATTCAATGGCCGCCGGTACTCAGGAAAGAAGCCGTAGCGATGATTTATGGTGCGATAAATCCAACAAACCCAATGCGTACGATATAATGATCGTAGCTAGCTATTCGACCTTCAGGTAACGATAACCATAATAGGGATAAGACTACAGCAATAATGACTAAATAACTACTCAAATAATATCATGATCATAAATAAATATCCAGACTCATATATTAGTAACTAACGTAGGAAGACAGTTGATAAGGTAACCTTAACTAAGGTAATCAAACCAAGCTAACAGTAACTAAGATCAAAGACTTAACCTAACTCTAACAACTAAATTGCGGCACAATAGCCAAATTAATAATGGGTAACTAAGGCAGCAAAACCATAATCAACGGTGTGAACTAGATCGAAACATGATAACCAACATAGTTCAAATATGACTTAGGTATAACCGAACCCTAACAACTAAAAATATATACAAGCAAGGTAATCTAAAAGCCACCTCAGATAGTTTAAAGTAGCTACAATGAAACCAAATCTAAGTTTAGATAAGGTAGCTATAATAATCCGACGGTAATTAGGATACTCAATAACCAAACTATAACAACTAAAATAAAAGATAATATCTAAACTGACTCAAGCCTGATTGAGGTAGAGGCTATGACAGAACTAAAATACCTACAAAAAGATACGCTAGAATCTAACTAACTATACCATAATGATAACCAGACGCTAATAGGCTGTACTTACTTAAGGAAAATCAATAACTATAATACGACAAATGTAAAAGTTCAAAAGCTATATCACCATATTATAAATACAACTAAGTTCGTAAAACTAACTAAAAGGTAACGTCAATCGAATTAATAACTAGGATATGATACAGTAATTTCCAAAATAGCCAACAGAAAAACAAAATCTCAAAATAAAATCTCAAAACTATACATAATACGGACTTCTTTCCTGGAACCAGCGGATGTGAACGGAACCTTTAAGCTCGGAGTAGTATGCTTCGCATACGACGTACACCCTCCACTGATCAGCTGAACATCAACGTCCATGGAATATTCAAAAGAAATAAGGAAAAGGGAAATTCACCTATCTTCACCTCACGTGGGACTCCGCTCTAAGGGCGCCGCCCCGGTATTGTATTAATCACTCCAAGTCGGATACCAATCTAGAGGATGCTAACCAGCCATCCTCCCGTCAGAGTGATCGAGACAACCCCGAATGGAGTCATGGGAGCAGAGCACCACGCAAGCGCGAAGAATAGTGGGTGAACACAATTTGGAGAATACTGATCCGCTTCGAATCACAAGGCTGTCCTGATCTCTCCCACAAGGAATAAATCAAGCAGGTGGCTATTATCGCTCACCGACTTGTAGGTGAGAACAGGGCATTTGCGCGGTTCTTTTGGACCTAAGGTAGATCTACAAAAGAGGAAGAAAATTTTGACATGATGCAGTCGTAGCTAGAACTTTACAAAGAGAAAAAAAAGAAAAAGAAAACATTTTAAAACTGAGGGAAGACTATGCACTTTAGTCAAGAGAAGCTTGACTAAAGATAAAAAAAAACCAAAGAATTAAAACCGAATTTGGGCGCCATTGTAGCGAAGCACAATGAGCGACCAGAAATAATACCAAAATTCGTAGTTGCACGTTAGTCACGTGAAGCCTGACTAAGTGCAAGAAAAGAAAAACAAACAACCTTGGGCGGCATTGTAGCGAAGCACAATGAGCGACCAGAAATAATACCAAAATTCGTAGTTCCACCTTAGTCACGTGAAGCCTGACTAAGTGCAAGAAAAGAAAAAAAACCAGTTTGGGCGCCATTGTAGCGAAGCACAATGAGCGACCAGAAATAATAGCAAAATTCGTAGTTGCACCTTAGTCTAGTGAAGCTTGACTAAGTGCGAGAAAAGAAAAACAAACCATTTGGGCGCCATTGTAGCGAAGAGCGCGCCTGTTGTCAGCCCTACCTACATCCATCTTGCTATTGTGCTGCAACAGACACCTCTTGCTGCAAAATCATCTTGGGATTGATGTGGGTGGCCGCACAGCGTATTGCCGCTAGCGGTCAGCCGGCTTGGGGAGGTTCTTGCCACCCACATCCCTCGATGCTTGAAAGCTGTGCGAAAAATGGAAAGAAAAAAAAATACTACAACTGTTTTGCCAGACTTCAGACGGACGGACAGACAAAAAAAAGAACTTTCCGTGTCTCATGGTGCTTCGCCTCCATTGGTACAACCTGAAACACTGAAAAGAAAATTTATGTTGAATACTATACCAGCGTTGCAGTACTGAAATAATAATAAAAAAAACGGTCAACGCCGTACAAGTGACTACCACCCGGAGAAATTCGACGCAGAGAGAGGGATATTTTGAGAGAGAGAGGAAACGTGGACTTCAGATGATGATGAAGTCCCGACTGGACATGGCTTGGGCCCATCGCCCCCAACCACCCTGGCTAAGATGTCACAATCAGGAAAAAAATTCTTAGCCCCATGGTGTGCGTGTATGTATTCAGGGGTTCCGCCGCGTGACCTCACCAGCAACCATCAGCCCTTCACTCGATCATCTCAACACGTGTCTTGAACAAACCATAAGCAAATAGTAGCGCGTGTGTACATTGAGCATTTAGTCGAAAAAAAAGACCATTAATGTGATGGTGTGTTTCAATTTAATATAAATGCGCCTAGCATCTGCAAGTCACCTCGTTTTCACACTCAATACAATTCCAAAAGAAAAACAATGAATGTAGGGAGAATAACAGTGTCCAAAGCGAAACTTAGGTCTAACCTATGCCCTACTAGCTGGCTTACCTTAATTAAACTAATTCAAATGCATGCATAAAACAAATATATATTATATATGTAGTCTATCAATATATATACTATTATGTACTTGTAAAAGAACAATAGAGACCACAGAAGGTGGAATATAAACTTAACTATGTACGACACCTGGGGACCACCAGCTGCTAGTAAACGAATGACTCCCACGCTGAGCCGGAACCACGCTGGAAGGGTGCACCCTCTTCACCTCGTATTCTTGGATTACAGACACAATTTGATATGTGGGCACATTGGCCTCTTTTTTATATCCTTTTCACTTCTTTTGGGTGCTTTCGGATCTTTATACACTTTAAGCTTTACAATAACACTATAGCTGCGCAGCAGCGTTGGCACAATGAGGTGAGTGGCAATGTGCTGGCATAATAATAATCCTTGAGAACCCTACGACTCACAAGATACATCGGCAGATCACAACCACACCGCTTCGGCGCAACAGTATATGAACGTCCTTTCAGGTACTAAAATTTCTCATGAATTAAATAACAAGCACCATTATTAATGTTTCCCTTTCTTTACAGGGAAACTGTTCACCGCGCAATCAAACGATGTGAAAAAAGAATCAAAAAGAAATTCGGTAATTTGATAGGTAATATAGAAAATCCAAATTCTTTATTACAAACGCACTAAGAAATTTTTTTTTTTTTTTTTAGGAAAATTATCGCACAACTATTGAAAATCAAACAAATTCTCGATACAAATGCACTAATAAAATTTCTTTTCTTTTCAGGAAAATTATCGCACAACTATATGGAAATTCCTCTGCATTTTAAATCTAATAGGTAATATAGAAAATCCAAATTCTTTATCACAGACGCACTAATAAAATTTCTTTTTCTTTTCAGGAAAATTATCGCACAACGATATGGAAATTTCTCTTCATTTCCAATTTAATAGGTAATATAGAAAATCCGAATTCTTTATCACAAACGCACTAATAAAATTTCTTTTCTTTTCAGGAAAATTATCGCACAACATTCTTAATGTTTCCTTTTCTTTACAGGAAAACTGTTCACCACACGATCACTACTATGTGGAAATATCCAGAATATTCGGTGCTTTAATTGGTAATAAGAGAAAATTCAAATTCCATATGCCAAACGCACTAATTTATAATTTCTTCTTTTCCAGGTAAATTATCACACAACTATATGGAAATTTCTCTTCTTTTCCAATTTAATAGGTAATATATAAAATCCGAATTCTTAATCACAAACGCACTAACAAAATTTCTTTTCTTTTTCCATAAAATTATAAATCGGCGGCTACGTGATGATACGAGAATATGCGGGTGTCCAGGTAATCGCGATTTTCACATTAACACGACATATAACTCAACACGTGATTCTTCGTTCGCGCTAACCAAAAAACAATTATCTTTTATATTACTTTATAATTCGCGGAATGAGCTGCGCACTCAACTTTTGACCGCATCCGTTCAGAACTTCGAATAAACTGCCTGCCTGCCCTGGCGCAGTTACCAAACAACGAAAAACGATCCGCTCCCAGCAGCCGCCGACAGGCGCGCACTTTCGTTCGTTCGGGCTGCAATCGAGATTTCTGCCCGCTGTATGAACGGGTGTGCGTGTATTATTTTCGGCGAAATCGTTGCTACCGAATATTTTGTGTAGATTTTTCTTGGAATTTTTCGGTCGGGCGAGCAGTGGTCTATTCTGTGTTGGATATCACGAGATATTTTACGGTTAGGCGAATTGCCGTTTTTCGTCTCCTGGATGTTGGTGGCTAGCGGTGATATTCAAACGAAAAATTCCAATTCTTCCTTTTGCAGGCTTTCAGGTATGTGGCTCGGGGTATGCTGTGAAAGATTGTGATTTGTGCGCGTTTTGCACAACTCATAATTTTTCTCGGGCGGATATGCACCATACGGAAGAGCAGCATCAGGCTGCTTTTCACGAATATGTAATCTCTTACCCCTTTTTCCTTTTTCGAAGTTAAATAACTTTTGCCTCTTTTCAGGTGTATTTAAATCTTCGTATGGAAGGGTAGCATAGGGCTACCTTTCGAAAGTTAACAAAACTTTTGCCCTTTTCAGGTACCCAGGAAATTGTAATGAAACTACAAGAAAATGGACAATAATATAAAAAAAATTAAAAGAAGAGAAGAAGATGAAGGAAGCAAATGGATTTTTTAAAAAAAAAAAAAACAGAAAAAAAACGAAAATCAGCGTGAGGGCAGAACGCGACGCTAGCAAAAGTGCATTCCGATAAATCCTTTTCTGCATTAAAATCCGATATCTTGGAGCATGCATCACGCTTAGAGTAGAAACAACTCGGTTTCCAAAATAATTTCCAGAAGGTGAGCAATATTTCACCAACAAACTCGGCTGACAGACAGCCTCAAAATAGGAACTGGCAGCAAGCAGCATTCCGAGAAATTCGAACTCCAACGCCGAGATATAATAATGCCAATATATCGGCTAGATCGCCATCCCCAAAGTCGGCATCCAGGCAGGTAAACTGGATGCAGCGGATGGACAATTTCGACAACCCCTCGCAGTTAGAAGCAACGGCACAGATTTATCGAAAGCCCGAGGTAATATCGACTGGAAACTAGACAAAAATTAATCAATACGTATCTCCGTTCAAATGAGTAAAAATACACTTTCCTTGCCTGTCGACATCTGCTCTGCTCCGAAGCTTATATTTTTAATTGATACAGGAGCAGAGATCAGCCTAATAAAACTCCATCCATTGAAACCGGACAGCATCTGCTATAGGGTTACTGTCTGCAATATCAATATGTTATTTGCAGAGTCCACTTTTACAGAAGAGCTCATCGTCGCGAAATTAACTCTGGAATCAACGAAATTTAACTCCATCATAGAATACCCATTTCAAATTGTTGGAATAACTCAATCTTCTCATACGATGGATAGATTATAAAAATAAATACATTTCTTTAGAAATTAATGATTCAAATGAATTATATCCATATCAGAATTACTATTCAAATTACCCATATGTTTATTTGAAAAGCGAAGATCCAGAAAAGAGGTCTCATACTAAAAGTTTACTGTATACGGAGATAACATTCTCCAATTCCAAATTCGTCTCTATCAATTGCTTCACAAAATAATAATAATATATCTCCATCCAATGTTTTACAAGAAGTGAAGCGAGAAAATAATAAAAATCTATCTCCATCAACAGTTCGAAACAGAGCGGAACAAACTAATGAAAATAACCCTCCATCCGTGGCTTCACAAGAAATGAAGCAAAAACGTAAAAGTATATCTCCATCTAAAGCCGCACAAAAGGCTGTATCTAGTAAAATTCTATCTCCTTCATCAATAAATTCACAAAAACTGAATTCTAAGAATAAATCAAAGAAGTCAAAGAGTTTCAATAAGGTTTTATCTCCTTCAATTTCTACCGAGTCGGAAACATCGAATAACTCCTTCAAAATTCCACAAGAGTTGGAATCATATCTCCTTCCTAATTATCATCCGAAAGAATCGGATCACTTAAAAAAAGTCAAAATTCTGGCTCGATGAGAGTTCATCATTGAAATTCCAACTCATTCTTTTCAACATCAATCGGTCTGTTTCAAGGAGGAAATAAGGCCAGGTCTGTTTCTTGGAAATTCGATAGTCAAACCAGTCAATGGTATGGCAAAAGTCCTAATCATCAATACAAATGAGGAGGACGCCGATTTGGGCCCTTACGAGGTGAGGCCAGTTTACCAAGACTTGGACTTTGTAGTCATCTCCACAGACTCTGAAAGATATCCAATTAAGGGCAGAATAAATAAACTGCAAAACCTTAACAAATTAGATCACTGCAATTCGGAGGAAACTGAGAGTATTCGCAACATCTGTAGGGAATTCAACGATGTCTTCTTCATAGAAGGGGATTTCCTTTCATATACAGATGCGATAACCCAGAAAATCGAGACACTCCAAGACAAACCGCCCATCTATACTAAGCCTTAGAGACTTTCTGAAGCCAACCGAACTGAAGTGAATAGGCAAATACAAGAAATGCTTGAGTCAGACATCTTCAGACCCTCACACAGTCCCTGGAATTCCCCACTTCTCCTGGTTCCTAAAAAAACCAAATGAGAATGGAAAAAAAAGTGGCGAGTGGTGGTAGACTTTAGTCGTATTAACGACATTACTATTGGCGATGGGTACCCACTGCCTAATATCACTGATATATTAGACCAGTTGGGGAAAGTCGAAATATTCTACCACACTTGACTTTGCCAGTGAATTTCACCAGATAAAAATGGACTCGGAGGACAGTGAGAAAACTGCCTTTAGCATACCCTATGGCCACTACGAATACAATCGTATGCCATTTGGTTTAAAGGAGCCCCTGCTACTTTTCAACGAGCCATGATCAATATTCTGTCTGGACTTCAAGGTATTTATTGCTTCGTATTCATGGACTATATTGTAGTCCATGGATACAATCTCAAAGATCACAATTCTAGACTCAAAGCAGTATTTAGCCATTTCCGCAACTTCAATTTGAAACTCCAACCCGAAAAGTGCCATTTCTTGAGGAAAGAAATTATGTATTTAGTGCAAATAATTACAGAAAATGGAGTCAAATCAGATCCAACAAAGATAAAGTCAGTTCAGTCCTATCCCAGATCCACGAAAGAAAAAGATATTAAAGGCTTCCTTGGTTTCGTCGACTACTATCGCCGCTTTATACCAAATTTTTCGAAGATAGCCAAACCACTTAGAAACCTTTTAAAGAGAGATACGCCCTTCAAGTTCGACGCAATTTGTGATGAAGCATTTTGCAAATTGCGAAATAAATTAATTTCAGCAACAATTCTATCATATCCTGATTTCCCCAAAGAATTTTTTGTCACTTCCGATGCCAGTGACTACGCCATCGGAGCAGTTCTTTCACAAGTCGATGATCAAGGAGGTCATCCAGGCGCCTATGTGAGTCGAGTTCTGAATGGTGTGGAGACTCGTTACTCAACTATAGAGAAAGAGCTCTTAGCTATCGTTTTCGCAGTTGAGCAATTCAGACCATACGTTTATCACAGCCAGTTTACAATTATAACTGACCACAAACCATTAGTATGGCTCATGAATCTAAAACACATCTCCTCAAGACTGATGAGATGGAGAATACGTCTTGAGGAATATGACTAGAAAATAGTCCATAAATCAGGTAAGTTCAACACAAATGCCGACGTTCTCAGTAGAGCTATTCCGGATATTAGCGAAAATTTCGTAGAACTTACCACCTGCGTAAATGTGAACAATTCTCAGTCATAATAACTGAGACAAATTTCCCATTATTATTGATTAAAAATGCGAATTCTAAATTTTTCATCCTGCCAATGCAAGATACAGAGCTTGAAAGAGTATTGGATTCGAAACTAAAATTTTCAGATAAATCCCCACTTTTAGAAACTGTGCTGACTTCTTCAAGAAAAAAGACTCATCAATAATTACATCAAAAACTAATCTACCTTGTGGATCCCAAAAATATAGGTCAGGCCTCGAAAAGATTTTAACTGAAATCTGCTCATACACAGAAGCAAATCAGTCAAAACAAATAAATAACTCCTTCCTTATATTAGATCCACAGAATCTAACTATTAAAAAACAAAAACGTTTTTACCCAGATTTTCGCTAATAATCAAATAAACATCAAACTCCATTAAGATTCGATTAAATATTTATCCGACATTAATGACATCGAACAACTTTTAAAAGAATTTCATTCACTACCGATAGGAGGCAATCAGGGAGTTTCCCGTACTATTAAAATAATTAAAAAACAGTTTTACTTGCCTGGCATGCCAGACGACATCGTAAGTTATGTAAGGAAATGTAAACTTTGTCAGCTGAACAAAGTATCCTAGAATCCAAAAATTACTTTGAAAATCTCGAGCATTGGCTCCAAGCCTTTCGAAAGAGAATACCTAGATGTTGTAGGACTAAGAATAAAACGACTTAAAACTACTCCATATCACCTTCAAACGAATGGTGCATTGGAGAGAAGCCACAGAAACTTGGCAGAATACTTCCGATCTTATGTAGCAAAAGATTCACTGGGCTGGTATACATTCATTCCTTATGCCCTGTTTGTATACAATACAGCCCCTCATTCGAGTATTAATTATACTCCCCGCGAACTCCTATATGGATTCCCAGCCGAAATCCCAAATAATATAAAATCTTCTCCAACCGTTTGCTATAATTACGACAATTATGCAAACGAGTTAAAAGCGCGTCTACAGTATAGCTTCAAAATAGCTAAAGACATAGCCATAGCAAACAAATCCAAACTACGATATGACAAAAATTCCATCAAGAAATCTTTTATAGTAGTCGATAAAGTCTTACTAAAAAGCCGAGTGAGAGATAATAAGTTCTCACCATTATGGTCTGGTCCGTATAAGATCATCGATCACCGGAAAACTCAACCATCAAAATTAACAACCATAACAACCGTCCAAAACTTTTCCCAGATTAATAACTTCATCAGTTTGAGGCGTCACTCAGAGATATTAACATAGTGTCATCTTCCAGGTTTTCGAAATGATGCAAATATTACTCTTTTATTTTGCATCTCTGTAATCCACGGCTCAGGAGTGACTAGCTACGCTATGCCGATTCTGGCCCACTTTTTCCATACAAAAAGTGCAAAGTAGATTCCAACTATTTTGGTGGCTCTGGACTGGGGTTCTGGGCCACCAGGGGGCTTTCGTCTAGTGGTATACGTCACAGCGCATGCCTGGGGAACACCTTTCCTATCATCTGGCTGACCAGGGGATGACGTCATCTGGTTAGCCGATCCCTGTCAGCTGATCAAGCTCTATCATAGCTGATTTTTAACAAAATAATGCTGGTTTTTGCTGGAATCGAACCGAGAACGCTTGGTTTTGTAAAATCCGAGGCGCTCTACCATCAAGCCGTGGAGGTGTTGTGTGAATGTTCTTTAAAGTTGCTATATATGGGTAGAGTTCTGGACCAGAGTTTTTTTATCTAGAACTATCGACGCCACCATCGCTAGGTGGTTCGAGTATATACTAAATATGTGTTTATGTTTTGGATGTACATTGAGTCTTGACTGGCTTATGTCTTGGATACACCATTGAGCTTTGACTGGCTTATGGCTTGGATGTGTCATTTGGTCTTGACTGCGCCCTAGCGGCATTAGCAGGTACTACCAGCATGCTCCGGTACTACGGTTTTGCTGTTTTCTTGGTGCACCTAAATGTAGGGTTTTTATTATTATTTTGCGTTTTCAAGTGTTGCGCCTAAATGTAGGCTTTTGGTTTTGAACTAATATTAGTAATAATTAAAGTTAACGTTAGGAAATTTCTGTTCATGCCAATGGATTCTGGATGGTGGGTATGTGGCGGGATAATGAAGATAGAGAGGGGGGGGGGGGGATGTGGTAATGAAATTTTCATCAGAAATCCTCTACGGGCTCTGGTTTTCGAGATATTAGCATATTAATAAATCAAGTTATTTTTGTTCATGCCAATTGATTCTAGGTGGTTTGGGGTGGGAGTTTTTGATATCAGCATGACGTCATCTTGGATGCTGTTCTCTTATTGAATATTTCTTAGCGAGGAATTTGTAGATATTGTACCGTGTAAACTTCCTATTTACAAATTCGCGTTATAGCTGAATGAGTCATGCACACCTGTGTAAACAAATTTAAGCAATATCAGCACATTTATTCTTATCATATAATTGATACCACACTTACTGTAGGCAACCAAAAAATTTTATTTTATTGTTCCAAGAATTGTGTTTTATTGTTTATTCGATATCATCTCAGCCTGTAAGCAAATTCGTTGGAAACTGTTGCTATAAAAGCTCAAGCAAACCCTTGTGGAGCGTCGTCAGTTTTAATGAATCTCCGTTATAGTACATAAAAATTAAAAAATGTCTTCGGTGTTAGTAAATAAAAGTTTTTCAATAAATGAAAATTTGCGAAAAGATGTGATGGAGTGTTTAAAAAATTCAGTGAATAAAGTGCAATAGAAAAATGCATAAATTTCAAGTTGTATTTCGGAAGTGCAATAAGAGTACTAGGAAACGATATTTGGAGAGCTGTCTCGAGCAAATTAAAGCATTGATAGCACGATTGAGAACTCCCCGTCGAGGTGGAGGAATTACTCGCGTAAGAAGAAGTGATTATGTAAAGTGGGAGGAAGTAAAGACAGCGTTCGCAAACAGAATTCGACAAGGTGTTATTACAAATTTAAAACATATCGATCCGAAGCTATTTATGCAAGACGCGCCGTATTAAGAATACCTTAAAACATTATTTTAATATTAAAGTTTCTACAACGTTTTGCGGTGAATTTGTTAATGAAACTGGTGGCAATGAAATTATAAAAGACATTAAATATTTCCAAGCGAGAACTGCTCCAATTAGTGCAGATGATAACTTAGAGGAGAAGTTTAAATCAAATATTTTGGATCCAATACACACTCGTTCGAACAACTCCGAGGATCTTCGTATATACCCTTACCAAAGGAAATTGCATAAGACAAAGCTTGCATCAATGTACAAAATAATGATGAAGCATGCTTCGTATGGGCCGTAACATCAGCGCTATATCCTACAAATGCTCATTCTGAAAGGATCCCATCATATCCACATTATTCAACTGTACTTAATTTAACTGGGATAACATTTCCCATGATGCTTAAGCAAATTAAGCAGTTTAAAGTCCAGAACGATTTATCAATAAACGTATTCATCCGCGTTTTTTCACCACAGTTCCAGTTAGACCTACGAAACACAGGATGGAGCGAAATATAAATCTCTTAATGCTACAAGATGACTAGGACCAGGATGAACATCAGATGGATGATGCTGGCAGATATCATTTCTGTAGGATTAAAGGCCTTTCACACCTCGTATCAGGACAAACTTCAAAACATGGCCATAGAGTATAAGTTAACACCAGAAGCATCATTCGCCGTAATTTGATGCGACAACAACTTCTCCGTCAACCTGGAAAATACATTTCGGTTCCCAGGAAATTTCTGCTGAACACGCGTCTGGTAATTTTAAGTTAGAGATAATTTTCGTTTAGAGAAACTTGTAATTTTTAGTCTTAATTCTATATTCGGAAAATAAAGGTGCAGGTAACCTGCCTGCCTAGAAATATATTTTTTTGAGATTTTTAAATAAATTTTATTAACTGGCGCCCGAGCAGGGACCGCTCAAGCAATTCGTGAATTAGTATTTTCCGCGATCATAATTAATTTATCAATTATAAACGGTGTGCTAACCATCGCCGCGTTTTGATCATCAACGGAAAAAATATTTTTGTGCAAAATTAAGTTCTTGTGTGATCACTATCAATTAATTAATTTGTGCGCTAATCATTGCCACTCTGTGATTATAAAAATAAAAACTCAAAACTTAAATTATAATCACAATTAAATAATTAATTTGTGAAAGTGCTAACCATTGCCACTCTGATCATAATCTTAATTAGTGCAAGGGAGTGTGTTCAATAAAATAGCCACTTCAAAAAAATATTCCACGTTTGCTACTGAGGCAAGTAGAAGGGATAAAATCCTTTGAAGTCATCTTTAACGAAAAGACCAGGAAACGAGGCCCCGGAGTCACCAAAGCCAATCAGCTTAGGAAAAAACGGAGTCGACGAGTAATCATTTGAATAACCATAACCAAGGATACAAATACCCGCCGACAGCCGCCTGATCTCTTCAAGAGGAAATACCGCAAGCGGTCCTACACGTATAGAATAAGGACAAAAAGCACCGGAGCATCTATACGTTACATAAAACTCAAAAATCTTAAGACTCATCCAGATGTACGTCCTTCATCTGTTAGTTGTAATGTAAGTCATTTATTTTTGCATTCCATTGAATCAATAAATTATTACTTAAATAAGAAGTGAAATATTTTAAATATCGAAGAAAAATTATTGAAAAAAAAGTGATCAAGTGAAAAATCAGGAAAACTGAGAATTTAAATATAAATTAATTGATTATATTTTGAAAGTTTATCTCTCCTTATTCAATCTTAACGCTGATCAATGCAAGTGAAATAGAAACGAATCTAAAACTTTCATAATTTCCAGAAAAAGAAATTTAGTACTTTCTAAAGTAAATTCTTTCTCCTTAAGTTTTAAATCAATAAATTATAAATTTTCTTTTCAACTCTGAAAATCAAATATTTAACAAATCTTTAAAAAAATAAACTATTTAAAACAAAAATCATTAAGGTAGAAATTTCTACAAAACATATTCGTTTATCCATTCGTGCGAAAGTAAATTAAAAGAAAATACAGAATGGAACAAAATAATAATATTAATATAATTAGAGCAGCTAGATTAGTACCTGGAAATGATGCTCAAAATCCTCCACCTAATCCTCCTGTACAGAATCTTCCTGTACAGAATCCTCCTGTACAGAATATTACTGTAGCTGATTTAACAGCCCTTATATCTTGAATCGTAAGAAGGGAAGGTAGGCACATTTTTAACTCAATTATCAATCCAGGTGTAGACATAAACAATGATGTTTATTCACAGCAAACATGGACAATTACCATGACTCAAAATTCGCTAACATACAAAATTATCTACAAAAATAAAATTCGTGTTACATGTATCTAGCTTACACATTTAATTTCTCACGAGAAATTTCCTCAAGAATGCAAATTCAAGTAAACGCAGGTCACTTCAATCATTAAAGGAGTTTCTTCAGTTCTTAGAAAGCCGCTTCCAATCCTTGGAAGCAATGGGAAACACAAATAGCACAGAAGGAAAAAAGGTACATACCCAAAGGGCTCTGACTACATCGGTCAAGACAGGGTGCCCATCATGTGGCAGCACCCATCAACTATTCGCATGTCCTAAGTTCCTTCAGTTATCGCCATCCAACAGAACATCGCTTGTAAAGAGAATTAATTCCTGCCTTAACTGTTTGAGAAGTGGGCACATTATATCCACTTGTCCATCAAGAGGATGTCTCAAATGCGGCAAGAAGCATAATACTCTTTTACATTTTGAGCCAACGAAAACGAAGGCTGTCGTATCAAGAACGAATCAAGTTCCAACAAGCGAAGTCCAGCCGTCAACGAGTATCTCAACAACTTCATCACCAAACAGGGTAGCGACCGAGCCATCAATATCACTTACTGCCAAGTCGACTAAGAATTATGTGTTATTAAGCACTGCTATTGTGAAACTAACCAACAAAACTGGTACGAGTATTGAATGCAGAGCCATCCTAGATTCTGGCTCTCAGCTAAATTTTGTAACGCAAAAATTAGTGAAGAAACTTGGTCTGATTGGAACTCCCGAATTAATGAACATAGAAGGCATTGGCCTACGCAAACAGCAAGCGCAAAAACGTGTTAATATGTTGTTGGAATCTCGAATCAATGGCTTCAGCACTACTTTAGAGGCACATATACTGCCCCGAATCATTTCACCACAGCCCTCACAGTTAATAGACATTGCCTCTTGGCCAATACCAGCCAACATACAACTAGCGGATGCACAGTTTAATCAGCCAGGGACGATAGATCTTTTAATTGGGGCAGAATTATATTATTCGATTCTATCAGTAGGGCAGATAAAATTGGGCAAGACATTACCTACCATGCAGAATACAGTTTTTGGTTGGACAATAGCAGGAAGAACCCAACACACACCACAAACACAAGCAATATGTGGAATATGCTCAGAAGATGAAGCGCTTCAGCAGCAAATGGAAAAATTCTGGATGCTGGATGATGCTGAACAGTCAGCTAAGGCATTCACTACCGCAGAAAGACAATGTGAAGCACACTTCGTACAAACTACACGACGAAATAAAGAAGGGCGCTTTACAGTAAAACTTCCGTTCAAGGTCGAAGCTCAAACCCTAGGGGAATCGAAGAATATCGCGTTTCAACGTTTTGTGGCCTTAGAAAAAAGGTTAGATACAAACGAAGAACTTAAAAAACAGTATGTTAGGTTCATGGATGAGTATATCGAATTGGGACACATGGAGGAAGTGAACTTCAATGAAATCAAGAAACCCTACAACTTGCTTCCGCACCACTGTGTCATTAAACCAGAGAGTTCGACTACTAAGCTTCGAGTGGTCTTTGACGGATCGGCTAAGACATCCAGCAATATTTCCCTGAACGACATCTTAGCAACAGGTCCTACTATTCAGGATGATGTCTTTTCACTTCTCTTAAGATTTCGCATGCCCAGGTTCGTATTTACCGCGGATATTGAAAAGATGTACCGACAGGTAAAGGTTCACGACGATGATACGAGGTACCAACTTATATGGTGGAGAAATAACTCTCATGATCGATTAAGGTGTTACAAACTTTGTACGGTCACATATGGTACCACTTGTGCTCCTTATCTGGCAACCAGATGCCTGCAGATGCTAGCAGAGGAACAGGCAGAACATTATCCTCTCGGAGCTGAAGTACTCAAACGAGATTTCTATGTGGACGATGTCTTAACTGGAGCCGATAATCTCACAACTGCAATTGAAACTCAAGCGCAGCTCCAGTTTTTACTTCAAACAGCCGGTTTCAAATTGAGAAAGTGGTGTGCCAATCACCCCAGTCTTTTAAAGAGCATTCCCCAACAAGACCAAGAAGTTCAGTTGGATTTTTATAGCCACAAAGAAGATCACACAAAGGCAGTAGGATTAACCTGGTTACCAAAAAGTGATAATCTTTGCATCAAAACTACATGGAAAATAAGCACTCGAGTAACCAAACGAAATGCCTTATCAGATATAGCACATCTCTTTGATCCTTTAGGCATTATGGCTCCCGTAATCGTTGTTGCCAAGATATTCCTTCAAAAATTATGGGCCATGAAATGCGACTGGGATGCAGCACTTCCGCAAGAATTACATTCTTATTGGCTTAACTTTCGAGAGGGGTTAAAGGCACTAAATGACATAAGAATTCCAAGACATGTGTTTTCCCAAAGAAGCCCTAAGACGATTCAAATCCACATCTTTGCAGATGCCTACGGAGCGGCAGCATACATAAGATCCGTTGACAGAGATAATATTGTAGCTGTACGACTGTTATGTGCGAAGTCTAGAATCGCCCCAATCAAGCAAGTCACACTCCCACGTCTGGAGTTGTGCGCAGCGAAACTTGCAGCGGAGCTAGTTGGACGTCTAAAAAGGGATCTGAAAATCAAAAATGCACCTCTTTTTCTCTGGACAGATTCAGAAATTGTTCTGGCATGGATTAACTCATCATCATCGTCATATCAAACGTTTGTGGCTAATCGAATAGCAGTAATCCAGCAGTTAACAATTTCGGAACAATGGCGACATGTCAGATCTAAGGATAATCCCGCAGACATTTTGTCAAGAGGAATAGCTCCAGAGAAGTTGGGAAATTCCGTCATCTGGTTTTATGGACCAACTTTCTTGCATGGTGCTGAAACATTATGGCCGCTGCCATATACAAAGAAAACGGTTGCGAATGACAGCGAGAGAAGACGAGTACATGTAGTGGCGTCATCCACTGAAATCAAAGAAGCTGAAACAATTCTCAGTAATATAAATCACAGGAACTCTTTTCGAAAGGTCCAACGAATCATGGCGTACGTTCTTCGATTTATCAGACACACGAGGAAACTTAATCGAGACCTTGCAGGTACGTTTGTCTTAAACGCAGAGGAATTAGACCAAGGTCAAGCGATGGTGGTGAGACTAATGCAGCAAGAAGGATTCGATGAAGATTTATCGCATTTAAGGAGCTTCGGAGAAGTTTCCAAAAACAGTGCCATCAGTAGCCTTACACCATTTATCGATGAGGACAACATTGTTAGAGTCGGAGGTCGCCTGGAAGAATCAAATCTAACATATCAAGCCAAACACCCAATGCTTCTGCCATTCGCCCATCATCTAACGAAATGCCTCCTCAACGATATACACAAAGAAAAATTGCACGTAGGCCCTCAAACGCTTCTCGCCATAACCAGGCAGAAGTTCTGGCCATTAAAAGGAAAAACTCTGGCTCGCTCTGTGTTACAACACTGTGTTCAATGTGCTAAATCCAAGCCAAAACTTTTAACACAGTTGATGGGTAATTTGCCAGCAGATAGAGTCCAACCAGCAAGACCATTCGTAAATGCTGGCGTAGACTTTTGTGGACCAATATATACTCATTTTAAAATTCGGGGAAAAAGACCACAGAAATCATACATCGCTGTGTTTTGCTGTTTTTCTACTAAAGCTACGCACCTAGAAATAGTGAGTGACCTATCCACGCAAGGCTCTACGACGCTTTATGGCTCGACGAGGACACTGCCGAACAATTTACTGTGACAACGCAACAAATTTTGTTGGGGCCAAAAATCAGTTGCAAGAAGTAAAATATATGATAGAATCCAGTCACTCTCGAAGCGAAATTATAGAAGCATGCAGCTCAAAGACCATTGATTTTCGTTTTATTCCACCTCGAGCTCCACATTTCGGCGGGCTCTGGGAGGCAGCAGTCAAATCAGCGAAACATCTCTTGCAACGGACTCTAGCATCAGACTCATTAACCTACGAAGAGCTTGAAACAGTTGTTGTGGAAATAGAAGCAGTGCTTAATTCTCGACCAATCACACCCATGTCTTCTGATCCAAACGACTTGACAGCGTTAACACCGGGTCACTTCCTCATCGGAGAGCCATTGACTAGTACCATTGATCCAAAGGCTAAATCGTCAAATGCCAATCTCATCACTCGGTGGAAACGTGTTTCACACATCAAAAACGAATTTTGGAGGCGCTGGACCATGGAGTATTTAAGCCAATTGCAACACAGGTATAAATGGAAACAACGATGTCTTAATGTCCAACCTGGTACCATGGTCTTGCTAAAAGAGGACAACATTCCTGCATTAAAATGGCCACTCGGACGTATTATTAACACGATTAGAGGAAATGGTGGATTGGTTCGGGTGGCGGACATCCGCACTTCTAGTGGAATCATCCGACGTCCAATACACAGGCTTGCACCACTACCGATAGAAGCGGAATCCTCCGATGAGCCTGCAACTCAGAACGAGACCGAAGACAAGGAAATCACTACAACAATACCAAGTTCAAACATATCTCAACCCACTAGAGATGAGCCCACAACATCATACGAACCAACTCAGCCAAGAAGAGATGCCAATCCTAGAAAGAAACAACGGAGATCGGTGGGATCTGCTATTGTGACTTTACTTTTGACTTGTCTAATGCTACCATCAACTAATAGTTCTCCCATCGAAACAAAACCCTTCACTCATCACCCAGGAATCTACTTTGAGAATCTGGGAGCTGCAAACATCGTAGCTAATGAATGGAAACTCGTCGTATTTTACGACATGACAGCTTATTGGAAGGAATTTGCTCTTCTTCAAAATTGCACCAGGGCTTTAGAGGAATTATGCCAAAGAATCAATGAAAGAGAACAATGTTTGGGAATTATTGCACACATAAAACAGCTGCAATTAGAATTGGACACAAATAATATATTACTAGCAGAACCGAGCAATTCGAACAGATCAAAGAGAGGAGCTATCAACTTCATTGGAAATGTCGCCAGTGCCTTATTTGGGGTGTTAGATTCCGAGTATGCCGAAAAAATGGCACAAACAATAAATGATATTGGAAAAAATGAAAATCACTTGCTGGATCTGATAAAAAATCAGACGTCAATCATGGATGCCACCTTGAACATAATGAAGAAGGAAGAACAATCTATTGATCATCAATTTCAGCAAATAGAAACACAGATTGCCCAAACAACTCAGCAATTACACGACATAAGGGAAGAGGCGTACCAAGAAAAATTGTCGCAATCATTTATGTTGCTAACCTTGTCCGCAATTCTCACAGTATCCAACTTCTTCAGAATTCAAAGCTCAATCTTAGACGTCATCATCGATACTCATCACGGGAAAATCAGTCCGTTATTGATTTCACCACTGCAGTTAAAACAAGAATTAATAAAAATCAAAACTAATCTACCTTCATCATTACGCCTACCAATACAACAGGACGAGGCACTTAAATACTACACATTGATGACTATCGAAGGAAGGGTCGCTGAACGATATATTATATTCAAGCTAACTCTTCCCTTATTATCGCTTGAAGAGTTTGAACTATTTAAGGTCACTCCAGTTCCAGTACAAACTAATGACACTTTTGTGACAATCCAACCATCCTTCCCGTTCTTAGTCATAAACCTACATCGGGATCAATATTATCCCCTCACAGAACAGGAGTTGCAACTATGTCTCATCATTGACGAAGGTCAACATCTTTGTAAACAGAAACACCCCCTATATAGAAGGGGATCGAACATCAGCGCCTGCGAATTAAACTTTTTTAACCACCTGCCGCAGTCACCATCCTGCCAGATAGTCAAGACAGGGAATGGACCTCATTGGATCCAAATGTATAGTCCAAACCAGTGGATATATGCGCTGAGTGAAAAAACCACTATCAATGTAGTATGTGACAAAAATACTACTCAGTATGTCATTGAAGGAACAGGAATTTTGAAAATCCGAGATCGTTGCCTCATAAAGCAGCCGTTGGTCAGCATACAGGGACATAGTGTCTATCCTACCAATACAAGATCATCGTATATACCAACAAGAATTTATCATATCCGCTAAAAAGAACCCTACTCTCGATAACACTGTTCAACATCAGTCATACACCTCTGAAATTGATTCCCTCAAAGGTGAATTATCACAGTTTAAAAAAAATCTCTCACTAAACACACTATCAACTGATGTCCATCAATTTTCTGTGGGTTATGTATCTATAATACTGATAATTGTCGTAATCTCTATTTTGATCTGGAAACATCGTCACGAAATATGTGCAATAAAATCCAGGAAGATGGCACCTGTACCAACTCCACGACAACGCACAACAATGGCGGACACATCATACAGCTTCAATGCATCCTTTGACGTTTGAGATCCTTGGAAACTGAGTTGAATCATTATTCAACGCCGGGGAGAATGTTTATTCACAACAAACATGGACAATTACCATGACTCAAAATTCGCTAACATACAAAATTATCTACAAAAATAAAATTCGTGTTACATGTATCTAGCTTACACATTTAATTTCTCGAGAGAAATTTCCTCAAGAATGCAAATTCAAGAGTGTTCACGTTACACCCAGACGTAACTGGACACTTTTGTTTTTCTCGATTTTGGCTCATGAGAAATTTTACGTGAGAAATTTTATGTTCACTTTTTTGATGAAGTAGCATTTTATAATTCATATCTAGCTTTAGGAAATAATATTTAAAAACTGTGATTTTGTGAATAAAATTATTATTGTTGTTCAATACGTTGAAGACTAAAGTAGATTTTCATTTTCTTTTTGTGTGGCATCATTTTTGTTAAACAACAGCTGAAACGTGTAGCAGTACAAGGAACTGTTCTATACGACATATAAGCCAAGGTTTTTAAGCACTTTGACTTTGGAAGGTCTGCAAATGGGCACTTTGGCGCAATATACCTAAATCCAGGGTATAGCGGTACACAGAACCGTTTATACCATCGTCGTGCCAGCCAAGGTTAATGTACCTTGACTGATTCGTCCATCAGAACAAAAGAGTTCTGATCAAATGATATAGACCAAAATATCGAAGTCGGGCAAGACGCGAATTTGTCTGCCATGGACAAGATTCCTGATGTTGTGAAAAGCGTAAGGGAATTCTCTGGCCAACCAGGAGAATTCGGTTCTTCGAAAAAAAGTGTAGATCGTATTTTAAGAATTTATGAACATCTTAAAGAACGCCAAAATATTACGGCATCCTCAGTGTCATTCGGAACAAAATAACGGGTTGTGCAGATATTGCACTCGAATCTTACAATACTCCTTTGAATTGGGAG
Source organism: Dioctria rufipes (assembly GCA_963924295.1). Taxonomy (NCBI): domain Eukaryota; kingdom Metazoa; phylum Arthropoda; class Insecta; order Diptera; family Asilidae; genus Dioctria; species Dioctria rufipes. Next base: position 93,656,453 of record OZ002742.1, on the reverse strand, counting down.
AAAATTTCTAAATGTCTCACACTTCATTACGCAGACAAAAGAGATTTGGTTACCTTAGAGTATCAGATGACCACGATAGTTCAAGGGAATAACACAATTCATGAATTTTATCAAACAGTGTATCATCATCTTTCATTAATCTTAAATAAACTATCTTCCATGGAAATGAGCCATGTATCACTCAACATAATGACTCAATCGTATCGTGATAAAGCACTAGATACATTTGTTAGGGGACTCAAGGGAGATCTAAACAGATTACTCAGCATGAGAGAACCAGTGGACTTACCACAAGCCCTTCATTTATGTCTTAAACTACAAAATGTTGATTATCGAGTTCACCATAGTCACGGAACCTTTCGAAGAATACAACACCAGACATCACCTCCTTCTGTTCCACCCAGAAGAAATAAATTTTTTACATAAAATGTTAACCCAATTCCAGCACCCAGAATGAATTTTTATCCAGAACTAGTGCACAATCCTCAGAGACCTGTTGCACCTAATTTCTCTAAACCAGCCCAGTATATTCAACGGCCACCAAGACAGCCATTTATCAATCAGCATCCTCCTTTTCATAAACCTGTTCCAAAAGCAGAACCAATGGTAGTCGATCACTCAATACACTCACGAGCAGTAAATTATCAGAATCGACCCCCAATGCAACAATTTAATGCTAAGAGACCTCCTTCATATCAAACTCACCAGAATAATAAATTTCAACGAGTTTACCATACGGATCAAGTCCAAGCCGACGAGCAAAATGATATAAGCAATTACGATAAAAACTTAAATTACGAAGACGAGCATCTTGACCAAACTCTCGTTGACTACATCGATTCTCATGATAATCCAAGCTTAGGACAACCAGAAGAATTAGATGACATTTCTTTTTTAGGCTAAGGAGCTCTTCGCTTCCCTACTTTGAGCACGTAGCGAAGAGCGGCGAAATTTTAAAATTTCTAGTGGACACAGGTTCAAACAAAAATTATATTCAACCCCGCCATATAAAAAATCCCATTCCAAATGAAAAAGCCTTTTATGCCAATTCTGTAGGAGGCAACATTCTGATCACCCATCACGCCATAATAAACTTATTTGGACATAAAGTAAAAAAACTGAAATTCTTCATCTTACCCAGTCTCATTTCTTTTGACGGTATTATAGGCAATGATAGTTTAAAAGATCTAGGAGCTGTAATTCATACAAACAAAAACTACATGACCATTCAACCCGATATTCCAATTTACTTAAAACAGCATATTTCCGATTCAGTAAACACCATTAATATCAGAACATCCCACATGAATGCCGAACAGAAAAAAGAATTAAATAATGCTATAAAGAAATGTCCTAATTTATTTTCCGATCCGGACGAGAAATTGACCTACACAACAACGGTCAAAGGAGAAATACGTACCACCACTAGTGATCCTATTTACTCCAAGTCCTATCCATATCCTATGGCTCTAAAAAGTGAAGTCGAAAGTCAAATAAAAAAATTGCTCGAAGACGGAATCATCAGACCATCGAAATCACCATACAATTCTCCTGTGTGGATTGTCCCCAAAAAAGCGGATGCATCCGCAGAAAAAAAGTATAGAATGGTTATCGACTACCGAAAATTAAATACAGTTACCATACCTGATCGATATCCCATTCCCGAAATCAACGAGGTTCTAGCAAATCTAGGAAAAAATAAATGGTTCACAATCGCAGACTTGAAAAGCGGATTTCATCAAATTCCATTAAAGGAATCTGACATCGAAAAAACCGCATTTTCCGTGAACAATGGGAAATATGAGTTCACACGCTTACCATTTGGGCTCAAGAACGCCCCTGCCATATTCCAAAGGACTCTAGATGATATTCTTAGAGACCATATTGGAATAAGATGTTACGTCTATATAGATGATATCATCATCTTTGGTAAGAATGAAAGCGAACATTTCAGAAACCTTGAAATAATATTTAAAATCCTAGAGGCAGCGAATATGAAAATTCAACTGGATAAGTGCGAGTTTTTACAAAACGAAGTTGAATTTCTAGGCTTCATTGTTTCAACAAACGGAATTAAAACCAATCCCAAAAAGGTACAAGCAATGGTTGACTTCCCAATTCCTAAAACATTAAAAGATCTTCGGTCATTTCTTGGCATGTCAGGCTACTATCGCCGCTTTATAAAAGATTACGCGAAATTAGCGAAACCCCTGACAGCCCTTTTAAGAGGGGAAGATGGACGTGTGTCCAAAAATTTCTCTAAAACCAAAACCATTTACCTAAATGATGAAGCAATTGATGCATTTAATAATATCAAGAGCTCACTAATTTCCAAAGGAGTAATACTCTCACATCCAAATTTTGAAAAAGATTTTGAACTTACAACTGATGCTTCTGACTATGCCATCGGCGCAGTATTGTCTCAAGATAACAGACCAATAACCTTTCTATCTAGAACCTTAACCAAAACGGAAGAGTGTTATGCCACAAATGAGAAAGAAATGCTTGCCATTATCTGGTCGTTAAATTCTCTAAGAAACTTCCTATATGGATCTAGAAAAGTTAAGATATTCACTGACCATCAACCTCTAACATATGCCTTAAGTAACAAGAATACTAACGCTAAAATGAAACGATGGAAGGCCATACTTGAAGAGTATAACTACCAGCTTAAATATAAGCCAGGAAGAACAAACGTTGTCGCTGATACTCTATCGCGATCTCCCCAAACAACTTTGGTAAATCCTATGACTACGACCCAGCATAGCGACGAAAGCTCTTCGCATAATTTAATTCCTTCAGTAGAAGTTTCCGTAAACGTCTTTCGAAATCAGTTGATACTAAAAAGAGATGACGAAACTAGTTATCAATTACAAAACCCTTTTCCAAACTACTCAAGACATACGATAATTCAACCCCAATATACAGAAAGCGATGTAATTAATATATTTAAAAGATATCTCAATCCAAATACTATAAACGGCTTAATGACAGAAGAAGCAATAATGGGTCAAATTCAAGAAATATATCCCATTCATTTCAAAAGTTATAAGATTAGATTTTCACAAACACTAGTAAGAGACGTGTCTGATGAAACACAGCAGGAAGAGGTAATATTAACTATCCATCGCAGAGCCCATCGTAACCCACAGGAAAACAGACAACAAGTCTTAGAAAAATTCTGCTTTCCAAGAATGAGCAAAATAATTAATCATTTAGTGAAGCGCTGCACAGTCTGTAAAGAAAACAAGTATGAAAGGCATCCGAATAACCAATTCATTAATCCTACTCCTATCCCAAATTATGCAGGTCATGCCCTCCATATCGACATCTACTCAACAGAAAATAAATTAGTATTAACGGCTATAGACAAATTCACCAAACTAGCACAAGCCAAGATAATTAAATCTAGATCGATTGAAGATATCAGACGACCCCTAAGGGACCTGTTATTTTTCTTTGGCATACCTGAAATTGTAGTTATCGATAATGAAAAAGCATTAAACTCCGCATCAATAACTTCCATGATGGAATATGAATTGAGTATCACAATTTTTAAGACACCACCATACAAAAGCGAAGTTAACGGTCAAATCGAGCGATTTCATTCCACCCTGTCGGAAATCATGCGATGCCTGAAGACAGAAGGAATGCCTCGTAATTTTGAAGAACTCTTAGAACGTTCCATAAACGAATATAATTTTACTATCCATTCCAGTACAGGAAAAAAACCTGTCGAATTATTTTTCGGAAGGAATCCAAACGTTAGTCCCGAACAATTTGAAAGAACGCGCTTAAGTAATATAGAGAAATTGAAACAGAAACAGCAGAAGGATATTAAATACCATAATAAAAAAAGAAAACCAATAAAAAATTACGAGCCAGGGCAAACCATTTACGTCAAGCATAATAAACGAATAGGATCGAAACTTACAGTTAGGTATAAAGCAGAAATAGTTAGAGAAAATAAGAATACAGTAGTTATAACAGAATCAGGGAAAACCATACACAAAAGTAACATTAGGAATTGAACTAGTCTTTTATTTCGGATGTGCTATTCGCGCTGTTACAAGTGGAATTCAAATCCTGGATTACTCCAACTCCCAGATAGTTGCCATTAGTGTTTCCAACAAAGATACAAAACGGAAATTACAAATTAATCCATGTCATTGAGCTCGATAGATACCAGAAACTAGTAACCGAGATAAATCCAATCCTTGAGAACGAAATCACTAAATCACATCCATTATTCCCTTACCTTAATTATGAGCTACTTCAAATTCAGGACTTATTAGACAACTTAAAGGTACATAAAATCAAAAGATCCATCAATTTGATAGGTACAGCGTGGAAATGGATAGCTGGAAATCCAGACCACGAAGATTTTGAGATAATAAAAGATAAAATGAATAACGTACTAAAAAATAACAATAAGCAGTTAATAATTAACCAATTGCATAATGAGAGAATAAACAATATAACTAAAATGACAAATGAGATCCTAAGTGCAATCGGAAAAGAAAAGATATTCAATGGTCTGCTAGCCCTTAATCTTCAGTATAAGTTAAAATTAATAAAAGAAGAATTAGTTAATATTAGATATGCCATTCATTGGTCTAGGATAGGTATTATAAATTCAATGATGTTATCTAAGACAGATATTCAACTAGCTACTAGTACTTTAGATAAAGAAAATCTCCCATACAGTACACCGGAGGAAGCTCTAGATTTGGCATCCACTAAAATCATTACAAATAGCACTTGTCTACTCTATATTGTAAATATCCCAATGACAACAGAAGATTTATATGAAGAATTGTTAATTAAAGCTGTTAAAAGGAATCATATTGTAAACGAAATATCTTTTAATAGGATCTTAAAAGGTAATGAAAAAATTTTTGGAATCACAAGAGACTGTAAAACATTCAACCATTTGTCAATATGTAATCAAAATAGTGTTGTAAATATTAGCAACTCTACCTGTCTTCCGAACCTTCTGGCGAGTTTAAAGGTGACATGCAACAAAATCAACAACCAGCACGTACCCACCATAGATGAAATAGTACCAGGAATCATTCTTCTTAATCAATTTAATGGAAGTATTCATGTTGAAGATACCTTACACAGCCTTAATGGAACATTCTTAATAAAATTCCACAACATAACCATCGACATCAATGGCAGATCATTTACATCAAGAGAAGCCTCTACTCTTCAAGCCCTACCAGCTATTTTACACCCAACTCCGCAAGAAAAAGAATTTCGAGAAGTCCTGTCACTAGAAATGATGAAAGAGATTCAAATTAACAACACCAATAGAATTGAGCTGCTACAAACTGAAAAGAAAATAAATCAATGGACCAGTTATGGATTAGCCATGGTAATCTGCATAATATTAGCCATCATATGGTTACTTAAAGCGATGCCAAAATTCGGAAATGCTAAAATCACCATTCAACAGAAGCTGGAAAAACCAAAAGAAGAAGCGACTATCAGCCAACCAAATAAATCTGTAGCACATGTACCTGAAAAGGAAACCGAAAAAACATCCCATGGAAAACTCACTGCTCTCGAGATGAAATCAGACAATATGCCTTTAGCAACATTAGCTCCACCTCAGGCAACATGCAGACGAAAATTTTACGATCTTTAAAAGGACGAATGCGGACAATCGAACGTAAGAGGGGAAGAGTTAACACCAGAAGCAACATTCGCCGTAATTTGATGCGACAACAACTTCTCCGTCAACCTGGAAAATACATTTCGGTTCCCAGGAAATTTCTGCTGACCACGCGTCTGGTAATTTTAAGTTAGAGATAATTTACGTTTAGAGAAACTTGTAATTTTTAGTCTTAATTCTATATTCGGAAAATAAAGGTGCAGGTAACCTGCCTGCCTAGAAATATATTTTTTTGAGATTTTTAAATAAATTTTATTAAGTTATATACATCTGATAGATGTTTGCTCTACTTTTACTCCGAAGAAAAATTAGCATCACACATTCCCGAATGCGAGAAGCAAAACGGCTGCAGAATTATGTTCCCCTCAGAGGCAAAGAATGGTTGGAATATAAGAATATAACCATGATAATCCAATCCCGTTTTGTGTTTATGCTGATCTTGAGTCAATATTGAAGCCGATTCCGGGAAACGATCAAAATACACAGCGAATCCAGGAACATGAAATTCATAGCATAGGATTTTATTTCCACTGCAAACATGATGCTAAGCTCTCATATTATAGAGCATATCGAGGAAAGAATTGCGAACAATGGTTTGCATTAGAATTGCAAAAATTTTCTGTACAGGAAAAGCTGAACATCAGGTAAATGCAACCCCTGACTAAAGAGGAACGGCGTTCATATACGGAAAACACTTAATGCCATATATGTGAAAAAACGTTTGCAGCCGATGAGGAACGAGTCCGAGACCATTGCCACTTAACAGGTAAATACTAAGAATTATAGTTCAATTCATTTTTTCATAATTTCTTTTAACAGGAAAATACCGAGGGACAGCGCACAATTCATGCAATCTCAGGTATCAAGACTGCTCCATAATTCCAGTTATTTTTCACAATTTATCTGGATATGATGCTCACTTCATTATTAAGGATATAGCTACAGCCATTCCTGGGAAAGTGGATCTCCTACCTATAAATAAAGAGTATGGAGCTTTGATTAGCAGTTAATACTCGCTATTCAAACATACGACGTTGTCTTCGAAATTGATAAGTCACTGGACTACATTAGTCTTTACTCCTTTTGCTTTCTTTACAGTTTTACCACCGTTTATACGCAGACTGTACATTTTCGAGCGCAAGCCTATAAATTCGCTCATGATTTTCCCATTCAGCTCATCCTTCAGTAGAACAGGAATCTTTTTATTCATGAGCGGTAAATTGAATTGATTATCTTTTGGATAATCAGTTGTATCAAATTTGTTTATATTTTCGGCCATAAACTCATATGCATTTTTCTCTTCAAGTTCATATATTAGATAATCTGTGTCTGTATGCAAGACTTTACATTTATCTCCAAATTCACGCTGCATAAAACTGTAGTGGAAATCATAGTGGCATATCTTTGAAATTTCCAAAACTGCCATTCCAATATAGAGGGGCTTATTGCATAAGATTTTGAGTCGCCTTAATTCCACAGCAACTAAATTCTCATCAAATATCGTTGCACTGTGGAAGTTGGGTGCCGCAATCCGAGCTTTTGCACCATAGCGACCTTCCCACTTTACGCAAAGCTTTATATCGCTATACTTGCGAACATTTTCCATGGTTTTACCAAAAGCTGCATTATTCATCTTCTTATGGCTGTCCTTCCCATGATCGCTGGTAGCCTGCTTCCGTTTGGTGGTATTTAAATCAATATATGGTTTAAACCACGTTGATTGGTTGAATTGAACAACCCGGTGCACTTTTTTCAGGATGAGGCAATGTGATAAGCATTGCTTCAAATTTCGGTAGTGTATAACATATTTAGTTTTAGGATGTAATTTTGTCAAAAGCTTTTCTAATTTTGCTCCAGGTGGTGCTGCATGCTCAGAGCAAAACGTTAAATTCTTATGTTTATCATGTAGGTGTTGAGGATAGTCCAAGTCGACTTCGAATATGTATCCAATTAGTAATTAAATCCTCCGGTTGGTAAATGTTGTGACATGGCCCATCCATAAAGGTTATTTACATCATAATACATCAGGTGTTTCTCTTTCTCGTCAGGCTTAAAATCATCCATATGTTTATTATTTGCATTGCTACGTCTGTTCGAGCATTGACTTATACCACCTCGAATACCTCTCTCTATGAATAGCACTATATCTACGTCGGTTATCAGCTCTAGTTTCACTTTGGTATATTTTAGCATAGCATCCCATGTTAGGCCTGGGATGGTGTAATCATGTGCTGGATCTAAATTGTAAGTCTTCATGCACACTTCTCGAAAGTTCTCAAAGACATCGGCCAATAGAAGAACATCAGTTTTCAGGTATAGCTCGGAATATTCGCCAAGTGTCTGTATTTCAAATGTCCTCCACACCTTTTCTGCGCGGCTGTAGTCCTCAGCAGATATATCACTGTCAGTCATTTTATTATAGAATTGCTCATGCGCTGGTGAGTGTTGGAAATCCAATTTAGTCCAATCGTCAACGAAGTCGTATGGGGAGACACCTTTGCGTGTAAGTAGTTTAAAGTCATTGTTTTGTAATGTAGCTGCAATCGATAACACTTCAATTTATAAATTCACTACAAATTAATATTTTCACTAATTTATTATTCATTGTTCGATTGCATATGTAGTCATTATGCCGTATTTTGGCATGTATTTGACTAAATGCAATTTGTAGCCCTTTTCTAATTTTACGCGTTATACACTTATTCACTTTGCGCTTATTTTAACTTACTTCACTAATTTGTTTCTATGCATGTATCATTAAAATGCCGAAAGCTGGCGTGTATTTAATTTTTATGCAAGAAACTTAAATCTAGGCACTAATTTAACACAATACTTATCTGTAGAATACAATAACCCAAAAACTTCCTGTCCTCTGCCAACACCCACTGCACACAAAGTTCAAGCATGCAAAAATGTTGTACCTTTAATATGGCACGTTTATTTTTATGCTTCTTTGCTGAAAAAATGAAAAAAACTATTTGCTGTTGAGGAACTGTCAAAAACTGAGAAAAACTTGGTTAGAATTATACTGCCTTGAATTATACTTGATGATCGCTGTCGAAAAACTGAGTTAAACTCTTGGATCTTATAATTAGGCATGTGTGATGGCTGTCTAAAAACTGAGAGAGATCTAAGAAATTTCCCCCTTTTTATAGGCTCTAAGCGGCCATTTTGACATATGTTCCACATGAAAAATGCAAATTAAGCATATTTTTCGACTTTGCTTGACTTGTATGCTTATGTCAAAATGTGCCAATTTCCTTCAACTAATTTATTTTAAATTATCCATGAATTTTCGTAATTTATTTTATTAAATATTTTAATTTTTCTGAAATTTATCAAGATGGCGACTTCCTGCCATATTATGACAATTTCCAATGTGGAACGCAAATATTTCTCATTTTTCTTTCATCTCGTTTTCGCATCTTTCTCTTTCCCACTTATTATGGAAATTTAATTTACCTTTTTTCGCGAATATTTGCTTACCTGGTAACTTACGCGGTTTTTAAGCATTACCAACAGGTAGCGCGTAGCCAACTTCGTCTAATTGACTTTCTCGCGAGTCAATTTGACAGTCGCGATCGCGGTGTTTTAATGTGAAAGTTTCGTGTTTAGTGTTGTGCTATTGTGCAGTTTTCTTCGCAATTTGTTGGATTAATTAATTAGGTAAGTGGTTTTAATTATTCTTTGAATGTTATTTGTGTGTTATTTGTAAGTTCCAGCATGAACAATTTGCGATAAATAAGCAAATTATGATAAATTGTTCATGTTGTAATTCCGTGTCAAAAATGTCAATACGGCTGTAAATTGTTGATTTTTGTTCATTGTAAGCTGTGTGCATAATGCAAATTCATGTAATTTGCCTATATAAACATATTTGCATATTTTGCAAATGTTTATTATGCAGAGAATATGAATTTTGCAAGAAATTGACAATGCTTACATTTGCATGCAATTGTTGTTGTACTGCCAAGAAATTCGTTTCTTGGCAGTTTTACATGTGATTCGTGGAATTTATTCTTGTTTTGTTTGTTAGTTTTTTATATTAATGCATTTAAAACTAATTTATGCGTTTTTATTAATTTCAGATCAGTTCCTGATATTGTGGGATGACCTGGAGGGAATTACCTGGTAGATTCAGGGAAGTATTAAATACATTTTTTATCAAATGCTAAAGTTTTTTTATTTTCTTTTTAGCTGTGATCAACAGTCATCATCATCCAATTCCTGCCATACAGTTCTTGTAATATTTAATTTATCCATTGGAAGCAATGATGATAACTTATCTAAGAATCCTGCCATAAAACGGAAGGAATCGATGAATCTGAATTTAATATGGCTGCCTTCAACGTGCTTGGTGAACGAAATGTATCTTTATTTATTTATTGGTATTAGATCCACTTTCCCAGGAATGGCTGCAGCTACATATATCCTTAATAATGAAGTGAGCATCATATCCAGATAAATTGTGTAAAATGACTGGAACTATGCAGCAGTCTTGATACATGAGATTGCATGAATTGTGCGCTGTCCCTCGGTATTTTCCTGTTAAAAGAAATTATGAAAAAATGAATTGAATTATGATTCTTAGTACTTACCTGTTAAGTGGCAATGGTCTCGGACTCGTTCCTCATCGGCTGCAAACATTTTTTCACATATATGGCAGTAAGTCTTTTCCGTATGTGAACGCCGTCCCTCTTTAGTCAGGGGTTGCATTGGCGTGATGTTCAGCTTTTCCTGTACAACTATGGATGCAATTTTTTGCAATTCTAATGCAAACCATTGTTCGCAATTATTTCCTCGATATCCTCTGTAATATGAGAGCTTAGCATCATGTTTGCAGTGGAAATAAAATCCTATGCTATGTACTTCATGTTCCTGGATTCGCTGTGTATTTTGATCGTTTCCCTGAATCGGCTTCTATATTGACTCAAGATCAGCATAATCACAAAACGGGATGGGATTCTGATGGTTATTCTTATATTCCAACCATTTCTTTTCCTCTGAAGGGAACATAATTCTGCAGTCGTTTTGCTTCTCGCATTCGGGAATGTGTGATGCTAATTTTTCTTCGGAGTAAAAGTAGAGCAAACATCTATCAGATGTATATACTCTATGGCCATGTTTTGAAGTTTGTCCTGATACGAGGTGTGAAAGGTCTTTAATCCTACAGAAATGAAATCTGCCAGCATCATCCATATGATCTTCATCCTGGTCATAGTCATCTTGTAGCATTAAGAGATCTACATGTCGCTCCATCCTGTGTTTCGTAAGTCTAACTGGAGCTGTGGTGAAGAAACGCTCTTTCTCTAGGATGAATACGTTTATTGATAAATCGTTCTGGACTTCAAATTTTGTAATTTGCTTAAGCATCATGGGAAATGTTATCCCAGTTAAATTAAGTACAGCTGAATAATGTGGATATGATGAGATCCTTTCAGAATGACCATTTGTAGGATATAGCGGATGTTACGGCCCATGCGAAGCATGCTTCATCATTATTTTGTAGACTGATGCAAGCTTTCTTTAATGCAATTTCCTTTGGTAAGGTTATAACGAAGATCCTCGGAGTTGTTCAAACTTGTTGATGTGTACTGCTAGATGTATTATAGAGTGCAGTGTCCAGCCACTGTCTTTTTCCTGCAATTCTTCCAGCTGAGTGTGTATTTGGATCCAAAATCTTTGATTTAAACCCCTCTTCTAAGTTATCATCTGCACGAATTGGAGCAGTTCTCGCTTTGAAATATTTAATGTCTTTTATGATTTCATTGCCACCAGTTTCATTAACAAATTCACCGCAAAACGTTGTAGAAACTTTAATATTAAGTAAGTAATTTGGCAGCGTCTTCCATAAATAGCTTGGGATCGATATGTTTTAGATTTGCAATAACAGCTTGTTGGTCTGCGAACGCTGTCTTTACTTCCTCCCACTTTTCAAAATCACTTCTTCTTACGCGAGTAATTCCTCCACCTCGACGGGGAGTTCTCAATAGTGCTCCCAATGCTTTAATTTGCTCGAGACAGCTCTCGAAATGTCGTTTCCTAGCACTCGTATTGCACTTCCGAAATGCATCTTGAAATTTATGCATTTTTCTATTGGACTTTTGAACAATATAGTCTTTATTCACTAAACTTTTTAAATACTCCATCACATCTTTTCGCAAATTTTCAATTTGTTCGAGTTTGCAAGAAATAATTCTCATCAAAATTAAATAAATGCAGACACCCACGAATTCTGCTGGTATAAATTGAAACATGATATGCAGCTTGTGCATGGAGTGTACATGCTATGCAGCTTGTGCATAGAATTTGCCTGATAAGCAGCGTGTGCATTGTACATAGAATTGTCGCGGTAAAAGTCGAAGGTACAGAGTAAGTAATTGGATATGTAGCTTGTGCATGGTCAAGCTTATCAATATGAAATTTTCTCGGTACTGTGAACGACAGCAGAATTCGTGGGTGTGAGTAAAAGAGTAGGTACGTAGAATAGAATTGCAATGTACAAAATATTATTTAAGTCAGCAATTTTTATATATAAATTTAATTCGAATAAGAAATAAAGTGCCAGTTGATAGAGAGATTTTGTTTCTAATTGTACATCGACATCCCAGCTACCACGAAGCTCTGCATTGCCCCCTACCCAAGGTAAGGCAATCAGAACAAGCTCCAATATTTTTTAATCACTGAAGAGTCTTGGTACAAGCACCAACGACTCTCGCATCAAAGTCAAGGTCCAAGTACCATTGACTCAACCAACAAAGAACAATTGCATCGATAAAGGCAAAAGAGCCTTTAAACATTTTTGGTGACCCCGACGTGATCAAGTGCTTCACTTGATTACGATCTCCTACCACAAGGAACCGCAACCATCATGGAAGAATTGACGCAGCGCCAAAAGACCACCGGAGCGGCCATTCAAAAATTTGTAAAAGGCCTCAAGGATGATTCACCAGACCAGAAGACGCTTTCATAGCTGCAGGAGAAACTAAGCCAACTAGATAAGCTATGGGGCCAGTTTTCATCTACAGATGCCCTCATTAAAACCAAACATGCTGACCAGACAGCTCACGCATACTTCACCCAAGCATACTTCGCTGGGGTCAAGGCAGTCTATCAAATAGGCCGCGATCACACACTAGGATTAATCAAATCCATCCCTCCAGCACCACTCGCAGGAGAACCAAGTACCCCATCGCAAAACCAAGATAAACCTAGTGCCAATTCCACAGAACAAGATTTCATGATTGGCTCAGGAGACACAACCAGACAAGACAAGATGAGTACAACTATGAGCACTTCAGCCAATAACGAAGATTGCTTAACCAGATGTATACGGAAACAGAAGGCTGGCATCCAATCGTTACGCCACCTTCTGCAAGGTATAGAGTCAGAAGATCAACAGCTCCAAACCAGGCAATATTATCAATGTAAAATCAATAGCATTGAACGATACTGGTCTCAGGTAGAGAGTTCTAACATGGATATATGGCAGATGGCAGATGACCCGTCAGAAGTTGGCTACAACGCTGAGGAATATTTCCAATTCGAAGACAGAATACAATATACCATCATCCGGCTCTCTGAGAAATTGGCCCAGTGTACCACAACAAGAAGCAATGAGGCGTCAAGTAGTGGTGTGGCGTTGAAGCTACCAAAGCTTACAATTCCCACATTCGACGGCGACTACTTGAAATGGAGCCAATTTTACGATTTATTTACACAGATGATACATAATCAGCACATGAGCAAGTGCCAGAAAATGTGGTACTTAAAGACCAACTTGAAGGGAGAAGCCGAGAAGCTCATTCGACACTTTACATTATCAGATGATAATTATACGTCTGCCTGGGATACATTGAAGTCTCGTTATGATAATAAAAGATTGTTGGTGACAGCGCTCATCGATAAACTGCTATCGCAGCCCAAACTTACCTCAGAAGGTGCGTCAACTATTAAAGCATTGCACGACTCAACGAGGGAATCCCTTATGGGCCTAGAAAATCTGGGTGTTCCCACAGTTAATTGGGACCCACTATTATTACACATTTTAGTGAGAAAATTAGATAAAGCCACACATAATCTATATGAACAGTCGCTGGAACAACCACGAGCCTTGCAATCAGTAGAGAAATTTCTCAATTTTCTGGAAACTCGCTTTCAGTCCCTGGAAGCTCTGGGGCAGAAGGACAAGCCAACGGATGACTCACGGCGAAAACTAAACCAAGTTCCCAGTAGGGTCAATTCATTTGTATCCACCAACTCACCTCAACCGACATGCATAGTTTGCAAGGAGAACCATCAGCTTTTTAGCTGTCGTAAATTCCTGCAGTATACACCTGTTGAACGTTTATGATTGCTACGGAAGAACAACTTGTGTATTAACTGCCTGAGGGCCGGACATTATGCAGCCAACTGCACATTAAGGGGATGTACTCATTGCTCCAAAAGGCATAATACATTAGTGCATCTACAAGGCACACCACAAGAAAAATCGAGTTCATCACAAGCAATGACATCTCAACCTCAGCAACCCAAATTAGCTGAATCTACAAGCCAATCCATGACACTAGCAACGCAAAAGGTTAACCACCAGGAAGGCTATGTATTGCTCAGCACAGTTGCAATAAATCTTACTACACATGATGGAAAGGGTATAATGTGTAGGGCGATTCTCGATTCCGGATCCCAGGTGAATCTCATAAGTGAAAGAATCATCAAGAAACTAGGTTTGAAGGGAACTCCAGCCCTAATGCATGTGCAAGGCATCGGTCAATCGAAGCAACAAGCAAATAAACGAGTAAGCGTGTTAATCCAATCACGCACAAGTGGGTTTTCTGCCAGACTAGAAGCATTCATCCTCAAGCAAATCTTAGCACCACAGCCGAACCGAGAAATTGATATTTCAAAGTGGAAAATTCCATCCAATATCAAGCTGGCCGATCCTAATTTCAATACGCCAGACTACGTAGACTTACTGATCGGAGCGGAATTCTACTACCAGCTTTTATCGGTTGGGCAGATAAGATTAGGAGAAGGACTGCCAACATTACAGAACACTGTGCTCGGCTGGGTGTTGGCTGGTAAAATAGACCAGATACCACAAAATCAAAGCCTCTGTTGTGTATTTAACAGAGACCAAGAAATGGACCAACAACTAGAAAGGTTTTGGACCTTGGAGGAAGCTTCTGATGAAAGGAAAACATTCACACCATCAGAAAAGCGATGTGAAGAGCATTTTAACCAAGGTGTCAAAAGAAGTGATACAGGTCGTTTTATTGTCAAATTACCATTCACGGAAAATCCACAACAACTAGGTGAGTCTAGAGACATCGCATTGCGGAGGTTCTTGTCAATAGAGCGAAAACTTATGAAGAATAGTGAGCTCCGCTCCGAATATGTTGGGTTTATGAATGAATATCAAAACCTAGGCCACATGCAAGAGGTCGATGTTGAATCAATTACAACACCACATTACTTCATTCCACACCATTGTGTACTCAAGCCAGAGAGCACGACAACCAAATTGAGAGTTGTGTTCGATGCCTCTTGCAAAACATCCTCAAATGTCGCATTGAATGACATACTTGCGGCAGGACCAACAATACAAGACGAACTATTCTCAATATTGCTCCGATTTCGAGTACCACGCTTCGTCTTCACGGCCGACATTGAGAAGATGTATCGGCAAATAATGGTCAATGACGACGACCGAAAATTCCAACTAATTTTTTGGAGAACCAGCCCAAATCATCCTCTAAAATGCTTTCAACTGAATACGGTTACGTACGGAACAACCTCCGCTCCGTATTTGGCGACAAAATGTCTGCAAAGATTATCTCAAGAACATGCCGCTTCATATCCACTGGGAGCAGAGGTACTGGCTAGAGATTTCTACGTGGATGATGTGATCACAGGATCAGATAGTCTGTCTACTGCTTGTGAAATGCAAACACAACTGATAGCGTCACTGGCTAAGGCAGGATTCAAGCTCCGAAAGTGGTGTGCAAACCACCCACGACTACTGAAAAGTATTCAACCAAAGGATATAGAACCACAGCTCACATTTGGCAGTGAAACTGAGGAGCAAATAAAAATTTTGGGTCTCACTTGGTTACCAACCTCAGACTCATTTTGTGTCAAGACCACCAAGGTTGAAAGGAACGCAATCACAAAACGAACAGCATGTTCAGATATAGCACGGCTATTTGACCCACTTGGAATCATGTCTCCAGTAGTGGTTACTGCCAAGATATTCCTGCAACGACTATGGGCGTTAAAATTAGATTGGGACGCATCTATACCGATGGAGATGCATACACAATGGGTCAAGTTTCGTAATGACCTACAATCATTAAACGACATTAAATTTCCAAGACATGTACTGCCTGAAGAATTATCAAAATCCACGCAGATACACACGTTTGCTGATGCCTCCCAGAAGGCCTACGGAGCTGCAGTGTACGTCAGATCTCTAACCAAAAATAATCAGATCGTAGTACGACTGCTTTGTGCCAAGTCGAAGGTGGCACCAATTAAGCAAGTTACTTTACCTCGACTTGAACTATGTGCAGCTAAACTAGCAGCTGAGCTCACCACTCGTGTCAAAAGAGATTTACATCTAAAAAACGAGCCGATGTATTACTGAACGGACTCGGAAATTGTCTTGGCATGGTTGAATTCATCATCTTCATCATTCCATACATTTGTGGCCAATCGAGTGGCGAGTATTCAGGAACTATCCAATCCTGAACACTGGCTTCATGTCGGCTCCAAGGAAAATCCTGCTGATATTTTGACCCGAGGATTAAACCCGGACAAGCTGAAATCTTGTAACTTGTGGTTTTATGGCCCTCTATTTTTATACGGCAGTGAATCATCATGGCCGCAACCATATTCAAGGAATATTGAGTGTGATTTAGAAAAGAAACAAACTGCACTGCCCATAACCACACAGCAGGATTCCACACACTTCATTCACAAGATAAATCACCATAATTCGTTCAAAAAACTAACCCGCATCACAGCATATGTAACACGTTTCATAAGCCGATTGAAACAGAGAAGCAAAAAGATAAGCACAACTAACACACAATCACTCATGGCCGAAGAACTCAATGAAGCCCTTGTAGTGATTGTTAAGGTAATCCAGGCAGAGTGTTTTGACAGGGAGATTAATCAACTAAGGCGATTTAAACATCTAGACAAAAGCAGCTCATTGATTAGTATGGCACCTTTCTTAGATGAAAGAGACATCATACGTGTTGGAGGACGACTACAAGCTGCCGACGTATCCTATGAGGCGAAGCACCCAATACTACTGCCGTATTCACATCAGTTCACTAAGCTTTTGATGACCAAAATTCACGTTGAAAATCTTCACGTTGGTCCACAGACTCTCCTGGCAATCACGAGACAACAGTTTTGGCCAGTAAAGGGCAAAACGATAGCAAGATCCATCGTTCAAAATTGTGTGCGCTGTGCAAGAGCGAAACCAACAATGATGTCACAGGTAATGGGCAATTTGCCTCCTCACCGGGTTCAACCTGCACGGCCATTCACAAATGCTGGGGTGGACTTTTGTGGGCCAGTGTGGACACATTATAAGGTTAGAGGAAAACGCCCACAAAAAACCTACATTGCAGTGTTCTGTTGCTTTGCCACCAAGGCAGTTCACCTGGAAGTGGTGAGTGATTTGACCACACAAGCATTTCTCGGAGCGCTTAAACGATTCGTGGCAAGGAGAGGCCACTGTCGAAACATTTATTGCGACAACGCAACGAATTTCATTGGCGCCAAAAATGAACTAGAAGAGCTGAAGGAAACCATATATTCCGACAAGGCGAAGACAAAAATTGCTGCAGTATGTGAACCCAAGGGCACCGACTTTCATTTCATTCCTCCACGTGCCCCTCATTTTGGGGGTCTCTGGGAGGCTGCCGTTAAATCGGCTAAGCATCTACTCAAAAGGACAGTTGGAAATGCATCCTTGACTTACGAGGAGTTAGAAACCGTTGTTGTCGAAATCGAGGCAATTTTGAACTCGAGGCCAATAACGCCTCTCTCATCAGATCCCAATGATCTATCAGCACTAACTCCTGGACACTTCTTAATAGGGGAACCGCTTACCAGCACAATTGATCCAAAATCAGAACTAGTGAAAGCCAATCTTCCTACTAGATGGAAATTGGTCGCCCACCTGAAAAATGAATTTTGGAAGCGGTGGTCCAGAGAGTACCTGAACGAATTACAACAACGCACTAAATGGAAGACGTCAAGTCAAAATATCGAAACAGGAACGTTGGTCGTCATTAAGGAGGACAACCTGCCTCCACTTAAATGGCCACTAGGAAGAATAATTAGCGTCATCAAAGGTGACGACGGCTTCGCTCGGGTGGTTGATGTCCGAGTAGCAAACAATGTCCTGCGTCGACCTATACATAGGTTGGCACCGCTTCCCATATTAAATGAGGAAACACCCTTGGCGGATGAATCAACACTAAGGAAAACTAGTACCAGTACTACAATAGACGCAACCATTTCAAACTCGGCATCAACACGGCAAGACCAGTCTAGTTTAACGGAATCAAATAAAATTCCAAGAAAGAAGGCACGATTGTCAGCAGGGTCCGCAATCAGCATGCTACTAGTGGTTTGTTTGTGCCTACCATTAAGTATAGGATCACCTGTTCATATAACGCCATTCAAGTCTCAGCCAGGGCTCCACTTTGAAAACCTTGGCACCGCGAGCGTGATTTCTAATGAATGGAACCTCATTGTCTACTATAATATGACACCCTATTGGAGAGAGTTCGAAGGTCTGCTGAATGGAAGTCGTGTGTTACATGACCTCTGCAATTCAATCACTAGAGAGAAATCATGTAGAACTATAGTGACACAACTGGAGTATCTAAAGGCAGAGCTGTCCAGCAATAACGAATTATTAAGGCCACAAATGGATGTCGAAACAAGCCGAACTAGGAGAGGAGCCGTGAATTTTGTCGGAAACATCGCCAATGCATTGTTTGGAGTATTAGATGCTGATTACGCTGAGAAGATGTCTCAGACGATTGAGGATGTGAAGTCAAATGAAAATCGCCTTCTTAATCTGATCAAAAACCAAACAACAATTATTGATTCGACTGTGAACATCATTAGGAAAAATCACGAACAGTATACCAGCCAGTATAAAGAAATAGAATCAGAGTTGGCCCAACTTGCCAACTTCAGTCAATTTACTGCAGAGGAACTTCAGCAAGAAAGACTAACCCTCCTGTTTACATCACTGTCCATACAGACAATTCTAGTGGCGTCAAATATCCAGAGAGTTCAGTTCGCTATCATAGATACGCTTACTGACACTCATAACGGACGAGTTAGTCCCCAATTGATCTCACCCAAACAACTAACACAAGAATTGTTCACCATCAGAAACCACTTATCACCGTCATTAAGACTCCCAGTGAGACCAGATGATGTTCGCAGCTTATACAACATACTGAAGGCAGCAGCACGAGTCACAGCAAGACACATTATCTTTAAGCTCAGTCTGCCATTGCTTTCACCTGAGGATTTTGAACTGTTTCGGATAATACCGATACCAGTACTCATCAATGGTACCTTCATCAGAATTACGCCATCATCTAAGTTTTTGATCATCAACCTACATCGGGATCAATACTTCCCTCTCACTGAACCAGAAGTACAATCGTGCATCTCCATCAATGAAGGTCATCATTTATGTAAACAAACTCATCCAATTTACAATCGAGGGTCAAGTAAAAGCTCCTGTGAGGTAAATTTGATAAATGGATTATCACCAGCGTCATCATGCCGCATCGTTGACATCGGAGATGAGCCCCAGTGGATCCAATTAAACAATCCAAACCAATGGATATTTGCGATCAAGGAAAGGGCATTGGTGAAGGTCGTTTGTGGTACCAACGTCACGACAACAACAATGGAAGGATCGGGTATTATGAAGCTACAAGAGCATTGCATGATAAAACAGAACGAAGTTACGGTTCAGGGTCACAATATCTACCCAACTGTCAATAGGATGTCCTACACTCCAATAAGTAATATCACAGACATCGTGAAACCAGAGGAGTTGGAGGCTGTAATACACAAGGCATCACCATACAAGGCTCAGTTTCGAGAACTGGAGGAAGTCAAACAACGCCTCGATCAACAAATCACCAACAGCGAGCTACCCAATAGACTCCAGGCACATGATGTTCATCAGTATGCCGTAGGATATATAGCGATGTTGTTAGCAGGCACTATCGCTGTATATCTGACATGGAAGTGTAAAGCTAATAGCTGGAAGTGGTACCGAAACCCGGATGAATGCCCAAAACCAAAACCTCATCCCAGACGGATCATTGCAGACCTTCCACAACCAATCCCTCATCCAAGGCGAAGTTCGGCCGGGGATTTTGAAATAACCATCGAGAACCAGCCATAGTTGGACTACCGTCCAACGCGGGGGAGGATGTTCGAGTTTGCAAGAAATAATTCTCATCAAAATTAAATAAATGCAGACACCCACGAATTCTGCTGGTATAAATTGAAACATGATATGCAGCTTGTGCATGGAGTGTACATGCTATGCAGCTTGTGCATAGAATTTGCCTGATAAGCAGCGTGTGCATTGTACATAGAATTGTCGCGGTAAAAGTCGAAGGTACAGAGTAAGTAATTGGATATGTAGCTTGTGCATGGTCAAGCTTATCAATATGAAATTTTCTCGGTACTGTGAACGACAGCAGAATTCGTGGGTGTGAGTAAAAGAGTAGGTACGTAGAATAGAATTGCAATGTACAAAATATTATTTAAGTCAGCAATTTTTATATATAAATTTAATTCGAATAAGAAATAAAGTGCCAGTTGATAGAGAGATTTTGTTTCTAATTGTACATCGACATCCCAGCTACCACGAAGCTCTGCATTGCCCCCTACCCAAGGTAAGGCAATCAGAACAAGCTCCAATATTTTTTAATCACTGAAGAGTCTTGGTACAAGCACCAACGACTCTCGCATCAAAGTCAAGGTCCAAGTACCATTGACTCAACCAACAAAGAACAATTGCATCGATAAAGGCAAAAGAGCCTTTAAACACAATTATTGAAAAACTTTTATTTACTAACACCGAAGACATTTTTTAATTTTTATGTACTATCACGGAAATTCATTAAAACTGACGACGCTCCACAAGAGTTTGCTTGAGATTTTATAGCAACAGTTTCCAACGAATTTGCTTACAGGCTGAAATGATATCGAATAAACAATAAAACACAATTCTTGGAACAATAAAATAAAAATTTTTGGTTGCCTACAGTAAGTGTGGTATCAAATTACATGTAAAGAATAAATGTGCTGATATTGCTTAAATTTGTTTACACAGGTGTGCATGACTCATTCAGCTAAAGCGCCAATTTGTAAACAGGAAGTTTACACGTTACAACCTCTGATATCTACAAATTCCTCGCTAAGAAATATGCAAGTAAGAAAACAGCATCCAAGATGACGTCATGCTGATATCAAAAACCCCCACCCCACACCGCCTAGAATCAATTGCCATGAACAAAAATAACTTGTATTATTAATACGCTAATATCTCGAAAACCAAAGCCTGTAGAGGATTTCTGTTGAAAATTTCATTACCCCCCCCCCTCCCTATCTTTATTATCCTCCCACATACCCAACATCTAGAATTATTACTAATATTAGTTCAAAACCAAAAGCCTACATTTACACGCTCAAGAAAAATAGTAAAAAATCCTACATTTAAGCGCAGCACCGCATGAGCAAAAAAAACTTGAATTATTACTAATATTAACTATATCTAAGAAGGTAAAATCGCTAATATCTCGAAAACCATAGCCCGTAGAAAATGAAAATTTTATCCCCACTAAAAGCCCCACCCTAACCATCTAGAATCGATTGGCATGAACAACAATTTCCTAGCGTTAATGTTAATTATTACTAATATTAGTTCAAAACCAAAAGCCTACATTTAGGCGCAACACTTTAAAACGCAAAATAATAATAAAAACCCTACATTTAGGCGCACCAAGGAAACAGCGAAACCGTAGTACCGGAGTATGCTGGTAGTACCGGCAAATGTCGCTAGGGCACAGTCAAGACCAAATGACACATCCAAGCCATAAGCCAGTCAAAGCTCAATGGTGCATCCAAGACATGAGCCAGTCAAAACTCAAAGTACATCCAAAACATAAACACTTATTTAGTATATACTCGAACCCCCTAGCGATGGTGGATCCGAGAGTTCTAGATAAAAAACTCTGGTCCAGAACTCTACCCATATATAGCAACTTTAAAGAACATTCACACAACACCTCCACGGCTTGATGGTAGAGGCCTCGGATTTTAAAAAACCAAGCGTTCTCGGTTCGATTCCAACAAAAGCCAGCATTATTTTATTAAAAATCAGCTATGATAGAGCTTGATCTGCTGACGGGGATCGGCTAACCATATGACGTCATCCCCTGTTCAGCCAGACGATAGGAAAGGTATTCCCCAGGCATGCGCTTTGACGTATACCACTAGACGGAAGCCCACTCAGTGGCCCAGAACCCCAGTCCAGAGCCACAAAAATAGTTGGAATCTACCTTGCACTTTTTGTATGGAAAAAGTGGGCCAGGATCGGCATAGCGTAACTACTGGAGTGTAAGTGAAACAGCTAAATGCCAGTGCCGGCATTTATTTCGAGAAAATTGGCAGAGCCAATTTCTACACCAACGAGTGGAAGATGGTAACATTCTACGACCTGGAGAATTTCAAAGTGGAGTTCAGGAATATCCAGTTCATCGCACAACAAATTACTACAACTCGCCAGAAACTCAATACCAATTCAGCTATGGTCCGCACGTGTAATGGTACGTTGCTACAAATAAATCTAATTATAGCAAACATAGAGTATAGGAATATGTCATTGGTAGCTCAAAATAGGAAACGAACAGCACTCTTTAATGCAATATGCTCAATCTCTAAAGCTCTTCTCGGCACATTAGACGAAGATGATGCCAAATACTATGTGACCAAATCCGTAATCTCACCCTTAACCAACACTCTCCTATCACTTATGAAAAGCCGTACGGCAATAGTCGAAACAACCGCAAATGTTTTCAACAAAACTAAAGTCGCAATCGAAAAGGAATTCTGTGCACAAAGAACTAATCTCAGTGCAGATTGCCACATCATTGATGAAAAATAGGACACTTGATAATAAGATATCAATTGAACTGGAAACACTAATTTCCCTGGTTTCGTTAGTGGCATTCAGATACCAAAATACGCAATCAGAATTAATAGATATTCTAACAGATTCAAGACACGGAAAATTTCATCCTACACTTATATCACCTAAACAAATAGAGGAACTTTTACTGATCATCAGGCAAGAACTGCCAAATGCAATTATGCTTCCCATAAACTCTAAAGACAATATGTTATCACAACTTTACAAATTAAGTACAATTTCAACAAATATTTTCAATAATAAAATAATTATCGAACTCCGAATTCCACTTCCATTCAAGGGACCATTCCAAACATTCAAAGCAATGCCATTACCTACACTCCAAAACCGATCATTCGTATATATTGAACCATCGAAGGAATACATATCAAAAGACTACAATCGCGAACATTATATTGAACTAACAATCCAAGATATCCACAATTGCGCAACCTTGGATCATATGCATTTTTACTGCAGTATATTATCACCGATCCCCAACGCAAATACAGAAACAAACCAATGATTAATAATTAATAAAAAAGGAACCAATTACATCAAAATGTACAATCCTTACATTAGAGCAAGTTTATTATTTATCGCAGTTATCGCAGCAGAATGCCTGGCCTTTCTCCATGAAAGGATCCTTCCACATAGGCATGCGCGTAGATAGGTAGGGGCACAGGTGGGCACAGCTCACCCCAGTGAACCCGAAACGGCACCAGTGCCCCCACCAGAAACTTTAGGCAGAATAAAAAATTTACAACTTAGAAAAGATTTGAAGAAATCATATTTATTAGATTTATTTGTACTGTTTAATATGGTATAAAAACAAAGAACAATTCAAGAATTTAAAAATAAGTATTGCCAATTATTATACATGAAATAAAACACACAAAAATATCCGGAGTTGTACAGCACTATAAATTAAATTTTACTATTTTGTTGGATAACCGTTAGATTTTAAAAAACTTTCGAATCTGTTAGGCATTGATTGCAAAAGTTTTTTTGTTAAGTCGGGACTTATTTTGTTTCACTCTTCTTGAAGATGTTGTTTTAACATACTTTTGCTGGAAATGTTATGTTGAGTTAAGGACCTTTTAAATTCTGCTCATAAATGTTCTATGAGATTCATGTTCGGCTACTGAAGAGGTGTCCTTTGCTGTTTACGTACATTATAAAGTAGCAATTCCTTCGTTTTTCTTGCACAATGTTTAGGATCGTTGTCCTGTTGGAAGATTAAATTATTTCCTAATCCTAATTTTTCTGCAGTGGACTTTAAATTATGCTTTAAAATATTGATATAAGCATATGATTTATTATTCCATCAATGAAATGAAGACTTCCAACCACAGGCGCCGACATACAACCCCATATTTGAGTTGCAAGTTTTTTTTGTTGAACTCAGTTCCTGGGTTTCTCCAGACAAATTGTTTCCGAGATGAGTTAAATAATTGAAATTTACACTCATCGCTAAAAATTACAGTCTCCAAAAAGCTTTGAGCCTCATTTGTTTTATTTATCAACGGTTTTTTTCTTGCAATCGGTCTACGGTGTCCGCTTTTCCTTGTCGTTCGGCTCACTGTTTCAGCACTTATATTTTTCCCAGTACTTTCACGAACTTCTGCGTATATCTCTTCATTACTAGTATGAGGATTCACTTTCGCTCGCTTCAAAATGTTCCTTTATTCTACTTCATTTAGTATCCTTGATTTATTTATTAATACATCGTCACTTGCATACTTATTAATAACGTCTTTTACTGTACTTCGCGGTATTCCAATCCCCTTTGAAATTTTTCGTTGCGAATACCCTTTTCCAGAAAAAGAAATAACCAATTTTCTATCTGATAAACTCATTTCACGCTTTTTTGGCATTTTGCAAATTTTAGTGTTTGAAAGAAAACTTGCTTAAACTTAAAACACGATAAACTAATCATTATGCTAGGACGATACTTTGCATGCACATATTTATCTAAATTTCTTGAAAATTTACCCTATTTCGTACATGATCACTTCATGGGGGATACTGCTGTGTCTTTGTTGTGTGAGTTGATTCATCATTGTTAGTTTTTCTCTGGAATTTATTTATTATATATTGTAACAGAATCATGGAAAGAAAAACCTCACCTCCCGGTTCCCAGGCAACATCATTTACATAGCTGGAATGTCCTCTGAGTTGCTGAACAGTATCACAATTCTCTAAATCACTGCGAAATATTCGTAAAATAAAATCGGCATCAGCCGCACATAAGATGACAACTTTCGGGAGAACAGCTAGAGAAATCTCTACTAATTGCATGGCAGCGACTTTCATGATAAATTTCTTGAAGTTGATGCCATTCAAATGAATCCGATTCTGATTCTTCCGGAAATTTAAGTATTCCAACAATGAGTTGTTTTGCAACAGCAATGCATACTAAATTTCGTGACCAATCATTTCCTGATAATTCAAAACAATAGATTTGATCACTTAAGCAGACTTGACACTTCGGTCAGCTGTCTCTTGTCAGAAGGTAGACCAAACAATAGCAGAACCTCAAACCAGATTAAAGACACGCTCTTATGCTAACCCAAGTGCGAAATTACATTCACGAAAAGAATCAACTCAAATTCAGAGAACACTTCAACTGATGGTAATAGAGGGCAACCGACACGTACCAACACGAAGCCCGAATTTTTGTTGCACGTGTACTTAGACGTGTCATCATAAATAGGAAATCGAGTTTTGACATGTCGCAGATGAAAAATTAAAGCTTATTCAATTTAAAGGGCAAATATAAAGTTCGACAAGTGTGAAAAACTAAAGCTTACTGAACTTAAAAAGCAAATATGAATTTAGACAGATATGGAAAATTAAAGTTTATTGAATTTAGAGAGCAAATATAAATTCTGACACTTGTGAAAATGAAAGGTTAGCGATGTAAAAAGCCAATATGAATTTAGACAGATATGAAGAATTAAAGTTTATTGAATTTAAGAAGCAAATATAGATTTTGACACTTGTGAAAATGAAAGGTTAGCGAAGTGAAAAGCAAATATAAATGTTGACAAGAATGAAAAATAAAAGTTTCTTGAATTTGAAAGGCAAATATAAATTTTGACAAGTATGGAAAATTAATGTTTATTGAATTTAAAGAGCAAATATAAATTTTGAAAGGTATAAAAGATGAAAGTTTATCGAAGGTAAAAAGCCAATATGAAGTTAGACAGATATGAAAAATTAAAGTTTATTGAATTTGAAAGGCAAATATAAATTTTGACAAGTACGGAAAATATAAAATCAGCAAAGGAAAAATATTTGTATTGGTACCAACCTGAAAAACTATTGAAATGAATTTTAACCACACTGTAAATCTTAGACTTAGATAAACCTAGTGTAAAAATTGTTTGTATTGGTACCAGCTTGAAAAACCATTAAAGTGAATTTTAGCCCGCTGTAAATGTAAATTTAGATGAAACTTGTTCCAACATTAAAAAATTGTTAAAATGAAGCAATTTGCATGATGTAAACTTTTAGAGATAGAGGTCAGCCTAAGTCAATTTTGGAAGAGAGGAAGAAGAATAATGTAATAGAATAAGTCACGTAGGCCGCGAAAAAATTGTAAGCGCTCAGATTAAGTTTGACTCTTGTTTGCAAAAGATAAAGCAAAAATTTTTGTAAAAGTTAGGATAGAAAGCCTGGTTCTTCTTCAATAAAAAAACAAGTAAAAGTGGAAAGTAAGTGTTTGTCTTTCTTTTCCACTTAACCCGACTAGCCATAAACAGACCGAGGAAGACGAAAAGGAGAACACCAGGAAAATTAAGAATACAGAGCTCTTAAAGGGGCTCCAGGTAACAAAAGTCTTTATTCTAAAAGTATTTGCCGGCGTGTTCCCCACATAACGCACACACCAACCGATATTCCGCTGGTGACGCTCGGCCAGGTGGAAATACAGGCATCGAAGCTAACGGATCCCGTAACGGAAACAGTCGCCGCATTAAGAAAGAGAAGGTTAAGTCGAATTCCCACAAATTTTCCTGAAAGATTGGTCAGCTGTAGCATCCGGAATAGGTATTCTCCGAACCTACTCAAATTTGGGGCCAAAATCTGTCACGACGTTAGCTGAAAAGAAGAAGGTAAGCGATTTTGCAACAATATTGTTTTTCAATATGAAAAGACATAGTACACATGTTGGAGTTTATAAATGTATGTTTTTTAAATTATTAGCAAATGAACAATTTTATAAATTACGCCTAAAGCCTTGGACTGTGGCAATTCCAATTGCGCCGCATGCTCTTAAAATCTAAGGCTTTAGCATATTGCGATAACGCACTACACTATTGTCATGTAGTGACACTGGGCTGTCCCTGACTTACCACACAGCCAGTGTATGCTTGTTTTAATCATATGTGAAGAAATGTGCGCAGTGTGCCCAATATTTGACCTACAAATTGGGCTCTGTATATTGTCTTTCGTTCTTTCCTATTTTCGCTCGCTTTGCTCATATGTAGAAAATACTATGCGCAATATGTATACTGTACATACGTATAATGTAATGTATAATACTGGTACTACATGATCTTTTTGGTTATTGGCCATGCTAGCTAATAGCCTACGTTCAATTTTCTTATGCGTAGGGGAAAATGTTCCGTTTCGCTTGTATAAGCGAGATGGACTATTCCCAATATTCAATTAATATATAAATCGGAAGACGTACCCAAAATTATACACTTACGTTAATTTATAAATATTTGCCCCTTTACTAAATCTTGCTGGTTCACCAATTATCAAAGAAAATCGATCGATGATCCTAAGTAAAAAGCCGGTGTGTCCCTGTAAATTAGGCAGTAGTTTTAAAAGTAAATAAAAAACGAACCAAGGAACGCCCAACCCACGGTAAAGTCTCTTGTTCCCCTAATAAAAAACAAAAAGGAAAATTAAGGAGCAACTAAGCAAATGTTAAGTCATTAAGTCAAAAATAAAAAACGTAATAAGAAAAACTTAAGTTCTGAGTTTAGAAAGTCAAAATGTCAAGAAAGAGATCTGAATCGAGGATGGTGAACTTCGTGCATAAAAGCACCACCAGTCCTTGCTATAATCGGAAACCGTAACCTCACGGCAGCTTTAAAAATTGGAAAAAATTAGCAGAGGTAGGGTAATCTCTTGAAAATTCCTTAATTTTCTTGTAAATATAATGACAAATTTCTTAAATTCATCAGTAATTATAAAAATATTTTAAAAATTGATACAGCCTTGGAAGCTGAAGCGATGGTCATGCAAAATATGCTTGAATTAAAAAATTATGAGATAAAATTTGAGAAAAAATGTTAAAGAAGAGTATAAACTTTCTAAAGCAGCAATGTTACTCCCAGTGAACTCCGTCGGTTGGAGAGAAGTTTTTCTGCTATGAGGCGGATAAAAACGTTTCTTAGAAGCACAATGCTTCAAGAACGATTCTCTCGCATGTCACGCATGTTACTGCTCAGCACAGAGAATGCCACTGATAAAAAAAATTACAACTGAAAAGGTATTCAGCCGACTTGCGGAAAAAAATAGTAAAATAATGCATATTTAATTGGTTTTTGGCGATTTCTGTTATGATTATGACGACATTAATTTAGAAGGTAGTGATGGATGGTGAGGAATTCAAATTAAACAAATTAAACAATAATGCACTGAGAGAAACTTTCACTGAGAAAAATCTCTGTTCCATGTGTATCAAGGAAATTTAGGTGCGATTTTGAACTTAGCAGATATTTACTAGATGTAAGAAAACAAATTGTTTCGTCAATGATCAATTATCTCCGATTATGATAATAACATAAAATTTTGTCAGGGAAAATGAGAACAGATTATATAATACTAAGAATAGAATTGTTTAAATGTAGCCTGCTTTTCGTTTTTCTAGAAAAAGACGTATTTTAAATGACCTAATTAATTTTTAGTAGGTAGGTTTAGATTATATGGACTTCATGTAAAATGTTCTTTGTTGTAGCAAATCGGTTTCGTTGCATAAGCGATAATTTACTTATAATAAGAAGAATTTTTCTCGTGTTTCCACGCATATTAATTAAATTTGGTGTTCATCATTACATTTTCTATATTAACATAATATTAAAAAATAATTAGATAGTACGCATATACATACATGTACATTATCACAGCAAGAATTTCGCTAGTCTCATATTCTAAGATCTTGACATGGTTTCACCTTGTATATCTTTTTGCATTTTATTTTGCATATCAGCAAAATTATTCTGACTGAAATGATAAAGCCAGACGAAAGTCGACACCGGTGAGATAATTGAAGGAATGCGCGTGCGAACTTTGTGGCTAGGGAAATTCTTTCATTCTGTGGTAAGTTATTTGTGAATTTTGGTATTTAGGTAATTAGGCATTTTTGTAACATTATAAAAAGCGAATTTCAATAAAGAATTAGTTAGTTGCCACGATACAGTGAACCAAGATTTTTTAATTTTTCCTTGAGTGAGTCTGAGTGGGGCAAAATTGGAGCATGCCTATTTCGCGCAGGCTTATTATGACGGCATAAAGCAAAAATACGAGAAGACAAGACGAGACATCATGGACAAGTAAGCTGAAGAAGCTAAATCCCAGTAGTACAGCCGAGGATAAGAGGAACCAGCCGACCTCAGATGACAAAAAACAAGAAACACAAGGGAAGCCAACTGGAGAAAATCCACGAGTACAAGAACCTCGCAGTAACATCAAGACAAGCACATCTTTTGACGCCAGCAATAATATCTCCAAAATCAAGCAACGGCAGAAAACAATAATGAATGCCTTGCGCAGAATGCTCACTGGGATAACAGCTGCAACCCAGCAGCCTCAAGCACAACAGTTCTATCAACTTAAAATACGCACAGTTGAGAGATACTGGGATGATATTCAACAGTTACACTACTCAATATGGGAATCAGTTGAAGATCCCAGCGCATCAGAGTTTGAAGAATATTTCAGTCTAGAGGAGGATACACAGAAGGTCTTACTGGAGTTGCATGCTGGTTTAAGTCAGCATGCCATCGCATCCGCACCAATGGTGAACGCAACCTCAATCAGGAAGCTTCCGAAAATAGTCTTACCAAAGTTCGATGGTGACTATTTGAAGTGGCGACCATTTTACGACCTCTTCAACGAAGTGGTACACAAACAAGCAATGGTCGACTGGCAGAAAATGTGGTACTTAAAGAGCAGCTTATCGGGAGAAGCCGAAAAACTTGTGCGACATCTTACTATCTCAGATGCAAATTACACTGCTGCATGGAAGATCATTAAGGAACGTTACGAGAACATTAGATTGCTGGTAACTGCACTGTTGAACAAATTACTGTCACAAACAACAGTAACTTATGAGAGTGCGCCTGCAATTAAGGCGTTACACGACATAACGCAAGAATGCCTCCTTGGTCTAGAGAATTTAGGAATCAACACAAGCCATTGGGATCCACTGTTGTTGCACATATTGGTCAAGAAATTGGACAGAGTAACACACACGCTCTATGAGCAATCTCCCACTCAGCCCAGAGCATTGCAATCACTCAAAGGCTTCCAAAACTTCTTAGAGATGCGCTTTCAGTCCTTGGAAGCTCTAGGAAATAAGGGCAGATCAATGGAAGATCCTCATAAAAGGACAACCACATCCAGGTCTTTCACATCTGTCTCGGCTGGACCAACATGTATTCTGTACAAAGGCAATCATCAAATCTTTGCCTGCCAGAAATTTATTCAACTAACGCCACGCAAACGCTTCGGCGTAATTAATGATTTAAACATTTGCGTTAATTGCCTCCAGGCCGGACACAGGGCCGACACTTGTCCATCAAGAACGTGCACAAAATGCTCTAAACGACACAACACATTACTGCATATAGAGACACCTCCTCCAAGATCAACCATATCAGTACAGCAGCCTAGCAGGAATAACTACATGACAGGTACGATGGCACAATCAGCATCAAATCAATCCACATCATTCGACGACCAAATTAAATCAATCTCGTTGACAACGAAAAGCCTTCAAGCTCCAAAGGGCTACATATTTCTTAGCACAGTCATGGTAAATCTGGTCAATAACCAGGGCAAATGCGTGGAATGCAGAGCCATATTGGATTCCGGCTCCCAGCTTAACTTCATGACGGACAAGATGGCAAAACAACTGAATCTATCTGGAGTTTCCGAGTTACTATATATTGAAGGCATTGGCCAACGCAAGCAACAATCTCAACGCAGAGTTAACATATTACTACAGTCGAAAATAAGTGGATTTGCTGTTAGAATTGAAGCTCATGTACTTCCGAAAATCATTTCACCACAACCA
This sequence comes from Dioctria rufipes, assembly GCA_963924295.1. NCBI lineage: Eukaryota > Metazoa > Arthropoda > Insecta > Diptera > Asilidae > Dioctria > Dioctria rufipes. Next base: position 93,625,196 of record OZ002742.1, on the reverse strand, counting down.
GCAAAATCAATAGACACTTCAACATGGCCAGTACCACACAACATAAGATTAGCGGACCCGAACTTTAACCAGCCGGGCCCAAGAGACCTCCTCATTGGTGCAGAGATCTATTACTCAATCTTGTCGGTGGGACAAATCAAATTGGGAGAAACGCTACCAACAATGCAGAATACAGTTTTTGGGTGGGCCATAGCAGGCAAAACTAATGGTGTCCCACAGAGTAAAGCAGCGTGCGGAATATGTACCGAAGATAAAGCTCTTGATCAGCAGATTGAGAAATTTTGGCGCCTGGAAGACACCGAAGGAGCCAATAAGAACAATTTCACTACAGCAGAAAGAAATTGTGAAGCACACTTCATTCAGACTACCTATAGAGACCAATACGGCCGTTTCGCTGTCAGTTTGCCTTTTGCAGATAGCCCCACAGCATTGGGGGAATCAAAGGATATCCCCTATAGACGGTTTCTGTCATTGGAACGTAAGCTTTCCAAGGACTCAGAACTCAAGACAGCATATTCCAATTTCATGGAAGAATACGCAAAGCTAGGATATATGGAGGAAGTCGACTTAACTAGAATCGAGAAGCCATACTACTTCCTTCCACATCATTGCATCGCTAAGCCTGAGAGTAGCACGACGAAACTCCGAGTGGTATTCGACGCTTCAGCCAAAACGTCATCCAACATATCCCTAAATGACGTCCTACACACGGGTCCCATAGTACAAGATGAACTGTTTTACATCCTATTGCGTTTTCGCCTGCCAAGATATGTATTCACCGCCGACATCGAGAAAATGTACCGGCAAGTCAATGTGGTACAATCTGACAGAAAATATCAATTGATTTGGTGGAGAGCTGATCCCAGCCAGAGCATCAAATGCTTTCCACTCAACACGGTCACGTATGGAACTACCAGCGCCCCATATCTGGCCACGAAATATCTACAGAAATTAGCAGACGATCACGCCGAAAGTCACCCACTAGCTTCAAAGGTGCAGAAACATGATTTTTATGTAGACGATATTCGCACGGGAACAAACAATCTCTCAGACGCCATTGAGACACAGCGACATTTACAATTATCATTGCACACAGACGGCTTTAAGTTACGAAAGTGGTGCGCAAACCATCCACGCTTAATGCGTGATATAGCCCACGAAGATAAAGAAATACAGTTAGACTTTGCAAACAAGGTGGAGGAGCATATAAAAACTGTTGGTCTGACTTGGCTACCCAAGTTTGACGACCTTAGCATAAAGGCGTCCTGGATCGATGGCCGACGGATTACTAAGAGAACAGCGTACTCAGACATAGCCCATTTATATGACCCGTTGGGAATAATGGCTCCAGTTGTGGTAGTAGCCAAACTATTTCTCCAGAAGTTATGGACTTTGAAGCTGGACTGGGACGCCGCATTGCCCCAGGAATTTTACACGTTATGGACCAAGTTCCGTGAGGGCTTGAAAACCTTGAATACCATAAGATTTCCTAGACATGTTTTCTCTCATCGAATTCCGAAGTGCACGCAAATTCACATATTCGTAGATGCATCAAAGAAAGCATATGGAGCTGCTGCATATGTGAGATCAGTTGATAAGAATGACCTCATTATAGTTCGACTACTCTGTGCGAAATCTAGAGTAGCCCCTGCAAATCAGACAACGTTACCGCGACTGGAACTGTGCGCAGCAAAACTGGGAGCTGACCTGTCTCGAAGAATCAGCACAGATTTGAGCATCGCAAATCAGGACATCTATTTATGGAGCGATTCCGAAATTGTCTTGGCTTGGATAAACTCCATGTCCTCATCGTTTCACACATTCGTGGCCAATCGAGTGGCTAGAATTCAAGATGTCACCACTTCCACCCAATGGCGCCATGTGAATTCCAAGGAGAACCCAGCGGATGTATTGTCAAGAGGCCTAGCTCCAGAGAAATTAAGCGGGTCAACATTATGGTTTTACGGTCCCATGTTTCTACACGGAGTAGAATCAATATGGCCTAGTCCATACAGAAGCAATGATACAGATTACACAGTCGAACATAAGCGAACTGCTTTGTCAACAGTAGTCACCCCCAGCTCAACAAGTATCATAAGCGCAATCGACCATGGGAATTCATTCAGAAAGCTACAACGTGTCATGGCCTATATCTTACGCTTCATAGCTCATACGAAGAAAAAGTTTCAAGGAGAAATCAACGGGAAAGCGTTAAGCAGTGAAGAATTAGATGAAGCTCAAGCATTAATTATAAAAACAATGCAGGAGCAACCTTTCATGCAGGACATTGCAAATATAAAACGCTATGGTGAGGTGAGCTAAAGAGCTCGTTGATCAGTCTAACTCCATTCCTGGATGACCGAGACATCCTGAGAGTTGGTGGACGATTACAAGCATCAACACTTGGGTTCGATTCTAAGCACCCTATGCTACTACCATACGGCAAGACAAAAATATTGGCCACTGAAAGGAAAAATCCTGGCTCGCTCTGTTGTCCAGCATTGCGTTCATTGCACACGAGCAAACCCAAAGATGCTATCACAATTAATGGGAAACTTGCCCGCCGACCGTGTGCAACCCGCCAGACCATTCGTGAACTCTGGGGTCGATTTCTGCGGACCCATTTGGACGCATTTCAAAATAAGAGGAAAACGACCACAAAAGAGTTACATAGCTGTTTTCTGCTGCTTCGCGACCAAGGCCACCCATCTAGAAGTTGTAAGTGATCTCACAACACTAGGATTCATTGGAGCACTGAATAGGTTCACGGGACGACGAGGGCATTGCCGCAAGATTTATTGTGACAACGCCACGAACTTCGTGGGCGCCAGAAACCAACTCATAGAAGTACGAAAAATGCTCGAAGGTGACGAGATGGATGGAAAAATAGCAACAACTTGCAGCACAAACGGCACTGATTTCCATCTAATCCCTCCCCGAGCCCCACACTTTGGCGGCCTATGAGAAGCAGCTGTAAAATCAGCCAAGCATCTCTTGCAGCGAACATTAACGTCAGCTTCGCTGACCTATGAAGAATTAGAAACCACCGTCATTGAAATCGAGGCAATTTTGAATTCACGTCCGATAACACCACTATCGACGAATCCCAATGATCTAACAGCATTGACCCCAGGTCACTTGCTCATTGGGGAGCCTCTGACGAGCACAATGGACGCAACTGCAACCCCGCAACACTCAAACATCATCACCCGTTGGAAACTCGTTTCTCATCTCAAACAGGAGTTCTGGAGAAGATGGTCTAGCGAATATCTAAATCAACTACAGCAACGGCACAAATGGAAGCAACGCTGCCACAATGTCCAACCTAACACAATGGCGATTATCAAAGAAGACAATCTTCCACCCCTCAAATGGTCGCTTGGACGAATTGTGAAAACATACCCAGGACCCGACAATTTGGTACGCGTCGCTGATGTACGCACTGCAAATGGGACACTACGACGCGCTATTCACAAGCTAGCGCCTTTACCTATGAACGAGGATCAAGAAGAAGATGAAATCGAACCGCCCAGTTCAAACACCATAGATGATATAGAAGCACAAGGAACTGCTCGACCAGCGAGCGATCAAAGTAACCCGCATCGCAGGTCAATTTCCATTAATTCGACATCGAGTCAAACTAGGGAGACTTCTCTAACAGACACAGCTCCTAGAAAAAGGCAACGACGATCCATCGGATCAGCATTCGTTTCATTGTTCCTTGTCTGTCTCACATTCTCGACAACTAGAAGTGCACCTGTTGAAACAACCCCTTTCAAGTAGCAGCCAGGCATTTATTTTGAAGGCCTAGGCTCTACCAACATAATATCCAGCGAGTGGAACCTGGTGGCATATTACGACATGCAACCTTCCTGGAAAGAGTTCGATGCACTCGTCAACTCCAGTCGCATACTTAAAACCGTATGTGATCAAATAATTGAGAGGAATGCATGTGAACAAATCATGGAGCACCTCCAATTTCTAACTAAGGAACTCTCAGCAAATAATGAGCTATTATTACCAACAGAAAACAAAGGCAGAGCAAAAAGAGGTGCCATAAATTTCATAGGTAATATCGCGAATACCCTGTTCGGAGTGTTAGACTCTGAATATGCAGAAGCCATGTCTAAAACGATTAACGAAATCAAGCAAAACGAGAATCACTTAGTAGCCCTTATCAAGAATCAAACTTCAATCATTGATGCGACCATCAACATCATGCGGAAGAACCAAGAGACGATAGACAAGCAGTTCAGGAATTGGGAGATTCATCTCAACAAGATTTCTGCAGAAATTAATGGCATACACCAAGACATTTATCAGGAGAAACTATCAAATGTCTTCATCACGTTGGCAATGCAAGCCATGTTGATAGCTTCAAATTTTCAAAGAATCCAAGGCGTCATCCTAGACGTACTAGTGGATACTCATAACGGAAAAATCAGTCCACAACTGATCACGCCAGATCAGATGCGTCAGGAATTAACCACAATCAAAGGTCATCTTCCTTCATCATTAAAGCTGCCACTAACAATAGATGACGTCTTGCAATTTTACAATTTAATGACAATCGAAGGAAGACCAATGGCCGAACACATCATCTTTAAACTCAGACTCCCTTTATGCACACTCGAGGATTTTGAATTGTTTAGCATCATTCCAGTTCCGACATTGATCAACAACACGTTCTTAGCCATACAACCATCATTCCCATACTTGGTGGTGAATCTCCATCGAGACCAATATTACCCACTCACCGAGCATAGCCTCCAGGCATGCCGCACCATCACCAGAGGTCGACACTTATGCAAGCAACATCATCCCATATATCATAAGGGATCTGCCCTCGCGGCTTGTGAGATAGATTTCATCAACCACCTACCACAATCCCCCACGTGCAAAATTGTTCAAACGGGAGATGGCCCACACTGGACTCAACTTCATAATCCAAATGAATGGCTGTTTGCTTTGAAAGAAAAAACCACGATCAATGTCGTATGTGAAGACACAGTCAATCAAATGGCCATCGAAGGATCAGGCATTTTAAGACTTCAAAAGGAATGTATCATGAAACAGCCTCTGATCACCATACGCGGCCACAATGCTTTCCCGACCAGTTCAAGGATGTCGTACATACCTACCACAAATCTAACTCAACAAGTGAAATTGGAGGGACCACGTCCTAACATATCAGACGGACCTGATTTGAAACCACAAGGGACCGAATTAGAATCCATTCAAAAACAAATTCAACAGCTCCACATCGATCTTCCAACAATTCACCCTCACGATGTTCATCAATTTGCTATTGGCTATATGGGTTTGGCATTGGTATTTGCCATTATCATCTTCATAATTTGGACTTACAAATCCCGCATTTGTTCCCGGATTCCAACTAAGCCAACCCCACAACCGAGGCGATACATCAGTTAAGCGGATTGCACCTCAGATCAAGATGAAGAAAAACAAGTTCCCGATTTCAACATAGATTTCAACAATTGAATTCATCATTCAACGCGGGGGAGGATGTTCATCATTACATTTTCTATATTAACATAACATTAAAAAATAGTTAGATAGTACGCATATACATACATGTACAAACTTATCACAGCAAGAATTTCGCTACTCTCATATTCTAAAATCTTCACATGGTTTCACCTTGTATATCTTTTTGCATTTTATTTTGCATATCAGCAAAATTATTCTGACTGAAATGATAAAGCCAGACGAAAGTCGACACCGGTGAGATAATTGAAGGAATGCGCGTGCGAACTTTGTGGCTAGGGAAATTCTTTCATTCTGTGGTAAGTTATTTGTGAATTTTGGTATTTAGCTAATTAGGCATTTTTGTAACATTATAAAAAGCGAATTTCAATAAAGAATTAGTTAGTTGCCACGATACAGTGAACCAAGACTTTTTAATTTTTCCTTGAGTGAGTCTGCTTGAGGCATTGTAACTCCGACAGCTTTCTGGTATACTGGTTTAATAGCCGCTGCACCCACAACACTACTTACGGTGTAACACCCTAAGTTCTGCACAGCAATATCGAGGCAAAAGAGCCAAGATCAACATTTGGTTTCTAATAGATCTACGGTTTCATTGTCGTTAAAAGGAGTTTTCTTCTTTCTATGAAATTTTTCTCACTCCAGTAGAAATTGTAATGCTAGTAAATTGGAAAAAAAAATTCATGTGTATTTTGGATTCGATCTGTTGAGTGAGAAAAATACCACTCAGTTGTTCGTCAAAGACTTAAAAACAATTATTTAAAATTTGCAATTTATAATAAAAATATGTAAAGTTAACAAAATTTCTACCTTAAATCTAGTGAGAAAACATTAAGATTCTAGAATTTCATGTGCCTGTTCACACGAAAATTTGTGTATATTCTTATGACGAGACTCTCATTCATGTACAGATATTTTCAACCGCGATAAGAAATGCTCACATTTTCTTGGGAACAGGCAGAAAATATTTTCTACTTTAAGTTAAATTTGAGAAGCTTGCATTCTTAAGGAATGCAAGCAAAATAAGATGCATAGACGTTATCTAGTTGAAATGAAATTCAGAGGCTTGGTTTTATATGGAATACAAGGTAACTTAATTAGATGGCTTAAACATCCTCCCCCTCTTGAGGTCTTGTAGTTCTCAATGTAGTTTATTTAGAGGGATATATTGAAGTCACCCAATTCGTTTGGGCTGGTCTCATTGGTGGGATTAAGTTTACAATACGAACATCTTGTCTTGAAATTTAAGATGGACCAGATAATAATGCCAGCGATTGCAATTATTAACGCCAGGCTCCCAACGGTGTAATGATGAATATCATGAGCGCTGATTGTCCTGGGAAATGCTTCTCGACTCTTGATGTAAGTGATGTCCTTCTTTCGTCTGGCAATATCCGTGTTATTGATGTAATTGATCTGATCTTCATGTCGTGATATATTGAAGTAAGTTTCATTTAGATTGAAAGAAGGCACAAAGGAGGAGTTATGTTCTGATGAGTATGCCTTGTGGGAGTTGATCGTAATTTCCCTTTGACGTATGCTGCATGCTGACTTGAGTCTTACTGTCCCTTCTCGGCGAAGAGTTCTTTGATAGACCTAGGAATCACAAACTATGTTAATGGTTGTTTCAGTTAGCAAGGAATACCGCCAATGATTTGGGTTATGTAATCGTAGCCACCAAGGAGATGCCTTTGTCTTTATTGTTCGACAAGTGTCTGACAACTGTCCTCCGTTGTTAAAAAATGATATTTTGCACTGGTACATTCCTGAATCTTTATTGAATATTGCCTGTCTTTGGTGGCAAAAGTATTGAGAGTTATCTAACGGAATGCAGCTTGATAAGTCTTCATCAGTTAATGAATAGTAACTGTCCTCGTGGAGATTTACAACAAGATATTCAGTTTCAGGTTGCACTGATATATATGCGCTTACTTGCAACGTTGGAACGGAAACAATGTGGTAAATTTCGTACTCTTCGGTGTTTAGAAGAGGGAGCTGTATGCTGAACACAACATTCGTCATGGTCACTCTTCTTTTAACAGTCATGAGAAGGTAGAGCTGTAGTAGTTTGGTTTCGTCATACTGCTGAGGTACTATCGTGTTGGGCGGTAAGTTTTTCAAAATGCTGTGCAATTCTTGCTTCAATTTATTTGGTGTTAGAATGAGTGGGTTGAGTTTCCCGTTATGTGTATCCGTTAGTACGTCAATAAGAGCTGTTTGCGTTTTATGATAATTGGTTACTATCAAATGAGCATGAATAGCTAGGGCGTTGAAGGCTTGTAAAATCCTTTCTTCGCTTATGATTTCGCTTGTTATTTGTTGGTTTTCCAGTAATTTATTCAGGCACCTTTCGAATACTCCTAGTTGTTTGTTAATGTGATCTTCGTCCCTTTTAATGATATTCAGAGTTGAATCTATAACTGAGGTTTGATTCCGTGCCAGTGCCAATAGTTGATCTTCATTGTCTCTCACGTTATTGATAATAGCCTCAAGCTTTGTGGCGTATTCCTGGTCAAGCACGCCAAATAGCTTGTTGGTGATGGTGCCCACAATGACAAAGGGTGATCTTTTTATTGTTCGGTTCGGTCTTTGGTTAGTTGTTGATACGAGAAGCTCATTGTTATGTTGGAGGATCTGTAGCTGGTGTTGCAATTGGTCAACAATTTGTTCGCATAGGCCATGAACTAATTTTCTGTGACACAATTCTTCTAGTTTGTGCATTGTTTGCTGTAAACTGTGCAGTTCTGTCCAGTAATTTTTTAGATCATAAAACACTATGAGGTTCATTCATCGGTTACTAAATTATGCTTGCCTAATGCTTCGAAGAATACACCTGGATGATTTGAAAATTCTATCACTTAAACAAATTCTTGGGAGTGCGCCCTCAGTGGGATAATTAAGGACGTTAACAACAGTAATGTCAAAGTCACGCTGAGTCCTGAAGTGCCTGATCCACTTTGTCGTTTGGGTCTTGGAGCTCCGATTCGTTCTTCATATTTAATAGAAGCTGAGTAATGGCAGGTCTTGATATCGTGCGTTTGAGATATCAAGGAAGAAGGTCTTCCCTACTGTCGTATAGGTAAGAATTTTCCCTTATTTGGATGACGCGATGATTTAGTTTTCGGAAACTTGAATGGTGGTTTAACGTGGTTATTGCAGCTTTCTTGAGAGCTATATGGAGCCTTAATTATGGATTGAGTTGATAATATAGATGCAGGTTTGTCTGTGGGTTCAGTTGATAATAAAGGTGAAGATACCTCTGTTTGGTTTTCGGTGACCTTGTGAAGACTGGTAGCTGATTCTTCTATTGGCAATGAACATAAGTTCTGAAAAGCTCGTTTCAACTCACCATTAGCTGTTTTTAGGGTTGCCACTCTAGTACGTTTATCTGACCCTTCATGCGTTTCGAGCACCCTCCCCATTAGCCATTTCAATGGCGGCATGTTTTGTTTTTTTTATTTGGCACAAGCGTTCCCCTTTGAATATCTGGTGTGGCATTCTTCAATTTTTGCTTCGTCTGCACTTCTTGAATGTATTCCAATGAGCAACGTTTCCAGAAAGTTTGTTGAATATGCTGCAACCTTTGGAATCGACTCAGTCTGCCAATATTTTCTTCACTGACATCGGGTTCAGTGAATGAGGTTAAAGGTGAGCCGACGAGGAAATGCCCGGGTGTTAGTGCCTCAAGGTCATTAGGATCTGACGACTTGGGCATTAAGGTTCTTGAGTTCATGATAGCCTCGATTTGGGTGATAATCGTATGCAGTTCTTCATAGGTGAGATGGGAATTTCCAACCTGTCGTAAAAGATGAGTTTTAGCAGTCTTTACCGCTGCCTCCCACAGCGCTCCAGAACGAGGTGATCTTGGGGGAATTGGCTTCCATTCAATGTGGTTCTCTGCACATAATTGAGAGATGATCGATTGTACTTGTTGTGAGTTGAACAACTCTTGTAGTTCTTTTAAAGCTGACCTTTCACCTACAAAATTGGTAGCATTGTCACAGAAGATCTTGGCACAAAGCTCTCTGCGTGAAATGAATCTCTTTAAGTATTTCAAGAAATACAAACTTCTTAAATCGCTCACCAACTCCAGATGAACGGCCTTTTTTGAGAAGCAGACAAAGACGGCGATATATGTTTTAGGTGATCTACTTCCTCTTAATTTGTAATATGTGTATATCGGTCTGCAAAAATCAATTCCTGTCGTGTGAAATGGGCGAGATGTTCTAATTCTTTCTTCCGGAAGGTTTCCCATGATTTGATTGGTGGTTTTTGGCTTAAAGCGGAAACAACGTATACAGTCATGAACAACTTTTCGTGCGATTCGTCTAACATCTATGACCCAAAACCTTTGTCTTACTATGGCTAGGAGTGTCTGTGGCCCGGCATGGACATGGTTTTGGTGTAGATGAGCGAACAACATTTCAACAAATTCATTCTTGGGTAATAATATTTGATTTTGTGCTTCTTCTTCTAAATCGGCGTGACGCAATCGACCTCCCACTAATTAAATTGGTTGATTCATCTATGTAGACGCTCAATGCTTGCAGAGGGCTCTTGTCATCCAATTCTTTGTTTGACTGCAGAATTCTAAGCTCCTTCCCGAATGCTGATTGTTGGATTTGTCTTAAGAAAGCATTTAAGGCTACGTCCATTTCGTTACAGTTGGAGCTTCGGTCGTTCTGATTCCATTAGGCACGTTGCAATTTTGTTTAAACCTAATGCAATATGCAATAATTCTTTGTAGTTTCGTAAATGAGTTTTTGTGATTGATTGAGGTAAGGAGGTCAGAGCAGTTTTCGTTGACTGTCTCAGCGGATAGTACTGACTTCAAGGTTCTAAGTTCAGGAACCTCCGTTGATGGCTCAAATGTTGATTTCGGCCACTCTTCTTCCCGGCTGGTAAGAAAGCTCGGTCCCCTAAACCATAAGGTAGATTGGGCCAGAGCGTCTGGTAGCATGCCCCGTGATATTATATGTGCTGGATTATTGGAACCCTCGATGTGTTTACACTGTTCAATTTGCGTCAAATTTTGTATTTTTACTGCTCGATTCGCCACATATGTACTCCAGGTATACGATGGTGAGGATATCCAAGATAGATGTTACAATAAACCTTTGAAATGTCAGTGGGAAGGCCTTGAAGTACGCGGTCTACGAGCTCCGCCATTAGCTCCGCCGCACAGAGTTCCACCTTGCTAATGTAACTGTTTGCAGAAGGGCGAGTCTGGATTTGGCGCATAGTAATCTCACCCGAGTTTGACCAATTTGGTTTGTTGATTGCACATAACAGCAAGCTCCATACGCTGACTCACTGCTATCTGAAAAGGAGTGCAATTGGATGTCGACTGCGCATGCAAACTGTATGTGTGGTGGTATCTTCAGAGAATTTAGAGCAGATAAATTTTTCTTGAAATTTCGCCACTTTTCTCGAGATGATACCGGCAGTTCGTCATCCCATTATTGCCCTTCCTTCCAGAGTCCTTGGATGAATAGTTTTCCTAGAACAGTAACCGGCCCGATTAACCCTAAAGGATCAAAAACTCTGGCGACGTCAGATAGTATCGTACGTTTACTAAACTTATCAGTATCCTCGGCTGTCGCTCGATATTGAAAGTTGTCATCATATGGTTGCCAGATCATTCCTAATGCCTTGATGACCTCATTCTTATGAATAATAAGCATTCCTTCCTTATGTTCTTCTGGAATGTCTTGTAGAATATTGGGGTGATTGGAACAGAATTTTCTCAGTTCAAATTTCCCTGTTTTTAGTAGTGTGATCAACTGATTCTTCAAATCCAGAATTGATTGCAAGCCTGTTAGGATGTCATCGACATAGGTATCATTTTGCAGGACGTTTGCTGCTTGAGGTGTCGTGTCAATTGCTTCGAGGGCAAGTTGTTTCAGATATCTAGTTGCAAGAAATGGTGCTGATCCCATTCCATAAGTCACTGGGTTTAGTTGATAGAATTGTAATGGATCTGCCCTGTTGTCCCGCCAGATGATGAGCTGAAACTGCCTGTCTCTTCGATCTGGCCCAAATTGCTTAAATATATTATTGATATCGGTAGTGAATACATATCTGTGCATTTTGGATCTCAGTAGTATCGAGAATATATCAGACTGCACTGTTGGTCGGACCATTAATAAGTCATTCAATGAAGTTCCTGAAGTCGTTTTAGCGGAGGCGTCAAAAACGACTCTTAATTTGGTGATGGAGCTTTCTGGTTTGATGACGCAATGATGCGGTAGATATTAGTGTGTGGCAGGTATATCGATCTTCGAGATTGACTGCATGTAGCCCAGGGCTTAGTATTCGTGTATGAAGTCACTATATTCTTTTTTCAAAACGGGGTTCCTTACTAGCTTGCATTCTAAGGTATGGAACCGCTTGATGGCCATATCCAGCGACGATCCAAGAAGACTAGGTTGTTCGCGAAATGGAAGTCTTACGATAAACTTGCCCTTTGAAGAGTGCTGGAAGTTTTCTTGAAAATGCTGTTCACATTCATGCTCTTCTTTAGTCATTCCTTTAAAAGGGGTACCATGTTACTCCATTTCCCAAAACTGCTTAACTTATTTCTCCAGTGCAGTCAAGGAAGGCTGAGTTGCTATATTTCAATTATATGCACTGGAACTCTTCCTGCAATTATCCATACAAGATAACTGTTTTGGAGGATAAGCGATCCTTCAGAAATTCTTATTTGTCCCGACTGAAGAAGTTGGAACTAGAGTTCGGCTCCTATTAGCATATCAACCTCCTGGGGCTTGAAAAATGCTGGATCTGCTAGCTGAATGTTACTTGGGATATTTCGACTTTCTACGTCAATATATCCGGACGGCTGACATAGACTTATTCTTGGTAAGATTGTGGCGGTAACGTTTGTGGAGAAGATAGTTGCTCTAGACTAGATTATTAGTCTTGTTTCGTGTTTTGCTGTCGTCTCGATGCCTCCAATGCCGCTGAATGGGAGACTAACCTTGCTTCGTTTCAGTCCCAATGTTTGAACTATACGTTCACAGACGAAATGCAATCGTGAGCCTGAATCCAACATCATTCTACAATATATAAGAGTTCCTGATGAATTTAGTACGTTTACTACAGCTGTAGCTAGTAGAACACAAGACCTTGAAGATGCGTTAAGGCTTGTATTTAACTGATTTTGATTTGATGATGACTGCTGCGTGTAGGGTGTTCCATGCGTTGTTTGAGTTGAAGACTGGTTAGCCTCTTTGGCTCTTCTATGCGGTGAAGTATTACGAGTGTACTGTTTTTGTATGCTATCATCATGAATCAACGTGTTTTGGCGTCCATTGCATTTCGTACAGCCACGCGAATGACAATCTTTGGTACTATGGCTAGCCTTAAGACAATTTCGGCATAGCACCTGCTGCTTAATAGTCTGATTCCGACCTTCTGTGGACATCTCAGCCTTGCAAATTGGACACTGAAGTGATTGAGCAGATGCCGTGAAGATGCTAGACTTCTTTCTATCTTCGTTAAAGTGAACTGCCTCCAATATTTGGAACCTTGATTCCAGAAACTTAAAGAATACGTTCATTGTTGGAATGTCTCGTGGATTTTGGAGTGATTCCTCATACAATCTTCGAGATTCCTTGACCAATTTCTGCAGTAGTAAATGTAATAGAATTGGATCCCAGGTATCTGTGTTTATACTTATGTTGCTAAGCGCTATCAGACACTCTTTGCTGGTATCATAGAGTTTTCTTATTCCATTGCTTGATTCCACTGTTAGGTTCGGCTGAGTAAGTAGCTCATTAAGTAGAGTCGTTATTATTTTTCTCTGATTGTCCTATCTGTCCACTAAAATCTGCCATGGTGTGGCATAATTTTCTTCTGTGGCTTGAAGATGTCTGATCAAACGATTTGGTTTACCAGTTAGGTTGGCCTTCAAATAATACATCTTTTCTGCTGAACCAAGTGGCTTATTGTGGATGAGTTGAGTAAACCAATCCATAAACTGTTTCCATCTGATTTGGTTTCCATCAAATATTGGAAGTGTGATTTTTGGCAGCTTTCAATTGTTTGTCGAGGTCAACAGGGTGTTGCCATACTCGTCTATCTTCTCTTGTAGGAAGATGGCTACGTTATGGTAATGAGCTTCTGCCTTCCTAATCAAGTTCTTGTTGTAGGCCGCCTCGCTAGCCTCTACTAATAGTTGTCAGTCTAATGAGGCGATGTTGGTCCAATATTCATTGATTGACCTCATTTTATGCTGGTAGTAGGCGCTTGAGTGTTGAATATTCTTCTCAAAGTCAATGCTTGCAAGAAGCCTTTCTAGATCAGAAATTGTTGCCTCTTGCAAGCGAATCCTCTTGGAGAGTTCTGAATCTTTGACTTGGAAGGTGAAGCCCTCTGATCGAGTTTCCCGGTTTGCCTTTGGATCAATTTAGCTGGGTCCCTCTTGAGTTCATTCAATGCTTTTAATATCGTCTTGAAGCCTTTTTATGTAGTCTTCGAATATGGACTTTGTTTTGTTGAAGTAGTCATTTACCAGGTATCTGGTGATCTTCGTTGCCTTCAATAGCATCCATCAGTTGTAAGTGCCGACTGCGGAACTGTTCCCATACTTTAGAGGTTGTTTCTAATCGGGACTGCAGCTTATCCAGGCTCTTCCTATCCTTAGGCTTCTTCTTGTAGTTAGTATAAGCTTTCTGCAGCTCACCTCCAACGGTCTGCTGCTTTTTCGAAAGTTCTGCAAATGATCCCATCTTAAGTACCTTTATTAAAGAATTTAAATGACTTGATTTGATGGCTGATGTATAGTCAGGATCTGTTGAAACATTCAACTAGAGTCCTGTCATGGTCACCACGGTGAGAAAAATACCACTCAGTTGTTCGTCAAAGACTTAAAAACATTTATTTAAAATTTGCAATTTATTATAAATATATGCAAAGTTAACAAAATTTCTACCTTAAATCTAGTGAGAAAACATTAAGATTCTAGAATTTCTTGTGCCTGTTCACACGATAATTTGTGAATATTCTTATGACGAGGCTGTCATTCATGCACGGATATTTGAAACCGCGATAAGGAATGCTCACATTTTCATAGGAGCAGGCAGAAAATATTTTCTACTTGAAGATAAATTTGAGAAGCTTGCATTCTTAAGGATGAGGCGGTTGATTTTTCTTCTTGCATTTGTAAATAGATTTAGAATCATTAAAAATAAAAGTTCTTAAAGTTCTTCTTTCTCCAAAATAAGATGCATAGACGTTATCTAGTTGAAATGAAATTCAGAGGCTTGCTTTTATATGGAATTCAAGATAAGTTAATTAGATGGCTTAAACACGATCTAGATAGTTAGTTTGCTTGATGTAAGGAAACTTGGTGTTAACGCTGATTAACGTCTTAGAAAATTTTACACATTTTTGAGAGACAATAATTGATTGAAGAATATTCTTTTTGAATTTTTGTGTCAAACTGGCCCCTACTAGGCCCACCCCACAAAAAAACCCTGGCTACTCCCATGCACATAGACATTATTTGTGAAGATTCCATTAGTTCAAGAACCCTGCATGGAATAGGAACAATACACATCAATTCCGGTTGTTATGTGCGAATCCAAGAATTCATCTTGAACAGACATAACGTAAAAAGATCCAAATTTAAAACCAATTTCATCCCAACAATAAATATTTCCGGTATAATATGGAATACGACGTCTTCCCCAAAAGAAACGCATATAGATACAGATCCCTTAAATATTATAAAAAACGCAGATCTAAAGAAAGTGCGAGAATCAATTCATCCGCAAAAAGAGCGGGAATTTATTCCTCTCAACCCCATAAACAACCAACATATCCACCATTATGCACTATCATATATAACAGTAGCTGTTATCATCTTTATAGTTTGTGCTTTCCTATATGTTAAATGCACATCGAAAAAGCGTAAAGCGAGAAATACACCTCTACAACACGGGTTGGAAGAGGTGCCTATCTCTGCACAGAGCAAAGTAGGATTCAAAATAACTCCTGCCCCCACTAGAAAAATGGCGGTACATGCCTCCCAATAACATTATAATTTATTTACATATATATGTGCTGTACTTGTTAGCACAGATCCCATGAGCTGATGCTTCCAGGGTCGGAATAGATCTGTAATTCAAGACGCATATTCATTTCTAAAATACGAACAATGACCAATAGAGCAATTACTAAACAAAGCGACGAATCGAACTAATAAAAAACATAACAGTAACTCTTCCCGTCCTTCAATTTCAATCAGTCCACTAACTCCTTCATCTTCCTAAAAGAAAAACGAAAATAGAATAAAATTCAAAGAGAATTTTGGAAAGTCGAAATTTCATAGAATACCAGATACAAGAAGAAAATGAAAAGAAATAAGTACACATTAAATAAACTATTAATGAACGAGTACCAGCAATAATCCAATAAAAATAAAATAAATAAAAGGAAGGTAATGAAACAAATGTAATTGATATTTACAAAAGAATAATGAAACAATAATTGGCAAACTATGTTATATAGAATAACAATAGTAGGTAAACGACATTATACTATTCAATACTAGTAATAATAATGCAAAAACTTTTGACCTTCCTATATTTTATAATATGTAATAATATAAAGTAGATAACATTATAACTTCGATTTTTTTTTTTAATTTTTTATATATAACAATAGAAATAGGTATAAATATGTACAAAACGGAAAGTTATAAACGAAAATAACTCCTTCTACATCAATAAGGAAATTTGTTTTGAATTTAATAATTACTGTAACTAGTAATAGATAAAACATACATATTGGAACATGTACATATATTACTTTTACTATATTTTATAATTTTGTAGTCATTTAAAGCTACCTACAGTTTCTCCTCATTTTTACTACAAAATCTTATTATATGTACCGATTACCTTTGAACGATTATAAACAATTATCAAATAGAGAGATTAGGAATACTGTATTCATGTAAAAAAAAGAGAAAGAAAAAAAACCAAAGCATTTATAGCTAACCTATACCTGCACCTCCTGAAAAAAAAATATATATATATACAACTAGGTTCTACAGTATAGCTTACCTGTAAAACCAAAAATCTTTTTTGTATAGAATTTAGCTAAGCTGTAAATAAGTACAAGAAAGAAAGTTTTCTCCTTAGAATAAAACTTTCTTTTCCCCAGGGGGGAGGAGTGTTGTGACTCTGGTACCCAATGCCCCGAATCACAATCATAAAGGTCCATGCACCAATATGTTGCCCTATGCAATATATCGATGCATTGCAAAGTTGGCCCTGAAAATTAATTTAAATTCATGTAAAATTTAAAATACATTCCCATATTATAACAAAATGCAATTTGCCATAAATTTAATTTTGTTATAGACACACATTCCACTCACACGGAATGCATACTTACCTACATACAGTGTCTTCTTAATTTTTCCGCATGTACACTCTACATTACTTATTTTGCACAATTATTCGCGCCCTCTTAAAATTAATATTTCAAGAAGGGCGCACAAGTGCATATCGGATTACAGTTTTGCATTGTTGCATATAGCTTGCATTCAAACTGTTCTACAGTTTCTCACGTACGATTTTTTAAACGTCGTCAGAAAGTAACTAAAAGAACAAAACGTTTTTTGAAGCTTTCACGGGAACCTGAGCGCAATATCGCTGATCCTCAGGGAGTGCGTTTTCTGAATCGGTCGTAAAAACACCTAAATATTAATAATACGTTTTTACCAGTACTCAATGTTATAAGTGTATACAAATCGAGATATTCTAAAAAGAATTATAAATATTCGAAAAGATTGTTTCTAATTTTACTTGCGGATAATTCAATACCGGCCGTTTCTCTAACTTAACACTGGGGAGCACGAACGGCGAAGCCAGATCACTGGTAATTAATATCTTATTTCATTCTAATATTACCATTGAGAAAGTGTGTTTTCTAATGTGTTTAAATCTCTGAAATCTAGAAATAATTGTCGTAGTTTCAGTGATAGTTATAAGGAAGTAGACAGTGCTCTGTGTTAAAAGGATAAACAACTGCTTTGAATCTAAAATTACCAGTGCATTCATTTCAGTGTCACTTAATTCAAATTTGCGTGTGCGTTCTAATAACAAACAGTACATTTTATGGTCCTTCGAGCTGGATTTAAGGTCTGGTGCTTTATTTTCTCAATCTTTAAAACATGTCTGCACATCAAAAACTTTTGGGCAACCAAGCCACCTCTGCAATAATCTTCGAAAAGTCGTTCAATAACTTCACTAGAACTGATGTAGAAAAACGAACGAAAGGTCTTATTTCTGAGCGACTAATCGCTCTAAGTCAAATTTGGTCAGATTTTTAGAAAGATCACTATACAATTATCCAAGCCACGTAGGCCTTGGAAGATCGTGAACTTCAAAAGTATGATTATTTCGCAAACGATCAATTTTCAAAAATGGAAAATAAATACTTCGTGTTTCGAAATATTCTTAGGGATGCATTAAATGCATTCGAAACAAAGTTTGTACCTAGTCCAAAAAAATGAGAATGAAACTTCTTCGTGTCTGAGATTACCTAACATTACAATTCAAAAATTCTCAGGTTCTTACGATTCATGGAGGCCTTTTCACGATTTCTTCACTTCCCTGGTGCAAACAAAATCTGCGTTATCTGCGGTGCAGAAATTGCATTATTTGAAATCAAGTGTATATGGAGAAGCAGAGCACTTGTTGCGTCAATTTCTTATTACAAACTCGAGTTACGACAATGCATGGAAGATACTGCTGGAGAGGTATGATAATAAACGAGTATTGGTAACTGCCCAATTGAAAGCACTATTTAATCTACCTAAAGCCAGACACGAATTATCCAAGGCCATCAAAACCTTGCTAGATAAATCTTCTGAATATATCTTTGAACTCGAGGCATTGCAAGATTCCACTGCAGAAGGACTTCCCACATTCGAATCCGTAAAATTATTTTTACAATATAGATTTAGAATTTTAGAAGCCATAGTCGATCACAAACCGTCCCTAGCCACCAAGAATGCTCATGTCCCGAGAGCATCAATTCATTTTACGTCATGCACCCAAGCATGTACCTTGTGCAAATAGCAGCACCGTTTATTTAAATGTCCGAAATTCTTAAAACTTGATATAGACACTAAATTCAAAGTCGTCGCATCAAATCAATTATGTAACAATTGCCTATCAAATCATATAGGTAATACTAAGATACCACGTTGGTTACATACGACAAGTAACTTATACACTTGTCAAATACATGGTTTCTCAGATACCTCTAATCGAGCCTATTCTGCTGCTGTCTACATTAGAGTTGTTGATGAAGAAGGAATTGTTCAAGTTAACTTACTTATGGCAAAGTCAAAGGTGGCGCCCGTCAAATTCGTTTCGCTTCCACGTCTCGAATTGTGTGGTGCGGTATTGCTAGCACGACTCATAAATCGCGGCAAAGTAGGTCTACAATTTGAACAAATTCCTACATTTGCTTGGATAGATTCCTCTATTGTATTAGCTTGGATACATAGCCACCCAAACAAGTCTAAAACATATTTGGCTAATAGAATTTCGGAAATTCAAGACCTAATCAACATTAAAGCATGGCAACATGTATGGTCTGTTGACTATAATTCAAGAGGAGTTAAGTCTCCAACATTGATTGATCATGAATTATGGTGGCATGGACCTCATTGGTTGCAAGGCAGTGAAGAAAATTGGCCTAAAGAAAAACCAATTCTAGCTTATCAGAATGGGGTTGTTGAGCACACATAAAATAAATAAAAATATTAGATATGGATAAAGAATGTATTTCATACTTCCCTTTTTCTCTGCACTCCAATTTCCTCCAGGTTATCCTGCAGTGTCAGGAACTAAACTGAAATTAAAAGAAAATACATAAATTAGTACAGATTGAATAAAATAATGAATTAATAAGCAAACAATTACAATTTTACAATATGTATGTGAAATCTGCCAAGAAACGAATTTCTTGGCAGGACAACAACAATTGCATGTAAATGCAACTATTGAAAATTATCGCGAAGTTCATATTCTGCACATATTAAACATTTGCAAAACATGCAAATATGTTTACATATGCAAATTACATGAATTCGCAACCTGTGTAGAACCACTAATAATTGACAAAAAGCAACAATTTCCACCATTGTTGACAGTTCACAAATCATTTTCCAACATGAATAATTTATCAGAATTTGCATATTTCCTGCAAATTATTTATGCTGGAACTGACATATAATTAACAATAATCACTTAAAGAATGAAAAAATGTACTCACTTAAATAATTAATCCTTAATTGCGACGAAAAACAATGCGGCACTGACGAACTGAATTATCGCGATCGCGACTGTCAAATTGACTCGCAGAAAAGTCAATTTTGTGAAATCGAATGCGCGCAACCTGTTGAGCACACCTAGAAAGCGCGAATTTCACCAGGTAAGCAGATATTTGATAAAAAGGTGAAATCAATTCCCATAATGAGTGGGAAAGAGAAATACGTGAGAATGAGATGCAAGAAATTAGAGAAATATTTGCGTTCCACATAGGAAATTGTCATAATATAGCACGGAGCCGCCATCTTGATAATTTGCGAAACAAATAAAATATCTAAATAAATAAATTAGGAAAATTCGTGGATAATGTAAAATAAATTAGATGAAAGTAATGGGCACATTTTGAAGTAATTGTAAAGGTCTAGGAAGGAAGTACGAAAAGGATACTAAATTCGTATTTTCCTTGTGGAACTTATTGCAAAATGGCCGCTCAGAGGCTATAAAAACATACATTATCACATATTCCTAAATTTGTGTGCAGTTGGTATTGGCGAAGGGATAACATTGTAAAGCTAAGTATTGTGTGAGAAATTAACAAATCGTGTATAACTTTAGTGTTAGGTTTCTTTCATAAACTTAAACACATACCAAATTCGGCATTTTTAAGAAGATATGCAACGAAACAAATTAGTTAAGTTAAGGTAAACATTGAAACTAAATATATAAGTGAATAATTCGTGATAACTTTAGAAGGGGCTATAAATTTCATTTAATTAAACGTATGCTATGATACGGCATAATAATCACATGCAATTAAGCAATTATTAAGTAAAAGTATAAGTTATAGTGAATTTGGGACTTTTGTGTGTACTACGAATAAGCTTTAATAAATACAACAGTATACACAAGCCCACATATGTATCTTATTTTCATACCGTTACACGTCCACCTAAATGCCGTAATATAGCAGTGGTTATTAATTACAGCTACATTACAATACAGGGGTTGAACACAGATGATTAATTCATCTCACAACAACTCATTCAAACATCAATGACTTGTTCGAGAGATTCTCAAGTTTTCCAAAACTACAACGTATATTCGCGTATTGCATTACGTTCATTACGAAATGCAGAAACGCATGTGTAGAATTAACTCAAGAACAACAAATGGACCCAAAGATGCTTAGTCCGACAGAACTGTCTCATGCAAAAATTCAGTTCATTGAATTAGTACAGAAGGCCATTTTCAGTATTGAAATTCAATATTTACAGGCACGGAATGAGTAGTGTAACTATGACAGTTCTGGCCCACTGTTTTAGCCTCCAGTATTTCGCCACAGATGGCGCCAACGACGGTAGGTGGTGTAAATCCATACTAAATGTGGGTTTGTGTCTTGGATGTCGTGGTTTATGTCTTGGATGTTGGGGATACGAGACCACTTTTAGCACTCTCCAGCATAGGGAAATAGCATAGGATTTCGATTTTGTTTCTGAAGTTCGTTTATTTTTCATCTCGAATCTTGGGGATACGAGACCACTTTGGGGATACGAGACCACTTTTAGCTCTCTCCAGCATAGGGAAATAGCATAGGTTTTCGATTTTGTTTCTGGAGTTCGCTTATTTTTCATCTCAGACTCGTAGCCTCTAAGTTTCTCATCTCGAGTTTTGGGATTTTTTTTTTTTTTTTTTTTTTTTTATATTATTAAGCCAAGCTCAGGGGATACCCTATGATGCAAAGCACAGCGTGGCAGGAAGGAGATAGGGAAAGGATTAAGGGATATGAGGAGAGTGGCGGAGGTGCCGATGTATGTCGCCCTCAAACTTTTGCAGGTTGTATGCCGGAGGAAAGACAGAAGATGGTAGACTGTTCCACATTCGCACAGTTCGGGATAAGAAAGCATCACGGAATTTAAGTGTACGGCTGAAGGTAATTTGAAGGGTAAAAGGATGAGCGCGGGATGCAGCGCGGGATACGAGATCACTTTCAGTTCTATATATTTGTGAAGGAGTGGGAAGCTTTATTGATGGATTTGGTCTTGACTGCGCCCTAGCGGCATTATTCGGTACTACCAGCATGCTCCGGTTTTCTTGGATAGATATCTGGTGCGCCTAAATGTAGGCTTTTGGTTTTGAATTAATATTAGTAATAATTAAAGTTAACGGTAGGAAATTTTTGTTCATGCCAATGGATTCTAGGTGGTGTAGGGTGGGAGGCGGGACGAAATTCTCATCAGAAATCCTCTACGGGCTCGCCATTTCTTGAGTAACGTTCCCTAGCGGCATTAGCCGGAACTACTAGCATGCCTTGGTTTTGCTGTTTTCTTTTATTAGCGGGGAAGTTCTAGATATCAGCATGACGTCATCTTGGTTTTGTTGTTTTCAAGTGCTGTTGTAGATATCAGCATCATTCGAATTTCACAACATGATATCACCTTGGCTTGATGTTTTCTTATTATTATTGGGTCCTGGGGGTGCGTGTATTGAAAAGTAACAGTTGCTCTTTCGAGTGCAAGCACCATTTCTTGAGCAAGGTCCCCTAGCGGCATTAGTCGGTACTTACATATGTTGTTCATCTCGGGCTTGGGGAATACAAGATTACTTTCAGCACTCTCCAGCCCTAGGATATTTTTTGTCCATGCCAATAGTATTAGTACTAGTGGGGTAAAATTTTCATCAGAAATCCTCTACGGGCTATGGTTCGAGGATATTAGCGATCTTACCTTCTCAGGTGTACTTAATATTAGTAGCTCAAAAACAAAAAAGCAACAACAACTATAACCTAAGTTGTGGATTAAAGATGTGATGATATTAATCTGTCGGTGTTTTTTATAAACAAGATTGCACCATATGATCATATATCTAAAAATAGATCAGGCGAAGCTGATTGGGGCGAATGTAGGTAGATATGTTCACTTAGATAAGTAATGGAAATTAGTAAATGTGTAATTTTGCTCTTCAGGCGGAATGCTTCTTATTTTATTCCTTGCATAAACAAATTCGCACAGCCCAGCAAAGTAAACAAATTCGCAGTCGAATAATGTAAACAAATTCGCACAGCAGCCGAGTAAAGTAAACAAATTGAGCGATTTATGTAAGATTCCCAATTTCTTTAACTGAATACAACAACAACCGATATTAATCTGTGGGATATGATGTCTTAGATGAGTAGTGGAAGATATACTTGAAAATTTCTTTTGCTGAAAAAAAAACAACAACAACAACAACTATTACGCAAGTTGTGGTCTGTAGGTGTCTTTTATAAACAAGAGTGATCATGTTATGATATTCGATGTGTAAAAATTGATCTCGGCTGCTTGGGATGGTAAGACACATGAAATCATTAGAAGTAATGGAAATTAAAGCATTAGAAAAGGTGGCCAGGTCGTTGGTAATTTGATATCTTGCGTAAACAAATATAGCCGAGTAAAGCAGGCAAATTGAGCGATTAATGTTTTTTTTTGTATCTAGGAGTTTGTATTGAAAAGTCTTTATGACGAATTGTTTTTTATTTTCAATAAAATTTCTCAATCAGTCACACTGTTATGAGATTTGATTGATTCCCCGATATCATAGTTCACATGAAGCTGATAAGAATATGATAATTTTATCTTCATACTATTGGGGGCAGGTACATTGTTTACTTACCATTAAGTTGAGAGTGGGTTAAATTAAAAGCTTTAATAGACGAACGCTGTGTTATGATATTAATGTGGTATGATATGTTGTCTTAGGTGAGTAGTGGAAGTTGTATGGGAGCTATGAATAAGCAGTAAAATCCTAATCAGCAATCTCGCTGGATATGTGATAATTCTCCATGTCCATAGTGAAGATCGTGGTGGTGGGTTGAGAGTAGGTACTGTAAGTTATATATTAAGTTAAAAGTTTTGCTGGATGGTATTTGGCATTTATCTCCTCGAAACGGTGTTGTATGAGTATCAGGAAGGTTGAAAAAAGTTGATAATGCTTCAAGTTTAATAGCGAAGACCGCGATGATGAGAGTGGGTATTTGGAATGATTTAACTCTAGTAGGATATCTTGCCACATTTGAAAAAAATTACATAATATGATTAAGAAAGCTTCATGATATATATCAAAAGTGATCCCAATGGATTACATAAGGAAAGTATGTTCACTTCATCTGCAAATAACAAATTTGCTGAAAGCGACACACGGTGTGAGCAATAATCATTTTTTTTCTTCAATTATCACTATTAAGCGACATGTGTCGCAGAAAATATATTAGGTCTAGTCTAGTCTAAAATATGTATTGTAAATAAAAATTGTATTATGGTTATAATGCCATTTATTGAAATAATTTGTTTTAATTACATTATAGCTTAAGTCTAAGGTCTTTTTTCTTTAGCTCAGGAAAGCCAGGATTTCAAAAACTGATCCTTATAATGAATATTCCTTATGCCTTTAGACCAACATGACTTTAGAAGGTTCCTTGTGCACCATTTTCACAAATAACATCTCTCCGTCTTTACTTTTTGCAATCTTTGTTGGAATATCCTGATTTTTCGACCTGTTGGTAGGGGACAGTCTACTCGTTTTTGGATGAAAAACTTTCTTCTTTATTTCTGGAAAGCATCGATTTCATAGATGTAGACTTAGCTTTATATGAATATTCTTTACTCCTTTCTTCCGTAGGCTTTAGAAGGTTTGTAGTGTCCTTAGAACTAGAAACAGTGATCTGTTTGGGTAAAGAGCAAAATATCAACTGAAAAAACAAGTTATGAAACTACTATTTATATGTATTTGACACATGGGCTTGAAGGCAGCAATTTTTCCTTGACCTCTGACGTCACCTTAACCTTTGAAACCGAAAGTGTCTGCTCTTGGGTTCACTTGGATGATGATGAGTAGTGCAAGTTGTATGGGAGATTATAATTAGCTGTGCTTCAAGTTCAATAGTGAAGACCGCGATGTGGAGAGTGGGTATTTGGAATGATATAAATCTATTAGGATATGGAAGTATTATTTATTCATCTTTAAATCTTACCATGAAAGTATTAGGTTGCGAGTGGATTAAATTAAATGTTTTGACGAAAGAAGGTGGAGTTATTATATTAATATAGTATAATATGTTATCTTAGATGAGTATATTGAGAGCTGTGAGTAATATGTGGAATATGTTGTAGATGAGTATTGAAAGCTGAAAATGTAAGATTCCCAATTCCTTTACTGAAAAACAACAACAACAACTATAGCAAATCAATTTTTTCACAAAATATTTATTCACATCAAATTCATTTTTTATTTTTATATCTTAAGTTATAAACTTTTTTCTCTGTGTTTCACATCCAAAAAGCGGTCCAGAGCAAATGTCTCCCATGATCCTTTTCTGTGTTAGGCTATGAGAGTTCGGCAGCAAAATCCCATGTTATTTCTTATCATCTGTCTTGGTCTAACACATTAGGAAGCTTTAGTGAACACCATAGTTTGAGACCATCTCACTCGGGATTTGGTCATATACTTGCTAACTGTGGATATGTATGTATGCAACACTGAAATGAATTAATGTAATATGTTGTGTAGTGTAAAAGAAAACTTTCATGAGCGATATGGGGATTGAATCGATGTATGTTATGCACTAGATTGGTGGTATATGTGCTTGTTTGATTGAAGTAAAATAGTTTCACGGCTTCCTTAGACTTAAATATATTCATAAAAATGTTGAATCGGTGTCAAGAAGATGTTAATACTATGAGCAGAGGAAATCGTGATCATTGAAGCATGTTATGAAATTCGATATCTAAAAATAGACCACATGAAGGTTATTGGGGTGGTAAAAAAACATGAAAGCATTAGGTTGAGAATGGCTTCAATTTAAGGCTTTGGTGAAAGAAGGCGGCATCAGTCAGTTTTAGTGAGCCTCAGCGATAGGTCAAATAAAAACAAAAATGTCAACCGTGCTAATAAATGAAAGTTTTTCTAGTAAAAAGAGTGGTACAAAACGGCATGTGGGGAGCTGTATTGGACAGACGAAATTGCCGAGAGTGTTATTGAAAGCCACCAGTCGATGTGGAGAAATTACTCAGCGTGTAAGAAAAAGTGATTTTGTAAAGTGGGAGGAAATGAGTTCAGTATTCACAGACAGAATTAGAGCTGGAATTATTGTAAATATAAACCAGACAGATCCTAAGATATTTATACAGGATGCTGGTGATTTATTTATACGCCGTATTAAGAATATTTTAAAATGCCATCTCAATATTAAAGTTAATATAAAGTTGAGTGCTGATTTTGTTAAGGATATCGGTGACAATGAGGTTATAAAAGATATTAAATATTTACAAGCAAGAACTGCTCCAATCAATGTGGACGATAATTTAAATGAGTGGTATAAAGTTAACATATTGGATTCAATACTCACTCAGCTGGATGAGTTTCAGAAAAAAGATAGTGGCTGGACATTGGACTCCATTATACATTTAGCAGTACATATCAACAAATTTGAACAGCACCGAGGATCTTCGTATATACCTCTACCGAAGGAGATTGCTTTAAAGCAAGCTTGCATCAATGCAAAAAATAGTGATGAACCATGCTTCGCTTGGGCCGTAACATCAGAGCTATATCCTGCAAATGTTCACTCCGATAGGACCTCATTATATCCACATTATTCTACTGTGCTAAGTTTAACTGGAATAACATTTCCTATGACGCTTAAGCAAATTAAACAATTTGAAGACCAGAATGAGATATCAATAAACGTATTCATCCTAAAGAAAGAGCGTTCCTTCACCACTGTTCTAGTTAGACCAACGAAACATAATATGAAGCGACATGTGAATCTATTAATGATACAAAATAACTATGAGCAGGATGATGATGATGATGATGCTGCTGCTGATGATGATTATGATGATAATGATGATGAAAGTACCAGGTTTCATTTCTGCTGGATTAAATATCTTTCGCGGCTTGCATGGAAACAAGCTTCAAAACATAAGGCTAGATTGTATATATGCGATAGATGTTTGTTCTATTTTTATTCGGCTAAAGCATTAGCATCACATATTCCTGAATGTGAGAAACAAAAAATTTATCTTGAATTAAGGAAGCCCAACCGTAAAATTAAATGTTAGTAGCACAACGGATACTCTACCATTGACGAACATTACTGAATTTCATCAGTGCAACAAGGAGCAGCCGCAGAAAACATATGACCTAATTCTAGTGTATTGTAAATAAAAAAAAATGTATTACATATACATAGTTATAGTTCCATTTATTTAAGTAATTTGTTTTAATTGTATTATAGTCTAAGATATACATTATTGGAAAATAAAGAATATATTATAGCTATAGGTATATTCAAATAAAGATGCCCAACAATAGAATGACACACTAAGAATTAAATGTTAATATTTTTTAAATTTATAATAAATCGATAATGATATTTTATATATGTGATTCTTTTTATTCAATTTCCCTACTAAGTCCAGAACTCCTGAAAGTATTCTTTAATAATATTTGTCTACTACAGAGGGCTCTTAATCGGACGGTTGAACCTTTTACCCAGAATGCTAGGTTGAGCGTGAGCGTGAGAAAACACGTTGACACGTGGGCTTGACCTTGGCCTCTGGCATCACCTTTGAAACCGGAAGGGTTGTTCGATAGGATTAAATTAATAATTTCAAAAGTAAAAAGAATAAAACTGATTCTGTTTTTAAAACGTTATAATTTCATTTGATTCTTATCACGCACAGGTTCAAATTACAGATTTAATGTAATGTATTCAAATTCAAAAATATTTCCAGACTTTTTTAGAATATCAAAACCACACCGATCGAATCCAAGAGGAATGTGTCTCAACGGTATCAATCTGGGCATATTCAACCCAAAACTTAACGTTTTATTGTTGAACCGCTTAAAATATATCTATCTCATATGTGCAATGAGCGGGAGATAAAATAAATCATTTTCGAAATTTAAGAGTAACCGCTGTAATGAAAAATTACATGAAATCGAATGAATGTGAATGTCAAGTGACATTGTGTTAAGTTCAGTGATGAAGTAAAGAAAGCTGATTGTAATTCAGGTAAGAATAATTAGTTTTCTAATATTTCTAATGATAGTTTTCTTTAAATATTACGTACTAAATGGTGCTGTTGTGACATTGACTTTGAAATCTGGGTTCGTGTGTGCACAAATCGGTGTAGTTTTGTTACATGTTCTATTAATAAGTTTTGTTTACATTGTTTATGCTAAAATATTTTACAATATTTCTTTTAATTACAGGATTAGTTCACATTGATAGAATGTCATGGATAGTAAGGAGATACTGAGGTGTGAAGAACGCTGAATATTAGATAAGTACTTTTGTAATTTATTAATGATGATCTAAGATTCTTTGAGGTTGTGTTTTCCTTTTTAGATGGGATACTGAACGCAGATGCAGCCGGAACATACTCCCCCCGATGAAATACTTGATTTCATGGACCTTGTAATAAAATGACTTGACGAATTGGTTTATTTGCTGTTCTAGTGGACAAGACATCTGAAAGGAAACAAACATTGTGGTATAATTTTGTGTACTTGTAATGATGAGCTGTCATGTTTGTGTGAACGTTAATATTCAGTCAATTTGTGTTGCGGGTATTCATTGGAAGTAAACATAGTTTTGATATAGGACGCTTCAGTAGCGATTCCTTTGTTTTTAAACTAACCACGCGCACGAGCCCATCTTGTCCAGGATGTATGTTTATGATTCTTGCCATGAGCCAGCGAGATGGTGGGAGCCTCTCATCTTTGATAATAACAAGATCACCCACGGCCATGTTAGGCTCTACTCTGTTCCACTTAGGCCTCTGCTGTAGACGACTAAGGTATTCGGTGCTCCATCTACTCCAAAAAGATTGATACATGTGCTGTATCCGATGCCATCTATCTAAAGCGTTCATGTTTAAGTCTAAAATTGACGGTTCTGGTGGTGTTACCAAGCTATCTCCTATTAAGAAGTGACCTGGGGTCAACGGAGTTAAGTCTTGTGGATCGTGAGTCATTTCACATAGAGGACGCGAATTGAGGCAAGCCTCTATTTGTGTTAGTAGGGTGTTCAACTCTTCGAAGGTTAGTCTAGA
This sequence comes from Dioctria rufipes, assembly GCA_963924295.1. Taxonomy (NCBI): domain Eukaryota; kingdom Metazoa; phylum Arthropoda; class Insecta; order Diptera; family Asilidae; genus Dioctria; species Dioctria rufipes. The sequence continues at coordinate 93,596,299 of OZ002742.1, read as the reverse complement.
TTGTCCAGCTACGCGTTTTAAATGAAACTTAGTAGATTTGACGCCTGCCTCCCAAAGTCCACCGAAGTTTGGAGATGCTGGGGGTACAAAGTGCCAAACAACGCCTTCATTCGCGACTGCTGCGGCAATATCTTCATTTAGTGTAGTTATCATTTGTTCTTTCTGCCTAGTCAGCAAAGCATTAGCGCCTATGAAATTTGAGCCACAATCGCTGTATATATTTGAACATAGTCCTCGTCTTGACACGAAACGACGGAATGCTGCGAGAAACCCCAGGGTGCTAAGATCGCTAACAATTTCAATATGAATGGCCTTAGTGGCCATACAGACGAAGATGGCTACATATCCTTTATAGAACTTGGAATTTCCCAATTTTGATGCTCGAATCTCGAAAGGTCCACAGTAATCAACTCCTACATGTTCAAATGGGCGCGACTTTCGAACTCTATAGGCGGGTAGATTGCCCATTAACTGGCTTCGGGTATTCATCTTTTGCTTATGGCAGATGATGCATTGATGTATGAAGCTTTTAACTGTGTTTCTGCAATTGAGGATCCAAAATCGTTTTCTGAGTGTTGCCATCATCAGTTGCGGTCCTCCATGAAAGGTGAGGCGATGAGTGTGGGAAATGATAAGGTTTGTCAAATACGAATTTTGTGGCAGTATCAATGGATGCTTTTCATCGTAGGTTAAGTCTGCTTCATGTAATCTTCCTCCAACTCGCAGAGTTCCATCAGAATGCAAAAATGGGTTCAATTTTAATAGTGAAGATTTTGTCGGAATGACCTTTTCAGCTTCCAGACATCGAAATTCGGTCGCAAACTTAGATTGTTGAGTTCTCCTTATCCAAAATTTCAATGCTCGATCGATTTCCATTGAATCAAGATGTGCTGATTTTTGCTTACTGCTAGAAGGAGCGTGTCGTATCTGTTCAATGAATCTGAATAAGTAGGCTGTAACGCGACACAGTTTAAGTAGCGAAGAATATTTTTTTGTGAGATCAAATTCGTCATTCTGAACAATATGTAATGATGCAATATTTCTGGTTTCAAGTTGTGTGGTTTGACAATTCGAGCTTTGTGGCCAATGAGACTCAGGTGATTTTAACCAATCTGGGCCTGACCACCATATTTCATTGTTTTTCAGTTCAACTGGAGACAGACCACGAGTCGCCAAGTCCGCTGGGTTATCTTTGGATCTAATATGTCTCCATACGTTTTCTCCAAGAAGTTCATAAATGTGAGACACTCGATTCGCGACAAAGGTTTTCCATTTTGACGGATGAGCTTTCAGCCAAGAAATTACAATCTCTGAATCAGTCCATGTGTAAATGTGAGCGTTTGGCAATTTCATCGATGTTAAAACGTACTTCATAAGTTTTGCCAGAAGAACGGCTCCGCACAATTCTAATCTCGGTAGTGAGACTGTCTTTATTGGTGAAACCTTAGATTTCGCAGCTAACATAGAAATCTTTCTGCCATTCTTACTTTGGATGCACAGATAAATTACTGCTGCATATGCCTTTTGTGACGCGTCGCTGAAACCATGAAATTCAATGGAATCCACACTTTGCTCCATACCTGTCCATCGAGGAATTCGGATCTTTCTTATATCAACTAACTTATTTCGAAATGTTGTCCACTCCTTTTCTACTTCAATGGGAACTTGGTCATCCCAACCCAAGCCCAACAACCAGAGTTTTTGAATCATGATTTTCCCAAGTATCATTACCGGAGCAAGCCATCCTAAAGGATCAAATAATTTGGATACCTCCGATAATATTATTCTTTTTGTCACAAAATCGATGTGAGGATCTAAGTTCAAGTTATAAGAAAATTCGTCCGTGGATGGATTCCATTTAACTCCAAGTGCCTTGAGATTTTCTTCCGTATTTACTTCAAGTAGGACGTTCGTCTCTCGATGTGCAGGTGGTAAACATTCTAATATGGCGGGACAATTAGATGCCCATTTTCTCAATAGGAAACCTCCTGATTTCATTATGGATACGATTTGATCTTGCTTTTCCAGTGAAGTTTGTAGGTCATTTGCGCCTGATATCAAATCGTCGACGTACATATCGTTCAAGATCGCGTCGGCTCCAATCGGATATTTTGCTTCTTCGTCCAATGCCAGCTGTTTTAGAACTCTGACTGCTAGAAAGGGTGCGCTCTTCGTTCCAAAGGTAACTGTCGTTAAGGCATAATCTTTAATGGGGTGATCGGTCGAAGTTCGCCACACAATTCGTTGATAATTTGTGCATTTTGGATCAATTTTCACTTGCCTATACATCTTTTCAGCATCGGCCATAAAGGCTATCTTATATTGTCTCCAGCGAAGTAATAACGTGGATAGTTCATCCTGGATAGTAGGTCCTTTCATTAAAGTGTCATTTAATGATATTCCGCTTGTAGTTTTTCGAGATGCGTCGAAGACTACTCGCAATTTAGTGGTGGAGCTGCTTTCTTTAACTACTGCATGGTGTGGTAAGTAGCATGATGCATATGATCTCCTTCCATTTGGACCTAATATCACATTGTCTTCTTCAGATGTTGTTACTAGTTTCATATGATCTAGATCTAAGTATTCTTGAATGCAAGTCGAGTAGTGCTTATGTAGCTCTGGATCTTTCTTAAACCGATTTTCCATTTGATGAAGTCGACCAATAGCAATGTCTCGGGATTTTCCTAAATTCAAGTCATGATCATTCCAGAATGGTAGACCAACCTCATATCGTCCATCTGATAGTCTTCTGTAAGATTCTTTGAAATGTTCTTCACATGTCGTTTCCTCTTGGGATAGTATCTTAACATTTTCAATTTCTTCCAACTCCCAAAATTTTTTCAGTTGTTCATTCAAATCTAATGTAGTATGATATGACTGCATTTCCACTAAATTTTGTCTTTTTTCAGAAGTTTCTCCCGACAAAATCCATCCAAGAAGAGTGCGTTGTGCGATGAGGTGCCCTGCTTCATCCTTGATCAGTCCATCGAGTATTATTTGTGCAAAAACATCGGCACCTAATAGCAGATCAATGCGACCAGGCATGTGAAAAGTTGGATCAGCAAGATCGAGACGGATAAGTTGATTCCAGTGAGGAATTTGGATTTTTTGATTTGGCAGCAAATTCGTCAAATTTCGAAGGACAAACCCATTGACATTCAATAGTAAATCGTTGTTCTTTGAGGATTTTAAAACAAATTGAACTTTACTTCTAATGTGGCCGGTATTTATCTGATTAAGCCCTGTTATACTGGCGCTAACTGTTTCTTTCTTTAATTTTAGCCTTTGTACTGCCGCTTCTGTTATAAAGGATGCTTGAGAGCCTTGATCAATGAGAGCTCGAAGAGTGTGAATACCTGTTATGGATTCGACCTTTACTAATGCTGTCGCCAAAAGTACTTGTTTAGGGCATGGATCATCTTTAACAAAATAATTTCGAAATATATCGCCAGTCGAAGTGCCAGGTACTGGGTTTGATCCGTTTATTTGTGTAGAATTTAATTGTAGATCATTTGTTCCAGATTTTGAAAACTTGGATTCTTTCACAATGTTTGGATGTGATTGATTTGCTGCTTTTAAAACCGTATATTTCTCTGTCTGATGAACATGCTCTCCGCAAGAAGCTTGCTTGGATTCATAAGCGCCATGTTTGTGGAGAAGGGTATGATGTTTTGCTGAACAATGTAAACATCTGAATTTGCTTGGACAGTCTGATTGAATGTGTCCTTGAGCAAGGCAGTTCAAGCAGAGACCTTTAGATCTGACTGTTTCAAGTTTTTTGGCATGAGGCATTTGCTTAAAATCATTACATTGTGTGGTAGAATGACTCGCTGGGCATATGCTACATTTTGCCTTTGTTAACGTAAAAGTGTGACTTTTTGTGGGTTTTTCCCTATGAAACCGTTGGTCTCTACTGAATTGGACATTGGTTTTCTTACTCACTATGGCTTCTAGTGTTCTAAAACGTCCTTCAAGAAAATCCCTCAATTCTTTCCAAGTGGGATGATCTTTTCTCGAACTCAAGCTCTGCTCCCAGAGCTGATGCGTTTCAGGAGGTAATTTCTGTACGATTATATAGACCATTAACACATCCCATCCTGTGATATCAATTGCCAAATTTTCAAGGGCTTGCAAACACTCTGAAGTAGTATCAAGAAGACTTTTAACACCTTGACTATTTTCAGAAGTGACTGAATTTTGAGAAAGGAGAACCTTCAATTGTGCATGTATTAATATGCGCTTGTTATCATAACGATCGATGAGAAGCTTCCATGCAGCGTCGTAATTGTTATCGGTAATTTGAAAGTGGCGTAATAGATGTTCTGGTTCACCACTTAAATGAGCTTTCAAGTAATGTAGCTTCTGCACTGCGGATATCGCTTTGTTATCGTGAACTAGGGTTTTAAATAAATCATGAAACGATGGCCAAGATCTGTAATCCCCTATGAATTTTGGAAGTTCAATTCGCGGAAGTCTTATTGATTCATCTTTAACTGGCTGGGGTATAAGATAAGTTTTCACCTTTTCCTTCTCCTGGGTTTGTTCTGGAGTGATAGGAGGAAAATCTCTTTGAAAATGATCTTCGATCGATGCAAAATATAATATGAAATCTTGTTCTAAGTCAGAAAACATATCTTCTGCGAAGTAGTCGATCTCAAGCTCATCCGAACTATCAAGTGATAATTGTAGAATTTCATTGTGCCGCGAATTTATGTCATTCCACTGTTCTTGTAAGTTTGCCAATCTTTTTTGATAGTAAGCAACTGTACGTCTGTCTTTACCGTCTTTCTTATAATTTTCCATGAATTTTTTCATTAACTCCTTTTTAGCTAATTGCATTTTAATTAAGCTTTCCATATTTTTTATTTAATTTGTATGTAATAATTGAGAAAAAAAAATAATAATGGAACGGACTCACCAAATTTCCTTCTTTCAAGATCGTTTTTGTTGTGAAATGTTCGCAGCCTATACTGATCCGTAATGTGGCCTGTTATATTGTAACCGTTTTTTTTGCGAATAATTAACAATTCTGTTTCAAAGTTCACTCTTCGCACTTTCGCTATAACTAACTATCTATTTCGAGTTCAGTTCAATGTTTTCACAAATATCAAATTTCCAAGTCTAAAGTTCACTTTCTTATCTTTTTACACACTTTGTATCCGGCTCGAAGGACCATTAAATGTTCGATAGGATTAAATTAATAATTTCAAAAGTAAAAAGAATAAAACTGATTCTGTTTTTAAAACGTTATAATTTCATTTGATTCTTATCACGCACAGGTTCAAATTACAGATTTAATGTAATGTATTCAAATTCAAAAATATTTCCAGACTTTTTTAGAATATCAAAACCACACCGATCGAATCCAAGAGGAATGTGTCTCAACGGTATCAATCTGGGCATATTCAACCCAAAACTTAACGTTTTATTGTTGAACCGCTTAAAATATATCTATCTCATATGTGCAATGAGCGGGAGATAAAATAAATCATTTTCGAAATTTAAGAGTAACCGCTGTAATGAAAAATTACATGAAATCGAATGAATGTGAATGTCAAGTGACATTGTGTTAAGTTCAGTGATGAAGTAAAGAAAGCTGATTGTAATTCAGGTAAGAATAATTAGTTTTCTAATATTTCTAATGATAGTTTTCTTTAAATATTACGTACTAAATGGTGCTGTTGTGACATTGACTTTGAAATCTGGGTTCGTGTGTGCACAAATCGGTGTAGTTTTGTTACATGTTCTATTAATAAGTTTTGTTTACATTGTTTATGCTAAAATATTTTACAATATTTCTTTTAATTACAGGATTAGTTCACATTGATAGAATGTCATGGATAGTAAGGAGATACTGAGGTGTGAAGAACGCTGAATATTAGATAAGTACTTTTGTAATTTATTAATGATGATCTAAGATTCTTTGAGGTTGTGTTTTCCTTTTTAGATGGGATACTGAACGCAGATGCAGCCGGAACAAGGGTATTTTGTCCTTGACCTTGATCCAGATGTGTGTGTCTTGGCGGCTATAACCTTAATCAACTACGTCACAGGGGATTCTACACAGCTTTTCAAAACAAATTTGATAACAGATAAACAGCTTTTAAACAGTGCAAATAACAGCTAAACAAAATTTCAAACAGCTATGATAACAGCTTAACAGTTTTTAAATTATAATAAATAACACGTTTTTATCTAGCCATCGATCTAGAATATATTCTGATAACTGTAGTTCTTTAAGGACTTGTCATCTAGTTGCCTGGCAGAAGTTTTCGGTTGGAAGAAGTACTCGGTTGGAGGTTCGCCTACCCTCAGCCAGCGTGATTGACTGCGCAACACAAACTCCAAGCTGTGCTTGTAAGTTTGTGCTCCAAGTGTTTATTCATTCTATTAAAATAAAGATTCAACACCGATTGGGAGAAGAGCTGCCATCCAATATACTTTGGACAACAAACTGGAAGCTTGATACCCAGTTCGGTTGAAACTCGTTTCGATAAAGGATCGAATTTGGAGCTTACCAACATCCCACCGTTGACTAAGAAAAGGAAGTCAGCTTTCCTCTCTTGCCAATCGTGCCAGAATTCAATGAACTCATTGATGAACTGCTCTGAGTAGATGAATAGCCAGTACGCAGTTCTCCTTTCAACTGGAGTGATGGTTGCCCCTACAAGAAGATGATCACGACCGGACACAATTCATGAGTGAAGCCAACGAAATGTTCTAGTATTCCAGGGGGCACGTGAAGTCTATCAATTCTCGGGCCCGCGAGACTTCCATGGATATTTCGCGAGACCCTCGTGTATGATTTAGTCATAGGATGCATCAAACGATAGATATCCATAAGTCTGAAAACACTAACAAAATTCCTCAATCGAGCAGCATTGAGCTGTTAAGCTGTTATCAGAAAGCTGTTAGGCTGTTATCAGACCTGCATAAAAAGCTGTTTAGCTGTTATTTGACCTATTTAAAAGCTGTTAAGCTGTTATTAGAGCTGTTTGAAAAGCTGTTAAGCTGTTATCAGACCTGTTTAAAAATCTGTTAAGCTATTATCAGAGCTGTTAAGCTGTTATCAGACCTGTTTAAAAGCTGTTTACCTGTTATCAGAGCTGTTTGAAAAGCTGTTAAGCTGTTATCAGAGCTGTTTGAAAAGCTGTTAAGCTGTTATCAGACCTGTTTAAAAGCTGTTTACCTGTTATCAGAGCAGTTTCAAAAGCTGTTAAGCTGTTATCAGAGCTGTTTGAAAAGCTGTTAAGGTGTTATCAGAGCTGTTGAGCTGTTATCAGACCTGTTTAAAAGCTGTTTACATGTTATCAGAGCTGTTTGAAAGTTGTTTATCTGTTATCAAATTTGTTTTGAAAAGCTGTATAGAATCCCCTGTGACGTAGTTGATTAAGGTTATAGCCGCCAAGGCACACACTTCTGGATCAAGGTCAAGGACAAAATACCCTTCCGGTTTCAAAGCTGATGCCAGAGGCCAAGGTCAAGCCCACGTGTCAACGTGTTTTCTCACGCTCACGCTCAACCTAGCATTCTGGGTAAAAGGTTCAACCGTCCGATTAAGAGCCCTCTGAAGTAGACAAATATTATTAAAGAATACTTTTAGGAGTTCTGGACTTAGTAGGGAAATTGAATAAAAAGAATAACATATATAAAATATCATTATCGATTTATTATAAATTAAAAAAATATTAACATTTAATTCTTAGTGTGCCTTTCTATTGTTGGGCTTCCTTATTTGAACGTAGTCTTTACTTTAAAATAATGTATATCTTAGACTATAATATAATTAAAACAAATTACTTAAATGAATGGAACTATAACTATACGTAATACATTTTTTTGTTATTTACAATACACTAGAATTAGGTCATATGTTTTCTCCGGCTGCTCCTTGTTGCTCTGATGGAATTCAGTAATGTTTGTCAATGGTAGAGTATCCGTTGTCCTACTAACATTTAATTTTACGGTTGGGCTTCCTTAATTCAAGATAAATTTTTTGTTTCTCACAATCAGGAATATGTGATGCTAATGATTTAGCCGAATAAAAATAGAACAAACATCTATCGCATATATACAATCTAGCCTTATGTTTTGAAGCTTGTTTCCATGCAAGCCGCGAAAGATATTTAATCCAGCAGAAATGAAACCTGGTACTTTCATCATCATTATTATCATACATACTATAATGATGAAAATGCACTGAAAAAGAAGAGCATAAGATAAAATTAAGAAATAAAAATAATAGTGTAATAATAGAATAGTGTAACAGTGAAATATAGCAATAGGGTAATAAAATGATAGTTGGTGTTAGTAATTCTGTTAATTGCTATCGCCACTATCGAGGGGGTTAAGTCAATATCAATACAATTGCCATTTGATGTTGCTACCGCTATTGATGTTAATATTGCTGGTGTTGTTACTGCCGTCTGTATTGTGGTTGCTGCCAAGGGTGTCATTGTAATTGATGGTATCCTTGTTGTTGTTGACATAGTGGTGTCAATGATGATAATGGTGGTAATGATAGTGATGGTGGTGGTGATGATGGTATTGGTGGTGGTGATGGTGGCGGCGATGGTGAAATTGGTGATGATGATATTGGCAATATGTATGATTACAATGTAGAGTAATGTAAAGACATAGGTAACAAAGACTACTAGTGACCCCTTAGATGAAAAATAAACTAGGGCTAGAGCCTTGTTGGGAGAAACGCGCAGAAGGAGACCCCCACCAAGAGAAAACAATGCATACATGTGCGTACCTGTAGCCAACACATGCAATCACAAGAATGTCCTTGCAGCGTGAAGTCGCAGAAATCATGTAATCGGTACGTGTGTAATATAATATAGCCAAAATAACCATAAATGTGGGATGAACAATGAACACAATAGCATTAAACGAAAACACACACACAAACAAACACAAAAAAACACGAGTATATAGGGAAAGCAAGAAAAAGAAAAGACACGAAAAAAGAGAAACTATGAACAAAGAACTGAGCTAAAAGTAGAGAAACCCTAAAATAAATACTAATGAAAAAATAAAATGTAATTAGCATAATAATGGTGGGAATATAATGAATTTTCCTTTAATAAAGCACACGAAGATAGAAACTGTTTGTAACACCATCCTTAACAGGACACATAAGAAGAAAGCCACCACCAAAAATGGATTTCAGAGAGGTAAGCGGGGGGTTTAAAAACCTAACATGCTACGAAATGGAACCAAACATTAGAGCATTGTTATCATATGGACCGAAGTTCATACCACCCAACCAAGACAGAGATCCCATAAACACTATGATCACGCTGAATAATGTCGCGGATATGGTTGAGGAGGAGACACCAATGGAATACAGGGAAAAAACTAGGGCCATGGCAAGGAATACAAACAGATACGAAGGAGAAAATGAAGAAAGAACATTAACAGCGAAAGAAAACAAAATAATAGAAACATTAGAAAAATACTAAAACTAAGGACAGACATCAAAATAATGGAAGCAGACAAAGGGAAAGTCACGGTGGCAATACACAAGGAACAATACACACGACTATTAGATGAAATAACCACAGAGGGAGTAGAAAACGGTTTATACAGGGAAATTGACACCAAAGACATCCTAAAGACACAGAAGTCAATGGAGAATGCATACTAAAATAAACTAGAAGCAATCAAAAAGAACGGACTATATTTGGTAAGAAGAAACAACCAGAGGAACACACACCTAAGTGAAGAGGACGTAGACATGCTTAGAAAATTAAGAGACTACGAGAATGAGATAAGCATACTACATCCTGTAATAAAAATTCACAAGGAAATACCAAAGATGAGACCAATTGTATCAAAAATTGGCGCGATAAATACATAACTTGGAGAATACATTAACAGGGCACTAGACAGAATGCGACACCTAGACTGCCTAAAAGAAAACCAAAACGTTCAGAACAAGATGGACCTTCTGAAGGAAATAAAAGAACTAGAATGGAATGAAGGACATGCACTCATAACAATGGACATCAAGGAAATGTACAATAGCCTTGATCTAAAGATGCTTAAAGAGAGCATTAAAAATGAAATTGGACCCAGAATAAACAAGGAATACAACATGGAGAACCTGCTAAACCTGATAGACTTTGACCTAAAGCAGGCAAACTATTTCAAGGTGGATAAGAAAATATACAAACAAATAAAAGGAACCCCAATGGGAGGAAAGACATCGGGAAAATACATGTCCAACCAACCTAACACATTTAAGAGGAATACCATAGTAGAGAGAGTGAGCTATGCAATTAAAACGACGGACATGGAATACATTGAAGACACTATAAAAACACTAGTAAGCGAGATAGACGATAATAGCTACCCAAGAAGCATAACACAAAGATATTTTGAACAGGGCATAAACAAAACTGAAGTAGAAGCCCCAAAGAAGCAGAAAATAATAAAATACCTGGAAGAAAAAAGTGGAATAAATATAGAGAACACAAAAACGGAGAAAAGAAAGCTGGACCAAACAGGAAAGACAGACAAGGAAGACAACAACTCAGAAAATAGAAAGAAATTCATCAAAATACAATACATAAAGAGTACAACGATGGAACACATGGTAGACATTAACCGGACGGCACAGAACATAAAATTAATACCATACAACCCACCAACCACAAACATAAGGAGCATATACTATGCAAAAAGAAATAGAAACAAGAAGAATAAAGAAGGGACACACATACACAGAGCCAAGGACATGAGAAACCACATAACAGAACCTGAGAAATGGAATAATGTCATAATACTAAAATGCAGAGACTGCGGGAATAAATACATTGTCCATACAGGAAGAATGGACACGAAGGAGATGATTAGGAAACAACTTGATGACACTAAAAGCATAATCAACAGACACATCAGCATTACAAGGCACAGAATCAATGAGGAGGTTAAAATAATAGACAAAATCAGAAATAGAATGAAAGCAGCTAAATACATAGCTGCGTATATAGGTAATAATAGCACTAAGGAAAGCAAAATAATAAACCTGGGGAACATGGAGACAAGCACACACTACATAAGGAAATACACCGACAATAGAGAGCAATCAAGGATAGTAGCCACAAAAAAAACATAAAAAAGGGGTATAAAAGATCCAAATAGGAGTAGAACAGAAAGGGAAAGAGAAGAAGAAGAGGACAGGTAGCAGAACAAAACAAGGAAGAGGACAATAGGGAACCTAATATAAGGACCATAGAATAGAAACAAGAACAGGATGGTTGAATAAATAGAATAAAATAAAATAGAATAGAAAAATAGACAAAACACCGGAAACAGAAAAGAAAAATAAACGTAAATAGACTAGAAATAGATAGACTAAGAAATAGACCAACAAGAACTAGGATAGGAATAACAGGGAGTAGGGCAATAGGATACCTAGCATAAGAGAAAAAAGAAAATAAGACAAGAGAAAGGTTAAGGAGGGAAATTACAAATAAGAAAGGACGATAGATAGAAAATGTAGAATATAATACAAAAGGGAAAGGAGGGTTATATATAGAAAACAAAGGTCACAAAGTGACATACTAAGCAGAACCATAGAAATAGAGACATAATAGAAATAAGACATAACAAAAGAAAAACAGAGGGATAAAAAGAAGGGAAACAAAAATTAATGTAGCAACAAGAAAATTAGGTGATGAATTAGGGATACAATAGAAATAGCATACCAAATAGAAGCATACTAGCAAATCCGAGTAAACAAGTGAAGCATAAAACAATGTAAATATGGACTAAATACAAACACGAGGAGAGGGGGAGACTAATTAAAAAGATAAATGAAAAGAGAAAAGAGGAATTTATATAAAAAATAAACGAAATTCGAGATTTCAAGGGGTGCAAAAGGGGAGGGGGTTTGCAACTACAGCAATGGTGACAACACCAATATAAGATTATCACAACAGAAGAAAGCCATGCTGAATAATGATAAGAGGCATGGTCAGATGAGAATCTCAGCTAAGAAAAAACTTCAAATTTCATATAAATAGAAGCGCACATCACAATGAAACCAGTCTCTGACTAGATGTGAACGAGTGAAGTCGTAGTAGTCATAGTCAGAAAGAAAAAATAATAGTGACAGTTCAGAAAAACAAAAGAAAAAATTGAAAAAAAAAAATAAAAAAATAAAGTGAAATAGGTGATTGCCACATTCCAATTGAAGGCATTAATAAATGTGAAAACTATAACTACAGATATTTAAAATTTTCTTAAATAAACATAAAAAAAAACCAAAAAGTGCAAAACCAGTGAAGTTCAAGTGGTGCTCTTAAAAAAATAGATGGGATTCTTCCCCTTGTATGGAAGATATCCATAGCCTAATAAAGGCCTACGAAGAGACGATTGATTCTAGCGAAGAAGACGAAGCTTGCCTAGAATCATCAACAATAACAAACAGCGACAATAGTGACAGCGATGTCTCAGTGTGCAGTGCCGCATCACTTAAAAGAAGAATGCCGTTAAAAGGAAATAAGACATACAAAAAAAAAAGTAAGATATTAAAAGAGAAAGTCAACGAAAAGACAAGTGATAAAATTGCAAAACTAAAAAAGATTAAACAGCTGACCAGCAGGTGTGTTCAAACGCGAGCACGAGAAGATGCTCCTGTAAATGTAAATTTAGAAGAAACCTCAAAAATTGAAAGTGTACAAGATCATATTCCTGGCACTAGTGGTGTTAACGAAATCTCAAATATGCAAGGAAGTTCCCCTATGTCTGGCCCTGGTATCGATCAAAAAAACATAACTTCTTCTCCAAAAGTGGATGATAAGCACATCAAATATGAAGAACAAATTAAGAACATACAGGTAGCCTATAACTTACTATTAAAAAAATACAACGATTTAGAAAATAAGTTCCACTTTTATAAACCGAACACTAATAGAAATAAAAAACAAGATTTAAATACTAATACTAACACGAACAGAAATACGAACACTAACCAGTTCAACTTATTGGGTAACATAGAGACAGAGACCTGTGCTGATGAGGTGGTCAACAATGCTAATAATTCCATTCAATTGGATGAAAACGTAGTAAGCACGGGGAAGGGAAGAAGGGATAAGAAACCACCCCCTATAGTGGCATACAACGTAAACATTAAAGATTTTTCGAACAAACTTGAACTTACACTCAATCATAGAAATTTTCTGTTCAAAAAAATAAATAAGAACATTGTGCATATTATTCTGGAAAATATTTTGGAATACAAAAAGGTTCTAGAACTTTTAAACAATGAAAAATTAAACCATTACTCTTACACACCAAAGCAAGACAAACCCATTAGCATCGTGTTAAAAGGCTTGGATTGCTCATATGATGAGAACGACATTCACGTCGAATTTTCCAGGATGTTCCCCAGACACGAGCTGGTAAAAGTAGCTTCCTTGAAGAGGTCAGTCAATTCTGGCGGTACAAATGGAAATTGGTTGCTACAAGTCAAGCCTGGTTTAGACACTACAATTGTAATCAATACAGAGTATTTTCTGTGCCAACGAATTTACATGTCGAAATTCAAGCCATCTATTATGACGCAATGCAGAAATTGTCAACGCTTCGGTCATGTCGCGAGTAATTGCAACATGGCCTATAGATGCGTTAAATGCAAAGGCAGTCACGGACCTCGCGAATGCCCCTTACCCAAGAAAAGCATTAACGATACCACCACACTAGTTTTTGATATAAACGGATTCTTGGTAGCTGAGAAGAGCTCAGTTCCAGAGTGCGTTAACTGCGGTAAAAGTGGACACCCAGCCAATTATAGGAAATGTGAGAAATACATGGAAATTCTGAATAGGAAGCAGGAAAGGAGCGATCTTAGGAACAAATCCTTTAATAATTTCGTGAGAAAGGAAGTCAGCTTCTCCTCAATGTTGAATGACGAAGCCTATCCGACTATAAAACGACGTACAACTAACAACACTCAACATACTAACAATACTCAACATACTAAAAATACTCAACATACTAACAGTATCAGCTTTTTTGACGATGAATGCAACATACTGTTTGGCATGAATCTCTTCGACTGCTTTAATAAAGTAGACAATTTCCTGCCGAAATATAGAGAGCTAATAGATAACAACCAAAAAAGGTTCGCTCTTCTTTCTTTCCTTACTGAGTTGTCATTGAATAGCAAAACTTAATTATGTCCTCACAGTCACATTTAAACAAACTCAAAATTATTACAGTTAATGTAAATTCTTTAGTACATATACACAAAAGACACCATTTAGATACATTTATACGAAAATACAACCCCAACATTATACTAATCAGCGAAACTAAATTGAAACCAAAACACGTCCTAAAATTCAAAAACTTTGACCTTATCCGAAGTGATAGACCAACCTTTGGCGGTGGTACAGCTGTCCTAGTGAAGCAAAATATTGACTACATACACATGGACTTTCCTATAGAATTGGAGTCAATGGAAGTAACTGCAATAAAAATAAAACTTCAAAGCAACAAATCCCTAGCAATAATATCTGCATATAACCCTTCTGGTAATTCACACTTAGTGAACGACTTCAATAAACTCTTCAGCAAAATTAAATGAGACTTCTATATAATAGGCGGAGATTTCAATGCCAGACACCATTCCTGGAATAATAACCGACAAACAGAAAACACCTCAGGCAAATCCCTACATCAATGGTATACCAACAATTTCATAGACAAATCACTATCAATTGAGTATCCAGACAAGCCAACTTTTTTTAATCGTCAAATACCATCTTGCATCGACTTTTTTATTGTTTCCAACGTATTTTCAATTAGTTATAATCATAGTGGCAAGCTGTCTATACTTGACTACCCGTCCGACCATGCGGCTGTTGAGTTGAACTTAACCCTAGGATCTAATCTACCCATAGCTGAGCCTAGAACCATATTGGACTATGGCAACACCAACTGGGTACTATACAAAGCTAAAATAATATCATCTTTAAGCCAATTAATCATTCCTAATGATAGATGTTTGACCACTAGTGAAATTGATAACACTATTAACCAACTTGACAATGTACTGTCAGAGGCTATAGAAATAAGCGTTCCTAAATTAACAATTAATAATTCTACATGTATTCCTTTACCACCTGCACTCCTAAAAATTATTCGTGAAAAAAACAAACTTCGTCGCCGCTGGCACCGACTGAACTATAATCCGGCCTATTATCAGCTGAAGTCGCAAATATCTTGTCTTGAGAAAATAATCAAGGATTCAATAAAAATTCATTATGCTAATTATTGGACTAAAAAGTTATCTGGAGTTAAGCTAGACAATAATTCTATCAGAACAGTCAAAAAGCTAACTGGTCTAGTTGGTATTAAAGACATTCCCCCAATTAAATTGTCTGATAACGGCAGGGTACTGTACACCAAAGAAGAAAAAGTTGATGCTCTTGGTCAGTATTATGAAGCCATTCATAAAATAAATGATAACCATGAAGACCTTGAGCGAACAAGCATCATAAATCAGTTCACTGATGCCAATTTTAAGAATAATTTCACCCCACTTGTTAACTTTTCCGCTGAATGCCTCAATAGTCATATGGGAGACATACCTCATCCCTTTCCCAATCGCTCCAACTCTCCTCCAGTTGACCAGCAACCCGACATAAGTCAAGATGGCAGCATCCCTCTACTTGCAAACAACGAGAGCTACATAAGCTTTGCAAATTCCAAAGATATCATATCATTAATAAAGGGAAGGAACAACAAAAAAACTGCAGGTTATGATAAAGTCTCAAATTTTTTGCTTAAAAGATCGCCTCCTTGTCTATATACCTTTTTAACGTTACTTTTTAATCACATTTTTAATATTGGATATTTTCCAGATAAGTGGAAACAAGCCATTGTTATTCCAATCCCTAAACCTAATAAGAACCCATTACTAGTATCTAGCTATAGACCAATTTCGCTTCTTTCCTGCATCAGCAAAATCTATGAAGCTTTCGTTTTGAATAAAGTTAAATCACATTGTGAAGACAACAACGTTATTCCGAATCACCAATTTGGCTTTAAATACCAACACTCAACAACACATGCCCTCACAGTACTAATGGAAAGCGTGAGCTCTAACCTGAACAGCAAAAGAGCAACATTAGCCTGTGCATTAGACATTGAAAAGGCCTTCGACACTGTTTGGACAACAGGACTGATATATAAGATGAGATGTCAATTCGGTTTTCACAAACACATCTGTACAATCATATATAACTACCTGTCAAATAGATCATTCAGGGTCAGAATAAAGGACACCATCTCCGAGAGTTTCCAAATTGATGCAGGGGTACCTCAAGGCTCACTATTAGGTCCCATTCTATACAGTATTTACACCTCGGATATCCCCAAACCTGATCAAAGCGATTGTAGAGTAGGGATCATATGTTTTGCTGATGATATTCTCCTGTACACATCGCATCTCAATAAGGCCATAATGAGAACTCGTGTTAACAAATACTTAAAGATCTTATCGAGCTATATGTCAAAATGGAAAATAAAAGTTAACACCAGTAAGTGCGAATGCATTTTATTCAAGGGTAGCAGGAGAAATACCCCCAGAAATAATTGGAGACACTTGGATCGCTTTAGTTTAAATTTTAACAATACCGATATTCATTTGAAAAACAAAATTAAATACCTCGGCATAATCTTCACGGACAATCTACTATTTTACCGGCATATTGACTATATTTTAAAAAAGGCAAAGAATTGTTACTCCAGCCTATACAAAGTCCTGAAAGCAAATTCAAAATTAACTGTTAAATTAAAATTAGTCCTCTACAAACAAATGTTAAGACCGATATTGGGATACGCTTTCCCCATCTGGTTCAGTATCAGCTCTGCACAGATGGAAAGGCTCAGAGTATTTGAGAGAAAGGTACTGCGCAACTGTATTAATTACCAGAGACGTAGAGGCTCATACACTTGGATGAGTAACCAACGAGTATATAATAAAGCCAAAACTGCCAGAATTGACTGCTTCCTTGTAAAAACAGCGACTAAGTTCTTGGAAAAGCTGAATTACGTTGAAAACCCGTTAGTACAAGATGCTAACCAACTACATAATCCTTACGCCAACATTAAATACCACCCTCCTTCCCATCTAAAATGGCTAATTGCCAATGACCTACTATTTGCACAAGACAACCTCCTGCATTATCACAGGGGCTACCGAAATATTGACAGCATAGTTTATAACACCTCACAATACATCAAATCATCGTAATCACAAATAACACTAACATCATCCACAACAGTACCAACTACAAATACATACATACAAACTCCTACAAACCTAGGAATAAGTTACCCTCTAAGCTAATTGTAAATATTTTTAAATTAGTAAATAATTGCAAACATGTTTTACCTTTTTTACAAATTAAGCTAATCTAAGCTAAGCTAAGTTAATTTTTAACTACACATACTACACGCACACACATTAATCATAGCCCTTTTTTAAGCCATTTTTTAGAGCACTTTAAATACTAATTTAGAAATTTCAAATTTAACTGAATCTATAACTTGTTAGACTAACGATTAATAAAAAAGTTTTTTGGTAAAGGCTATTCTAGTCTGTAAAAAACAGTATAATTTGATTTTAGTACGTAAGCACCAGTTTTTGTAATTATTTATCTAAAAGGCATTAAAAATTTGTTTCTAAAAAAAATTTGTTTCAATGAAACCTCATTAGTGAAGTGAAAGTTGAAGTGATAACACCTAATAAACAGTGAAAAAGTGAAAATAAATAAATAGTATTAGAACAGTATACACGCACACAGAACCACAGTGAAAAGTGTAGACAAAAGCATTTCACCTATATAAGTGTAACACACACACATACATGAAAAAGTGGTGAATAGGCACAGAAAAATAGGAGAAAGAGGTGAGTCATAGATTAAGCGATTTATAAAATATTTTAGATTCAACAAATAATTGCGACACATACATACATAAACATACGTAAATAAATAAATAATATAAAAGAGAGTAAAATTCAACAGTGGGAACAAGAAGAATATGGAACGAGGACACCAGAGAGGAACACCAGATAAATCTTGAAACACAGATGAGGTTTTTTTCAAAACCAAAAATAATAAAAGAGTAAAGGAAAAGAAGAGGCCAAGAAGAAGAACAAAAAATTAGAAAAGGTGGAGGGGGGGGGGGGGAGAAATGGGGGAAAAAACTTGAGTTTTATTTTATTTATTTTTATATTGACTAAATAAATTATACTGGATATTGATTACATTACATTAATACGCTATATTAAATTATCATATATATTACTACAGAACCGATAGAAAAGACATGCCCTGAAAAAGAAGAGCATAAAAATAATAATAATAAAAATAAAAATAGGAAACGGTAAGAATAGAAAAATAATAGTGAAAACATAGATGTGATACAGAAATAAAATAAGAATAGAAATATTTAGTAAAGAGCATAGGAATAAAAGCACTGAAAAAGAAGAGCATCAAAATATAAAATAGTGAAAGTAATGAAAGTGTTAAAGAGAAATAGTGTAATGAAATGATCGTTAATGTTAGTAATGTTTTGATGATATCGCCATTAAAGATGATGTTGTGTTATCATTGGTGATGTTGCTACCATGTTGATTGTTGTCATTGCTGCTGTGGATGTTGTGGGTCATTGTCACCTATGGTGTCGATAATAGTGATGTTGGTAGTGATGATGATATCGGCGTTGGTGATGGCGATGGTGATGCTGATTGTGGTGGTGCGCCTATGATGATGGTGGCAATGGTGAGGAGGTCGATGATGAGATTGAAGTTAACGATGATCTGAGTGTAGCTTACGTTAATAGGTGGTGATGATAGAATAGTATAGATCTAGGTAACAAGAAACGTTGATAATAATATTAAGATTAGTAAAATTAGTAAAAATTAAAGTAGAAATAATGACCTAATAAAAAAAGGAAGAGCATAAATTTAAATAAAATATAGAACTAATGACTACATACTATAATGATGAAAATGCACTGAAAAAGAAGAGCATAAGATAAAATTAAGAAATAAAAATAATAGTGTAATAATAGAATAGTGTAACAGTGAAATAGAGCAATAGGGTAATAAAATGATAGGTGGTGTTAGTAATTCTGTTAATTGCTATCGCCACTATCGAGGGGGTTAAGTCAATATCAATACAATTGCCATTTGATGTTGCTACCGCTATTGATGTTAATATTGCTGGTGTTGTTACTGCCGTCTGTATTGTGGTTGCTGCCAAGGGTGTCATTGTCATTGATGGTATCCTTGTTGTTGTTGACATAGTGGTGTCAATGATGATAATGGTGGTAATGATAGTGACGGTGGTGGTGATGATGGTATTGGTGGTAGTGTACTGTCCGTTAGTAGAACGTACACGCAAATTTGAATTTAGTGAAACTGAAATGGATGCACTGGTAAATTTGGATCAAGGTCAGTGGTCGAATCTCTTATCAAAACAAACACTATTCACTTCGTTTTAACTTCCAATAAACTTTCACACCTTTTTTTTTAAGATTGCCCACTAATTATATTAAAATCAGATGATGTAATGAGGTATTAGGTCAGAGATCCACACACACTAGAAAACACTTATTACCACACACTTAGAATATACGATTATTAAGAAAAGTTGTATTGGGATAAAACTCAATATATAAGTTTTGGGTCAGAGAATTTTGTATCACACTGAAAAACACTTATTGGCAAAAATTGCAATATAAGATCGTCAATATATATATATATGTAAAATTAATAGAATGAAGTCAAAATTATGATATTAAATAAATATGCACCGAAAGAGTATAGAATGTAAATATATATATGAGTAAATGTATAATAAAATAAATATATGATAAATATTATATTGTTACAAGTGACTGGTACTCACCGATCTATAACTTGACGCTTGAGGGTTGGCTTTAAGCTAATGTTAAGACCCTTTGTTCTAACCATGGGTTAAAACAATTCTTTATTCCCGTCGAGACCAGAAATAAAGTGTTAATGTTAGTAAGATACTATCTCAGTCGAGACCCGAGATAATATTCTTTAAGTCAGTCGAGACCCGGCTTAAAGTGTTATCTTATCTTCAGTCGAGACCCGAAATAAGATGCGTTTATTCCCGTCGATACCAGAAATAGTTGTTAGTAAGTATCTTATCTTCAGTCGAGACCCGAAATAAGATGCGTTTATTCCCGTCGATACCAGAAATAAGTGTTAGTAAAAGATTATCTCAGTCGAGACCCGAGATAATATTCTTTAAGTCAGTCGAGACCCGGCTTAAAGTGTTATCTTATCTTCAGTCGAGACCCGAAATAAGATGCGTTTATTCCCGTCGAGACCAGAAATAGTTGTTAGTAAATATCTTAACTTCAGTCGAGACCCGAATTAAGATGCGTTTATTCCCGTCGAGACCAGAAATAGTTGTTAGTAAATATCTTAACTTCAGTCGAGACCCGAATTAAGATGCGTTTATTCCCGTCGAGACCAGAAATAGTTGTTAGTAAATATCTTAACTTCAGTCGAGACCCGAATTAAGATGCGTTTATTCCCGTCGAGACCAGAAATAGTTGTTAGTAAATATCTTAACTTCAGTCGAGACCCGAATTAAGATGCGTTTATTCCCGTCGATACCAGAAATAATTGTTAGTTGTTAAAAGTGATATATCAGTCGCTACCCGATATATATGTTAGTCCCTATACAGCCAACTTACCCCAAGCGACGCCAAGTACAAAAAGAGATCGAGATCAGTCAGCTTGTCGTTTATATAGCCCTTGCTTGCACACGACACCACTGATAGAGTAGCAGCGGCACATGATTACAAGAATTGGCAGTGCAGCTGTGATCTTACGGTACTAGCGATAAAATTTGCCTAGCAACGAACAAAAATGCATAGCAACAAGAAATTTAGAGCAACACATGCTGCTATGTTAAATTGAATTATATTTGCAAAAAAAAAAAAAATATTCTGTCTATCACGCAGCGAAGAAATTCCCGTTGGATATCACTTGTAATGATGATAATGATAGAGTTGCAAATTGATCGGCTTGATCTGATGATATTTGTACCATGCATTGTATGCTACATGACAACACATGCTTTTGTTAGATGTTTTATCTATTTTTAGGAAAATTGTAATTAGATTGTATTCATTTGATTTTCAGAATTAAATTTCAGCATGGTATTGTTGTAATATGTTCCCTTTTCAGGAATTGTTTTTTAATACGCATTTAAACATATGATCATGATTTTAATTTAATCTGCTCAATGAGACTATATTTTTATATTGCATTTGTGCAATATGTTATATAGATGATAAATACCTGGCTTTATATGGTTGTGCATCGGTGTTTTGATTGAGTGATTATATTAGATTTAATTTTATAAATATTTTCATGCTTTGTTTTCTTTTCAGAAGTTTTAATCTTGACAAAACATATATTCGAATCGATCAGGTTCGAACAGGTGGTGATGGTGGCGGCGATGGTGAAATTGGTGATGATGATATTGGCAATATGTATGATTACAATGTAGAGTAATGTAAAGACATAGGTAACAAAGACTACTAGTGACCCCTTAGATGAAAAATAAACTAGGGCTAGAGCCTTGTTGGGAGAAACGCGCAGAAGGAGACCCCCACCAAGAGAAAACAATGCATACATGTGCGTACCTGTAGCCAACACATGCAATCACAAGAATGTCCTTGCAGCGTGAAGTCGCAGAAATCATGTAATCGGTACGTGTGTAATATAATATAGCCAAAATAACCATAAATGTGGGATAAACAATGAACACAATAGCATTAAACGAAAACACACACACAAACAAACACAAAAAAACACAAAAAAAGCATAAAAACACGAGTATATAGGAAAGTAAGAAAAAGAAAAGACACGAAAAAAGAGAAACTATGAACAAAGAACTGAGCTAAAAGTAGAGAAACCCTAAAATAAATACTAATGAAAAAATAAAATATAATTAGCATAATAATGGTGGGAATATAATGAATTTTCCTTTAATAAAGCACACGAAGATAGAAACTGTTTGTAACACCATCCTTAACAGGACACATAAGAAGAAAGCCACCACCAAAAATGGATTTCAGAGAGGTAAGCGGGGGGTTTAAAAACCTAACATGCTACGAAATGGAACCAAACATTAGAGCATTGTTATCATATGGACCGAAGTTCATACCACCCAACCAAGACAGAGATCCCATAAACACTATGATCACGATGAATAATGTCACGGATATGGTTGAGGAGGAGACACCAATGGAATACAGGGAAAAAACCAGGGCCATGGCAAGGAATACAAACAGATACGAAGGAGAAAATGAAGAAAGAACATTAACAGCGAAAGAAAACAAAATAATAGAAACAGTGGGAAAGATTAGAAAAATACTAAAACTAAGGACATACATCAAAATAATGGAAGCAGACAAAGGGAAAGTCACGGTGGCAATACACAAGGAACAATACACACGACTATTAGAAGAAATGACCACAGAGGGAGTAGAAAACGGTTTATGCAGGGAAATTGACACCAACGACATCCTAAAGACACAGAAGTCAATGGAGAATGCATACTTAAATAAACTAGAAGCAATCAAAAAGAACGGACTATATTTGGTAAGAAGAAACAACCAGAGGAACACACACCTAAGTGAAGAGGACGTAGATATGCTTAGAAAATTAAGAGACTACGAGAATGAGATACGCATACTACATCCTGTGTTATAGCTTGCACGCTCCGTGCTCCAATGGAGAGAGCGCGCGCAGGTGTGTATTATAAATAAAACTCGCACAATCACTCCTTATCGTGTTTATTATACGTATTTGATCGTTTTCTTTTTTTCAAAACAATAATAATATATATATTTTTTAGATTCTTTCCTAATTTAATTGTAATTTAATTTATTAGGTTTTCAAATTCTGTAAAGTTAACTTCATCAAATCGCTTTCCGATTTTTCACACTTCAATTTTTATAGATTTATTTCTAATTCTTCAAAATTATTAACTTTAACGGGCCGTTTTCTGATCATTCACCATTAAATTTATTAGATTGATTTTTATTCTTCAAATTTTACTTTATCAGACCGTTTTCTGACTATTCACAATTCAATTTTTATAGATTTTCTTGATAACACCCGATTTCTAAACTTATTCGCGCGGCAGTTGAAAAACAGACTCCCTGAGGTTTTGGCAAATTGCACCCAGGTACCCGTGATCGCTTCAAAAGCTCTTTTTCTTTTTTCTTTTGCTTTCTCACGACGATGAAAGATCGTACGTGAGAATATGCGAATTATATTATGTGCATTTAATTTGCACGACGAAAAATCATATCCGATTACACGGCATGTAGGTAGGTATACCGTGTGAGTGGAGTGCATTACTGATAACGAAATGCAATTTATGCTAAATTGCATTTTGTTACGACATGCAAATGCATTTTTAAATGCATTTCAAATTTTTGAATGCGACAAAAAAATTTAAATGAAAATTTAAATTTGTATGACTTTTCGTTTTCAGGGTCGAGTTTTCAATACATCAATATATTGTATAGGACAATATATTGATGTATTGACTATATGGTCGTGATTCGGGACGATAGGTACCTGAGTCACAACATCCCTCCCCCCTGGGGAAAAGAAAGTTTTATTTTTTGAGAAGAAAACTTTCTTTATATTATGGAAGGAGTGGTTCAAAGATTATCTTATAATATACGCATTACAATGTATATCTACATATTTTTATCCTAGAGGATAAATTTATAGCTATAGAGCTGTTAAACTTAGGATTGCCTTACCTTATTATAGTTTATAAAAAAATATATATATGTATATTTTTTATTATGACTAAAAATTATTTATCATTTATTTATTTAGTTATTTATTTATTTTTTATTAAAAAGAAGATGGAGGGGAAAAAAGTTAGTTTTAGTAATTATAGGTAATAATAGAAATTAATTTGCATAACATATTTTCTTATGGTATTAATAACTGCTACTTATTTATTTATTTTTAGAAAGAGCGATGGCAAATTGTTTTTTTTTTATGTTCACCTTTATTTTTTCTCTATCTCTTACAGTTTTTTTTTTTTGGAATTGTAACATTTTTCATTTCTTCATCGAAGTTATTGGAAATTGTGTTCTGTTTTAGAAGATGAGGGAGTTATTAGAGTGATAAAATTTAAGGAAAGGAAAATGTTACTGTTGTCAGTTTGTTAGTGTCCGTAAGTTAGACGTTTTCTGTCGTTTTCTTTTTAGGTGCTGGGGTTATTTTGAAATTAAGTTTTCTTGGTGCAGGCCTAGGCACATTTTCTAGTTCATCTAGAGAAAGTATTTTCCGTGATTTACAGATTTTTTGTTTGTATTTCACGTACAAATGCGCACATAGAATTGAGATGACTAATGCAATCGTCATATATGATAATGTATAGTGGTGGATATGATGATTGTTGATTGGATTGAACGGAGTTAATTCCTGCTCTTTTTTGCGAACGAATGGATTCTAGAACTTTTTTTAGATCCGCGTTTGTTGTAATATTTAAGGGATTTGTTTTTATAAACGTTTCCATGGGAGAAGACGTCATATTCCATATTATATTGGAAATGTTTATCGTTGGGATAAAATGGGAATTGAATTTGGAAATTTTTACGTTATGTCCGTGCAGGATGAATTCCTTGCTGCGAACATAACAACCGGGATTGATGTGCATTGTTCCTATTCCATGCAGGGTTTGTGAATTAATGTAATCTTCACAAATAATGTCTATGTGGAGGGATCCTTTCAGCGAGAAAAGCCAAGCGTTCTGTTGTGATAATTGTGTCCAATAGTAATCCTGTCTCAAGATCAGAATTTTTCATTCTTGTGTAATAGGTTCCTTCTTTAGTAGATTCACTTCACATTGGTTTGTTCTTGTATTAGTGTTTAGGAGAGGGGATGAAATTTTGCGTTAATTCAACAAAATGCTCGCGATTGTAGTCTATTAATATGTATTCCTTAGATGGTTCACTATATACGAACGATTCGTTAAGGAGTGTCGGTAACGGAATTGCTTTGAATATTTGGTATGGTTCCTTGAATGGAAGTGGAATTCGGAGCTCAATAATTACTTTATTATTAAAAATATTTGCCGAAATTGTACTTAATTTGTAAATTTGTGATAAAATATTGTCTCTGAAATTTATAGGAAGCATCATTGAATTTGGTAATTCTTGCCTGATCTTTGATAAAAGATCTTCAATATTTTTCGGTGATACTAGTGTGGGATGGAATTTTCCATGCTTGGAATCTGTTAAAAGATCTATTAATTCCGACTGGGTATTTTGGTACCTGAATACCATTAACGAGACTAGCGAGATTAAGGATTCAAGTTCAATTGATATTTTGTTATCCAACGTTCTGTTTTCCATTGATGATATAGTTATCTGAATTGATATTAACTTTTTATGCATAACCAGAAATTCCTTCTCAATTGCGGTTTTAGTTTTGTTGAAAATATTTGTGGTTGCTTCGATTATCGCAGTTTGGCTTTTCATAAGTGATAGGAGGGAGTTTTGGTTTAAGGTGAGATTACGGATTTGCTCATCATAAATCCTGGCATCATCTTCGTTCAATGTGCTGAAAAGAGCTTTAGAGATTGAGCCTATAGCATTGAAAAGTGCTCTGTGTTTTCTATTTTGGGTCACAAGTAACATATTATTATATTCTATGTTTGCTAATATAAGATTAATTTGTAACAACGTACCGTTACAAGTGTGGCTCAAGGCTGCGTATTTGTCCAGTTTCAGGCAGGTCGCTGTAATTTGTTGGGCTATGAACTGAATGTTGTTGAATTCCGATTTAAAATTCGCCAGGTCGTAGAATGTCACTATCTTCCACTCGTTTGTGTAGAGATTGGCTCTGCCAATCTCTTCGAAGTAAATGCCTGCAGTAGCATTTAGCTGATTGACTTCTATCCCTGAGCCGTAGACGAAAGGGATGCAAATTAGAAAGAATGCTGTATGCATCATTTTGGAAACCTGGAAGATGACACTATGTTAATATCTCTGAATGATATTTGAAGACTATGAAGTTTTTACTCTGAGAAAAGTTTTAGGTCATTGTTATGGACTCTTTTGTTTTTATTATTGATATTAATAGTGGACTTTTCGGGGGAATTAATTTCCATTATCTCATACGGACCTGACCATAGTGGTGAGAATTTGTTCTCTCGAACTCTGCTCTTAAGTAGGACTTTATCGCCTACCATAAAAGATTTTTGGACGGAGTTCTTATCGTATTGCAATTTTGACTTTTCTTTGTTTGCCATGGCTATGTCCTTAGCTATTTTGAAGCTATGTTGTAGACGCGCTTTTAACTCGTTTGCATAATTGTCATAATTATAGCAAACGGTTGGAGAAGATTTCAAATTATTTGGAATTTCGGCTGTGAATCCGTACAGGAGTTCGCGGTGAGTATAATTAGTACTCGAATGAGGGGTTGTATTATATACAAACATGGCATAAGGAATCCATGTATCCCAGTCTTGTGGATCTTTTGCTACATAAGATCGGAGATATTCTGCTAAGGTTCTGTGGCTTCTCTCCAATGCACCATTCGTTTGAGGGTGATATGGAGTTGTTTTGAGCCTTTTAATTCTCAGCAATTTAGATACCTCGGCGAACATGCCACTTATGAGGTTAGAACCTTGATCTGTGAGGATACTTTCTGGAATACCATGTCGACAAACTATCGTTGTCGTGAAGGCTTCCGCTAATGTCCTAGACTCGGTGTCGACTATGGGAATAGCCTCTGAAAATTTTGAAAGGTCGTCTTGAAATGTAAGGATGTATTTGTTTCCAGAATGAGAAATTGGGAGAGGTCCTACAACATCTAGGTACACTCTTTCGAAAGGTTTGGAGCTAATGCTCGAGATTTTCATTGGAATTTTAGGGTTTCTGGATACTTTGTTCACCTGACAAAGTTTACATTTCCTTACATATTTGACCACGTCGTCTGACATGCCAGGCCAGTAGAATTGCTTTTTATTCTTTTAATAGTACGGGAAATACCTTGATGGCCTCCCGTTGGTAATGAGTGAAAATCTTTTAAGACTTGTTCGATGTCATTAATGTCTGATAAATATTTAATTGAATCCTGATGCAGTTTTATGCCTATTTGCTTATTAGCGAAGATTTTGGTAAAAACGGTTTTAATAATTATTAGATTCTGTGGATCTAATATAGGGAAGGAGATATTAATTTGTTTTAACTGATTTGCTTCTGTGTATGAGCAGATCTCAGTTAAAATCTTTTCGAGGTCTGATCTATCTCTTTGCGATCGACAAGGTAAATTAGTTTTTGATATAATTATTGATGAGTCTTTTTTCTTGAAGAAGTTCAGTTCAGTTTCTGAGAGTGGGGATTTATCTGAAAATTTTAGTTTCGAATCCAACACTCTTTCAAGTTCCGTATCTTGCATTGGCAAGATGAAAAATTTAGGATTCGCATTTTTAGTCAGTAAAAGAGGAAAATTAGTCTCAGTTATTATGACTGAGGAATTGTTTACAGGTGATGGAGTTGGGTTTGGAGTAGTTACACTTGCGTTGGGTGTATTTATATTCGCCTGAGCTCTGGCTTGATTTCTAGTTACCACATTTATGCAGGTGGTAGGTTTTGCGAAATTTTCGCTATTATCTGGAATAGCTCTACTGAGAGCGTCTGCATTTGTGTTGAGCTTACCTGATTTGTGGACTATCTTGTAGTCATATTCCTCAAGACGTATTCTCCATCTCATCAGTCTTGAGGAGTGATCTTTCAGATTCATGAGCCATACTAATGGTTTATGGTCAGTTATAATTGTAAACTGTCTGCCATAAACGTATGGTCTGAATTGCTCAACTGCGAAAACGATAGCTAAGAGCTCCTTTTCTATTGTTGAGTAACGAGTCTCTGCACCATTGAGAACTCGGCTCACATAGGCGATTGGATGATCTCCTTGATCATCAACTTGTGAAAGGACTGCTCCGATGGCGTAGTCACTGGCATCGGAGGTGACAAAAAATTCTTTGTCAAAATCGGGATATGATAGAATTGGTGCTGAAATTAATTTATTTCGTAATTCGCAAAACGCTTCATCGCAAATTGCATCGAACTTGAAGGGTGTATCTTTTTCAAAAGATTTGTGAGTGGTTTGGCTATCTTCGAAAAATTTGGTATGAAGCGGCGATAGTAGCCGACGAAACCAAGGAAAGCTTTTATATCTTTTTCCTTCTTCGATCTGGGATAGGACTGAACTGACTTAATCTTCGCTGGGTCTGGTTTGACTCCATTTTCTGTAATTATGTGCCCTAGATACATAATTTCCTTTCTTAGGAAATGGCACTTGTCGGGTTGAAGTTTGAGGTTGAAATTGCGAAGACGGCTAAATACTGCTGTGAGTCTTGTATTATGGTCTTTGAGATTGTATCCATGGACTACAATATCGTCCATGTATACGAAGCAATAGATGCCTTGAAGGCCAGATAAGACATTATTCATGGCTCGTTGAAAAGTAGCAGGGGCTCCTTTTAAACCAAATGGCATACGATTGTATTCGTAGTGGCCATAGGGTGTGCTAAAGGCAGTTTTCTCCCTGTCCTTCGATTCCATTTTTATCTGGTGAAATCCACTGGCTAAGTCGAGTGTGGTAAAATATTTCGACTTCCTCAACTGGTCTAATATATCAGTGATATTAGGCAGTGGGTACGCATCGCCAATAGTAATGTCGTTAATACGACGAAAGTCTACCACTACTCGCCATTTTTTGTTTCCATTCTCATCTGGTTTTTTAGGAACCAGTAGAAGTGGAGAGTTCCAGGGGCTGTGCGAAGGTCTATAAGGCTTTATATAAATGGGCGGTTTGTCTTGGAGTGTCTCGATTTTGTGGGTAATCGCATCTGTATATGAAAGGAAATCCCCTTCTATGAAGAAGAGATCGTTGAATTCCCTACATATATTGCGAACACTCTCAGATTCCTCTGAATTACAGTGATCCAATTTTATAAGGTTTTGCAGCTTAATTATTCTGCCCTTAATTGGATCTCTTTCAGAGTCTGTGGAGATGACCACAAAGTCGTCCAAGTCTTGGTAAACTGGGTTCACCTCGTAAGGTGCCAGATCGGCGTCTCATTTGTGTTGAGGATTAGGACTTTTGCCATACCGTTGACTGGTTCGACTATCGAATTTCCAAGAAACAGACCTGGTCTTATTTCCTTATTGAAACAGACTGATTGATTTTGAACAGAAGGAGTTGGAATTTCAATGATGAATTCTGATCGAGCCGGAATTTTAATTTTATTTAATTTATCCGATTCTTTCGGATGATTAGTAGGAAGTAGATATGATTCCAACTTTTGTGGAATTTGGAAGGAGTTATACGACGATTCCGACGTGATCGAACTTGAAGGAGATAAAACTTTATTGAAATTCTTTGACTTCTTTGATTTTATCTTGGAATTCACTTTTTGTGAATCTATTGATGAAGGAGATAAAATTTTACTAGATGTAGCCTTTTGTGCGGCTGTAGATGGAGGTATACTTTTACGCTCTTGTTTCATATCTTGTGAAGCTTTGGATGGAGATTGATTGTTATTTAATTCAGCCTTTTTTCTGGCTATAGATGGAGATAGATTTTTACCTTTATGCTTCATTTCTTGTGAAGCATTAGCTGGCGAACGATTTGCATGGCTTTTCGAAGCAATTGATGGAGATAGATTTTTATTAGTATTTATATCGGAGAATGTTATCTCCGTATATAAAAGACTTTTTGTTTGAGACCTCTTTTCTGGGTCTTCGCTTTTCAAATAAACGTATGGATAATTGGAATAATATTCTTCGTACGGATAAGATTTATTTGAATCGTTTATTTCTAATGAAATGTATTTATTTTTATAATTGATACTAGCATTGTATCGAGATAAAAAGTCATGACCAAGTAGGCCATCGTATGAGAGGATGGAGTTATTTCCCACTATTTGAAATGGGTACTCTAGGATGGAGTTATTTTGCGTAGATTCCAGAGTTAATTTCGAGAAGATGAGTCCTTCTGTAGATGTTGACTCTGTAAACAAAGTATTTATATTGCAGACAGCATCTCTGTAGCAGATACTGTCTGGTTTCAGTGGATGGAGTTTTATTAAGCTGATCTCTGCTTCTGTATCAATCAAAAAGGTAAGCTTCGGAGCAGAACAGATTTCGACAGGCAAGGAAAGCGTTAGTGAATTTTTATTTATTTGAACGGGGATTTGAATTAATTTCTTGCTGCCTACTTTTCCGTCGATATTGTCTCGGGGTTCCTGTGGACTTGTGCTGTAGTTTGTATGTGCGAGGGGTTGCCGAATGAGACCCCCCGCTGCATCCAGTTTCCCTGCCTGGATGCCGATGGAGTTTTGTTATTCTTCCTGTTCGGAGATGGTGATCTAGCCGAGATATTGGCATTATTATATCTCGGCGGTGGAGTTCGACCTTCTCGGAATACTGGCTGCTGCCAGTTCCTATTTTGAGGCTGTCTGTCAGCCGTGTTTGTTGGTGGAGTATTTTTCACCTTTTGGAAATCATTTTGATTTCCTGGGCTGTCGGTAAAGCGATTATTATTCGCAGTTGCGTGGTGCGTTGTATGACTGGGCAACTTGATGCAGCATGCCCCAGTCTATTGCATTTAAAGCAGCGAAGACTTGAATTGATTGTTTGCGCAAATGGAGTTTGATGTATCTTGTTTTGTGCTTGAGAAACAAGTTGTTTCTGCTCTAAGCGTGATGCATGCTCCAAGATGTGTGATTTTAATACAGAAAAGGATTTTTCGGAATGCACTTTGGCTAAAGTTTGGAGTTGTTGATTGGATAATCCGTCCTCTATTGCTCTTACGGCCTGGCTCTCATTATCTTTTAATAAAGATTTTAGGAGTACTTTATCTGTTGTATAAGAGTGGGTTGCCTCATTTAATCTTGATAGGCTTGTGTTAAGTCTTTGGAGAAAATCCATTACTCTTTCCCCTATTTTCTGCTTGCAATTATTTAATTGCGATTGTAGGGCGGATCTGAAAATTTTTTCTTCGAATGTCTGTTTTAAAATTGATTTTAGGGTAGGCCAATCTTCGACTTGATTGTACCTGTAGATATCGTATGCCTCTGCAGATAATTTACTCCTTATTAAGCTAAGGAGGGAGTGTTTTTCGTTCGCCGTCGATGCCGTCGCGTATATATCATCACAACTTGAAATGAATTTGTGAAGATCTTTGGGATTTCCATTAAAATTGGGATTTAACGATCTAGCTTCTGATAGAAAGATGGTAGATTGGTCTCTAAAGGAGACATTATGATGATGGTCTGTAAAGTTATGTGTATTATTCGATACGTTTTGGATTCGAGAGTCCAATTGCTCTTGAAGGGCAATTATCGTGTGTGCGTATGATGTTTCTACCTCGGCGTAAACATCATTTTTGAAATAGTCATGCACCAAATCATTAGGGCCGGTATATGAAATTATTTCACTATGTGTTGCCTCAAAATCATCCCAGTATTTGTGTAATGAATTGATCTTTTGTGTCAGATATGTCTGGGTCGCAGTTGATAATAAGTTAAAATTGATCGATTGTATAATTCGTGATATAGACTTTTGCCTATGATCCTGCAGTCCGAACCGTACTGTATTTGACTGATCTTTGTCTTTATTGTCTTGGGTGTCAGCTGCAGGTGTTTTTTGCGAAGTCTTGGGGGGTGGAATATAAAATGGGTTGTTTGTGCGTTCTGTGTGGATTGATATTTACTTCAGCCTATCAGATAGGGTTACCTTGGTAAGATTATACCAGTCCTCAGTCTTATCGTAGCATGACTGTTTGAAATAGTCATGAGAATCATCAAAATCTTCATGGTCTTGAATCAGAGATTCAATTTTTTCAAATGAAGCCCACAATTCTTCCAAGTTTTGGAGTTTTTCAGAAGTAAAATCTGCAGTCATTTTGCCTTTATTGGCTCTATGATAATCGGACAGAGTTTGTCTAATTTCTGCCGTTTTTGGGACTTGTGACAAGCAAAGCTCATCGAAAGATTTGTTTTCATCTGTCATGATTGATTGTATTGCACTGTTGTTTTATAGGGCGTAAAACTTGGGAAGAATCAGAAGAGGTAAAAGGTAATGTTTTGGCACAAAATAACTGTACAAATGTACAAAAAATATGTGGAATGTAAAGATAAAAATGCTCGATTGCAGTTATAACGAAAATCATTAAAAGAAAACGAAATTGTATATATATGTAGTATGTAGGTTTTTTTTTTCAAATGTGGGATAAACACAGTAATATGAAGGTGGATAATTTGTTGAATTTGTCAATAGAGAGGACAAAAAACGTTTTTAACCAAATTTTTTTTTTGCAAATTACAGCGAGAGAAGTCATAAAATCTCAATAAAGCAAAAACGTATGCTTATTTATCTCTGTTCTTTTTTTTTATTTTTTTTATTTATTATTTAGCTAATAAAAAACAAAAATCGCTCTTTCCAACCAAAATCTTTCTCTTGATCGATAGGTATATGAAGATCTATCGCAGGGGATCGATATTTGATTTTATTTGACGTCCTCTGACCGGCAAGCTCACTAAGTCTGATCGCAGAGGTCGCTTCTAGGAATAGCGTATATTTAAATTTGATAATTTGATAAAATCCTGTATTTTTACGGAGTAATTTTAGACAACAACAACAAATATAACGAATTAATTGGGGAGATAAAAGTTAATTTTAAGGAATATGATAAATTTTTTTGATATATCCGTCGAGTGGTGGATTTTGTTTTACGTTTTTTTTTTTAATTAGTTAAAACTAAAATGCTAATTTTAGAGCACAATTTTAAATAAAAATAGGAAAAATTTTGGATCTACCTTAGCTTTTATCCTAATAATTATTTGCTCGGTCGAATGTTGTTGTAGAATGATGAATATGATACGTCGCGCGTCCTGGGCGACGATTTCTTGGAGATTTAGAGCTGGATGCTTTTATTGCTGCAGATGAACGATGAAATTTATACGTCAGATATCTAAGTCAATGATCCGAAGTCTTCCTTCTAGGAATCGTCTAGTTGAGGCAGGGATGAAGCCTCGCAAGGGTCCCCCGTTGAGCGCTATGGCGCTTAAACTGTTTGTTTCCTCTAAGTACCTTACACTGGGAACCCGGGCTTACTATTTTTCATTATTTTATTATAGATTTTTATTTTACTAACTTTTTTCCTTTTTTTTTTTTTATTTATTTTGTTAAGCTGTTAGATCACTTCTCTATTGTGTTTCATGTGAGAATTTTTTCCAATTCTGAATTAATTAAATGTGGTTTTAAAATTGTTTTAAGTCGCAGTTCTATTATTATTATATTTTTTCTTGAATCTATTAAATTATATTTTATAGATGCCTGGTTTAGTTTTTTTAAATTTTGCTGCTACTGGAATGTTGTTTCGTTTTTTTTTTTTATATATATATATATTATTTTTCAATTTTAATTTAATTAGAGTTATTTATTGGCACTGGCTTTTTATTTGGAGACCGCTGCCAATAAAATGTTATAGCTTGCACGCTCCGTGCTCCAATGGAGAGAGCGCGCGCAGGTGTGTATTATAAATAAAACTCGCACAATCACTCTTTATCGTGTTTATTATACGTATTTGATCGTTTTCTTTTTTTCAAAACAATAATAATATATATATTTTTTAGATTCTTTCCTAATTTAATTGTAATTTAATTTATTAGGTTTTAAAATTCTGTAAAGTTAACTTCATCAAATCGCTTTCCGATTTTTCACACTTCAATTTTTATAGATTTATTTCTAATTCTTCAAAATTATTAACTTTAACGGGCCGTTTTCTGATCATTCACCATTAAATTTATTAGATTGATTTTTATTCTTCAAATTTTGCTTTATCAGACCGTTTTCTGACTATTCACAATTCAATTTTTATAGATTTTCTTGATAACACCCGATTTCTAAACTTATTCGCGCGGCAGTTGAAAAACAGACTCCCTGAGGTTTTGGCAAATTGCACCCAGGTACCCGTGATCGCTTCAAAAGCTCTTTTTCTTTTTTCTTTTGCTTTCTCACGACGATGAAAGATCGTACGTGAGAATATGCGAATTATATTATGTGCATTTAATTTGCACGACGAAAAATCATATCCGATTACACGGCATGTAGGTAGGTATACCGTGTGAGTGGAGTGCATTACTGATAACGAAATGCAATTTATGCTAAATTGCATTTTGTTACGACATGCAAATGCATTTTTAAATGCATTTCAAATTTTTGAATGCGACAAAAAAATTTAAATGAAAATTTAAATTTGTATGACTTTTCGTTTTCAGGGTCGAGTTTTCAATACATCAATATATTGTATAGGACAATATATTGATGTATTGACTATATGGTCGTGATTCGGGACGATAGGTACCTGAGTCACAACACCTGTAATAAAAATTCACAAGGAAATACCAAAGATGAGACCAATTGTATCAAAAATTGGCGCGATAAATACATAACTTGGAGAATACATTAACAGTGCACTAGACAGAATGCC
The DNA here is from genome assembly GCA_963924295.1 of Dioctria rufipes. Classification (NCBI taxonomy): domain Eukaryota; kingdom Metazoa; phylum Arthropoda; class Insecta; order Diptera; family Asilidae; genus Dioctria; species Dioctria rufipes. The sequence continues at coordinate 93,561,678 of OZ002742.1, read as the reverse complement.
ACACTTAGACTGCCTAAAAGAAAACCAAAACGTTCAGAACAAGATGGACCTTCTGAAGGAAATAAAAGAACTAGAATGGAATGAAGGACATGTACTCATAACAATGGACATCAAGGAAATGTACAATAGCCTTGATCTAAAGATGCTTAAAGAGAGCATTAAAAATGAAATTGGACCCAGAATAAACAAGGAATACAACATGGAGAACCTGCTAAACCTGATAGACTTTGACCTAAAGCAGGCAAACTATTTCAAGGTGGATAAGAAAATATACAAACAAATAAAAGGAACCCCAATGGGAGGAAATACATCGGGAAAATACGCTAGCCTATTTATAGACCTAGCCATGAACAGGATCCACGGGAAACTCAGAAAAATGGGCGTAAAAATACTGAAGATTTATGTGGACGACTTCTTATTATACCTAAAAGATCAAAACATAAATGCAGTTAAGAGAACAATAGAAAATGAACTCAATATGGAACTCACCATTGAAAGGGAAAACAACGAAAGAGAGATTAACTACCTAGACATAACGATCATTAGAACAAACCAAGAATTTAAAACGAAATGGTTCAAAAAACGAATTGCATCCAACAGACTAATCAACTACATGTCCAACCAATCTAACACATTTAAGAGGAATACCATAGTAGAGAGAGTGAGCTATGCAATTAAAACGACGGACATGGAATACATTGAAGACACTCTAAAAACACTAGTAAGCGAGATAGACGATAATAGCTACCCAAGAAGCATAACACAAAGATATTTTGAACAGGGCATAAACAAAACTGAAGTAGAAGCCCCAAAGAAGCAGAAAATAATAAAATACCTGGAAGAAAAATGTGGAATAAATATAGAGAACACAAAAACGGAGAAAAGAAAGCTGGACCAAACAGGAAAGACAGACAAGGAAGACAACAACTCAGAAAATAGAAGAAAGAAATTCATCAAAATACAATACCTAAAGAGTACAACGATGGAACACATGGTAGACATTAACCGGACGGCACAGAACATAAAATTAATACCATACAACCCACCAACCACAAACATAAGGAGCATATACAATGCAAAAAGAAATAGAAACAAGAAGAATAAAGAAGGGACACACATACACAGAGCCAAGGACATGAGAAACCACATAACAGAACCTGAGAAATGGAATAATGTCATAATACTAAAATGTAGAGACTGCGGGAATAAATACATTGTCCATACAGGAAGAATGGACATGAAGGAGATGATTAGGAAACAACTTGATGACACTAAAGGCATAATCAACAGACACATCAGCATTACAAGGCACAGAATCAATGAGGAGGTTAAAATAATAGACAAAATCAGAAATAGAATGAAAGCAGCTAAATACATAGCAGCGTATATAGGTAATAATAGCACTAAGGAAAGCAAAATAATAAACCTGGGGAACATGGAGACAAGCACACACTACATAAGGAAATACACCGACAATAGAGAGCAATCAAGGATAGTAGCCACAAAAAAAACATAAAAAAGGGGTATAAAAGATCCAAATAGGAGTAGAACAGAAAGGGAAAGAGAAGAAGAAGAGGACAGGTAGCAGAACAAAACAAGGAAGAGGACAATAGGGAACCTAACATAAGGACCATAGAATAGAAACAAGAACAGGATGGTTGAATAAATAGAATAAAATAAAATAGAATAGAATAGAATAGAATAGGATAGAGAGAGAAAAAATCGAATCGAATAGAATAAAATAGTATAGAATAAAATAGGATAGAATAAAATAGAAAAAACACCAGAAACAGAAGCAAAGGAATAGCAAGAAAGTAGACTTAAAAATAGACGAGCAGAAACCAGTAAGCAAAACAAAACAGGGAATAGAGTGATAGAAAACCAAATATAAGAAGAATAGAATAAGAACAGGAACAGAATAATTGGAAAAGTAAGAAAAATAGACAAAACACCGGAAACAGAAAAGAAAAATAAACGTAAATAGACTAGAAATAGATAGACTAAGAAATAGACCAACAAGAACTAGGATAGGAATAACAGGGAGTAGGGCAATAGGATACCTAGCATAAGAGAAAAAAGAAAATAAGACAAGAGAAAGGTTAAGGAGGGAAATTACAAATAAGAAAGGACGATAGATAGAAAATGTAGAATATAATACAAAAGGGAAAGGAGGGTTATATATAGAAAACAAAGGTCACAAAGTGACATACTAAGCAGAAACATAGAAATAGAGACATAATAGAAATAAGACATAACAAAAGAAAAACAGAGGGATAAAAAGAAGGGAAACAAAAATTAATGTAGCAACAAGAAAATTAGGTGATGAATTAGGGATACAATAGAAATAGCATACCAAATAGAAGCACACTAGCAAATCCGAGTAAACAAGTGAAGCATAAAACAATGTAAATATGGACTAAATACAAACACGAGGAGAGGGGGAGACTAATTAAAAAGATAAATGAAAAGAGAAAAGAGGAATTTATATAAAAAATAAACGAAATTCGAGATTTCAAGGGGTGCAAAAGGGGGGTGGGGGGGTGAGCAACTACAGCAATGGTGACAACACCAATATAAGATTATCACAACAGAAGAAAGCCATGCTGAATAATGATAAGAGGCATGGTCAGATGAGAATCTCAGCTAAGAAAAAACTTCAAATTTCATATAAATAGAAGCGCACATCACAATGAAACCTCATTAGTGAAGTGAAAGTTGAAGTGATAACACCTAATAAACAGTGAAAAAGTGAAAATAAATAAATAGTATTAGAACAGTATACACGCACACAGAACCACAGTGAAAAGTGTAGACAAAAGCATTTCACCTATATAAGTGTAACACACACACATACATGAAAAAGTGGTGAATAGGCACAGAAAAATAGGAGAAAGAGGTGAGTCATAGATTAAGCGATTTATAAAATATTTTAGATTCAACAAATAATTGCGACACATACATACATAAACACAACGGCACAAAGGATTAAATTGAATAAAATAGTAAATAAATAAATAATATAAAAGAGAGTAAAATTCAACAGTGGGAACAAGAAGAATATGGAACGAGGACACCAGAGAGGAACACCAGATAAATCTTGAAACACTGATGAGGTTTTTTTCAAAACCAAAAATAATAAAAGAGTAAAGGAAAAGAAGAGGCCAAGAAGAAGAACAAAAAATTAGAAAAGGTGGAGGGGGGGGGGAGAAATGGGGGAAAAAACTTGAGTTTTATTTTATTTATTTTTATATTGACTTAATAAATTATACTGGATATTGATTACATTACATTAATACGCTATATTAAATTATCATATATATTACTACAGAACCGATAGAAAAGACATGCCCTGAAAAAGAAGAGCATAAAAATAATAATAATAAAAATAAAAATAGGAAACAGTAAGAATAGAAAAATAATAGTGAAAGCATAGATGTGATACAGAAATAAAATAAGAATAGAAATATTTAGTAAAGAGCATAGGAATAAAGGCACTGAAAAGGAAGAGCATCAAAATATAAAATAGTGAAAGTAATGAAAGTGTTAAAGAGAAATAGTGTAATGAAATGATCGTTAATGTTAGTAATGTTTTGATGATATCGCCATTAAAGATGATGTTGTGTTATCATTGGTGATGTTGCTACCATGTTGATTGTTGTCATTGCTGCTGTGGATGTTGTGGTTGCTGCGGTTGGTGTCATTGTCACCTATGGTGTCGATAATAGTGATGATGGTAGTGATGATGATATCGGCGTTGGTGATGGCGATGGTGTTGCTGATTGTGGTGGTGCGCCTATGATGATGGTGGCAATGGTGAGGAGGTCGATGATGAGATTGAAGTTAACGATGATCTGAGTGTAGCTTACGTTACTAGGTGGTGATGATAGAATAGTATAGATCTAGGTAACAAGAAACGTTGATAATAATATTAAGATTAGTAAAATTAGTAAAAATTAAAGAAAAAATAATGACCTAATAAAAAAAGGAAGAGCATAAATATAAATAAAATATAGAACTAATGACTACATACTATAATGATGAAAATGCACTGAAAAAGAAGAGCATAAGATAAAATTAAGAAATAAAAATAATAGTGTAATAATAGAATAGTGTAACAGTGAAATAGAGCAATAGGGTAATAAAATGATAGTTGGTGTTAGTAATTCTGTTAATTGCTATCGCCACTATCGAGGGGGTTAAGTCAATATCAATACAATTGCCATTTGATGTTGCTACCGCTATTGATGTTAATATTGCTGGTGTTGTTACTGCCGTCTGTATTGTGGTTGCTGCCAAGGGTGTCATTGTCATTGATGGTATCCTTGTTGTTGTTGACATAGTGGTGTCAATGATGATAATGGTGGTAATGATAGTGATGGTGGTGGTGATGATGGTATTGGTGGTGGTGAAATTGGTGATGATGATATTGGCAATATGTATGATTACAATGTAGAGTAATGTAAAGACATAGGTAACAAAGACTACTAGTGACCCCTTAGATGAAAAATAAACTAGGGCTAGAGCCTTGTTGGGAGAAACGCGCAGAAGGAGGCCCCCACCAAGAGAAAACAATGCATACATGTGCGTACCTGTAGCCAACACATGCAATCACAAGAATGTCCTTGCAGCGTGAAGTCGCAGAAATCATGTAATCGGTACGTGTGTAATATAATATAGCCAAAATAACCATAAATGTGGGATAAACAATGAACACAATAGCATTAAACGAAAACACACACACAAAAAAACACAAAACAAGCATAAAAACACGAGTATATAGGGAAAGCAAGAAAAAGAAAAGACACGAAAAAAGAGAAACTATGAACAAAGAACTGAGCTAAAAGTAGAGAAACCCTAAAATAAATACTAATGAAAAAATAAAATATAATTAGCATAATAATGGTGGGAATATAATGAATTTTCCTTTAATAAAGCACACGAAGATAGAAACTGTTTGTAACACCATCCTTAACAGGACACATAAGAAGAAAGCCACCACCAAAAATGGATTTCAGAGAGGTAAGCGGGGGGTTTAAAAACCTAACATGCTACGAAATGGAACCAAACATTAGAGCATTGTTATCATATGGACCGAAGTTCATACCACCCAACCAAGACAGAGATCCCATAAACACTATGATCACGCTGAATAATGTCGCGGATGTGGTTGAGGAGGAGACACCAATGGAATATAGGGAAAAAACCAGGGCCATGGCAAGGAATACAAACAGATACGAAGGAGAAAATGAAGAAAGAACATTAACAGCGAAAGAAAACAAAATAATAGAAACAGTGGGAAAGATTAGAAAAATACTAAAACTAAGGACAGACATCAAAATAATGGAAGCAGACAAAGGGAGTAGAAAACGGTTTATACAGGGAAATTGACACCAACGACATCCTAAAGACACAGAAGTCAATGGAGAATGCATACTTAAATAAACTAGAAGCAATCAAAAAGAGCGGACTATATTTGGTAAGAAGAAACAACCAGAGGAACACACACCTAAGTGAAGAGGACGTAGATATGCTTAGAAAATTAAGAGACTACGAGAATGAGATAAGCATACTACATCCTGTAATAAAAATTCACAAGGAAATACCAAAGATGAGACCAATTGTATCAAAAATTGGCGCGATAAATACATAACTCGGAGAATACATTAACAGGGCCCTAGACAGAATGCGACACCTAGACTGCCTAAAAGAAAACCAAAACGTTCAGAACAAGATGGACCTTCTGAAGGAAATAAAAGAACTAGAATGGAATGAAGGACATGTACTCATAACAATGGACATCAAGGAAATGTACAATAGCCTTGATCTAAAGATGCTTAAAGAGAGCATTAAAAATGAAATTGGACCCAGAATAAACAAGGAATACAACATGGAGAACCTGCTAAACCTGATAGACTTTGACCTAAAGCAGGCAAACTATTTCAAGGTGGATCAGAAAATATACAAACAAATAAAAGGAACCCCAATGGGAGGAAAGACATCGGGAAAATACGCTAGCCTATTTATAGGCCTAGCCATGAACAGGATATACGGGAAACTCAGAAAAATGGGCGTAAAAATACTGAAGATTTATGTGGGCGACTTCTTATTATACCTAAAAGATCAAAACATAAATGCAGTTAAGAGAACAATAGAAAATGAACTCAATATGGAACTCACGATTGAAAGGGAAAACAACGAAAGAGAGATTAACTACCTAGACATAACGATCATTAGAACAAACCAAGAATTTAAAACGAAATGGTTCAAAAAACGAACTGCATCCAACAGACTAATCAACTACATGTCCAACCAACCTAACACATTTAAGAGGAATACCATAGTAGAGAGAGTGAGCTATGCAATTAAAACGACGGACATGGAATACATTGAAGACACTCTAGAAACACTAGTAAGCGAGATAGACGATAATAGCTACCCAAGAAGCATAACACAAAGATATTTTGAACAGGGCATAAACAAAACTGAAGTAGAAGCCCCAAAGAAGCAGAAAATAATAAAATACCTGGAAGAAAAATGTGGAATAAATATAGAGAACACAAAAACGGAGAAAAGAAAGCTGGACCAAACAGGAAAGACAGACAAGGAAGACAACAACTCAGAAAATAGAAGAAAGAAATTCATCAAAATACAATACCTAAAGAGTACAACGATGGAACACATGGTAGACATTAACCGGACGGCACAGAACATAAAATTAATACAATACAACCCACCAACCACAAACATAAGGAGCATATACAATGCAAAAAGAAATAGAAACAAGAAGAATAAAGAAGGGACACACATACACAGAGCCAAGGACATGAGAAACCACATAACAGAACCTGAGAAATGGAATAATGTCATAATACTAAAATGCAGAGACTGTGGGAATAAATACATTGTCCATACAGGAAGAATGGACACGAAGGAGATGATTAGGAAACAACTTGATGACACTAAAGGCATAATTAACAGACACATCAGCATTAGAAGGCACAGAATCAATGAGGAGGTTAAAATAATAGACAAAATCAGAAATAGAATGAAAGCAGCTAAATACATAGCAGCGTATATAGGTAATAATAGCACTAAGGAAAGCAAAATAATAAACCTGGGGAACATGGAGACAAGCACACACTACATAAGGAAATACACCGACAATAGAGAGCAATCAAGGATAGTAGCCACACAAAAAACATAAAAAAGGGGTATAAAAGATCCAAATAGGAGTAGAACAGAAAGGGAAAGAGAAGAAGAAGAGGACAGGTAGCAGAACAAAACAAGGAAGAGGACAATAGGGAACCTAATATAAGGACCATAGAATAGAAACAGGAACAGGATGGTTGAATAAATAGAATAAAATAAAATAGAATAGAATAGAATAGAATAGGATAGAGAGAGAAAAAATCGAATCGAATAGAATAAAATAGTATAGAATAAAATAGGATAGAATAAAATAGAAAAAACACCAGAAACAGAAGCAAAGGAATAGCAAGAAAGTAGACTTAAAAATAGACGAGCAGAAACCTGTAAGCAAAACAAAACAGGGAATAGAGTGATAGAAAACCAAATATAAGAAGAATAAAATAAGAACAGGAACAGAATAATTGGAAAAGTAAGAAAAATAGACAAAACACCGGAAACAGAAAAGAAAAATAAACGTAAATAGACTAGAAATAGATAGACTAAGAAATAGACCAACAAGAACTAGGATAGGAATAACAGGGAGTAGGGCAATAGGATACCTAGCATAAGAGAAAAAAGAAAATAAGACAAGAGAAAGGTTAAGGAGGGAAATTACAAATAAGAAAGGACGATAGATAGAAAATGTAGAATATAATACAAAAGGGAAAGGAGGGTTATATATAGAAAACAAAGGTCACAAAGTGACATACTAAGCAGAAACATAGAAATAGAGACATAATAGAAATAAGACATAACAAAAGAAAAACAGAGGGATAAAAAGAAGGGAAACAAAAATTAATGTAGCAACAAGAAAATTAGGTGATGAATTAGGGATACAATAGAAATAGCATACCAAATAGAAGCACACTAGCAAATCCGAGGAAACAAGTGAAGCATAAAACAATGTAAATATGGACTAAATACAAACACGAGGAGAGGGGGAGACTAATTAAAAAGATAAATGAAAAGAGAAAAGAGGAATTTATATAAAAAATAAACGAAATTCGAGATTTCAAGGGGTGCAAAAGGGGGGGGGGGGGGTGAGCAAATACAGCAATGGTGACAACACCAATATAAGATTATCACAACAGAAAAAAGCCATGCAATCAATCAATCAGAGTTCTTCACACGCGATTTACGAAACGAAACGAATTTTGACTGTCTTAAACCGAACCGATATCCCGGGATATTTGATAAAATACACGTACAGGCTTTAATTTTAGCCTAGGTTTCACTTTTGTCTTTGATACACTTTCACTTTAATTGTTCGAAAATAATTAACTCTAAGTTACGCGATGTCGAAAATTATTTACAGCTTGTTGCGCGACAGCAAGCTGTGTTCTTGTCATTATTTGATATTGGGATGTGTGGATTTAGAGGAATAGGAAAGTTGGATGGGAGTGGGAGGTTGTGGAATATTAGAGATTTCTCTAGCTTGCTTTGTGTTGAGGACTGGCGTTTCTTCCAACATGGTGAGAGATTTCCCGAGAGTCCAGGATGGTCCAGCGTTGATAAGTCCCACGATGATCGAGATGCCAGGATGGTGTCCTATCCACGGTTGTGGCTTCCTTTATTAGTGAAGAAAGTAAATCTTTCGCCCAGGTAATAAATGTTTCTCGTTTCCGAGTTAATAAGGTGGAGAGGTGATAAGTAGTTGAGGTTTTCAACTTGAAGTTGCGTTGAAAGCTGGCTAATGAGGGGGTTAGGATGTTGAGAGATCTTCTCAAGTTGTTTGATCGCGAGAGAAAGGAGATATTCCTCAATTGGAATGATGTTTGCACTTTCGTACAAGAAGGTGTTGGGAAAGTAGTGTCCGTCAGGTTTCCTGTACACACCTGTACAGGCCCTTAGGATCTTTCTTTCGAGGGCACTGATTTGCTTCATATAAGATGGCGAAATGGTGTGCCAGATGGGGAAGCAATAGCAGATAATTGGGCGGATAAGCTGTTTGTATATAAGCAGCTTTGTATCTTTCGGGAGACCGTTTCTCCTTCTGATAATAGGGTTGAGTAGGGAGTAAGCGTAGTTGGCTTTCTTCATGGTCAGCTTGGCGTGATTGTTGAATTTCAACAGATTATTGAAGGAGACACCAAGATATTTGGTGTTCTTTGAAGGCTGAAGCTTTTCATTATTGACTTCGATTTCAATGTTGTTGGCTCGAGTGGCTATATTGGGTCTTCCCCTTGTGGAGGGATTTCGGATGCAAATCATTTCAGATTTGTTCAGATTAATTTTGATGCCCCACTTTCTGTAGAATTCATAAAGTTTGAGAACATGCCGCTCAACTTTGATAGCAGCGAAATTGGATGACATGGAGTGGGCGTAGGTGAGGGAGTCGTCAGCATAAAGCAGTGTGGTGGAATTAGAGTCATTGGAAGGCTGATCGTAAGTGAAAAGATTGAAGAGAATTGGTCCGAGGACCGAACCTTGGGGGACACCAGCACTGACTGATGTTGCCTGAGATTTGGTGTTCTCGATTTCTATGTAGAAATTTCGAGATGAGAGAAAGCTATGTATAACCCGGGTGAGATAAGGCGGGAACTCGAGGTTTATAATTTTGAAAATTAGCCCGTTAGTCCAAACTGAGTCAAACGCTTTCTCTACATCAAGGAAGCAGCCTACTGTCTGCTCCCTTTTGTTGAGGGCGTTTGTGGAATCAGAGAGGAATTTGAGCAAAGCGTGAAAAGTGGAGTGCTGGGGCTTGAAGCCGAATTGGGTGTCCTGCCTGATATTTAGATCGAGGCAGGTATTTTCAATGTGTTGGCGGACTATTTTTTCGAAAAGTTTGCCCAGGTTGGACAGAAGAGAGATTGGCCGGAACTCGTTAAGGTTTTCCGAGTTTCCTTTTTTGGGAATTGGAACTATGCGAGCGGTTTTCCAGGCATCAGGAAAGTAAGAATTATTGAGGCAATTATTGAAGATAATTGTAAGAAATTCTATGGCGACAGGTGGGAGGTTTTTGATAACTTTGTTGGGAATGTTATCTGGGCCAGCGGACTTTTTGCCTCTGATAGACCTGATTAGGGCGAAAACGTGAGCAGGATTTGAGAATATGCTTAAATCATCCGGATTTAAGGACGTGTTTGTGGAGTTGAAGACTGTGGTGGAGGATCCCACTGCCTGGGCAGTGAAATCATCAACAGTCGAGTCTACAGTGGTCCTAAAAGTTGCATCGCTTAGAGATGAGTTGTCTTTGAAAGTGGATTGGAAATATTCCGCGAAAGCGTTGCATTTTTCTTGGGGAAGGTTGTAAGCGTTGGTGCCGCTTAAAATGGTTTTGGGGAGTTTTGCTTTTCTGTTGCAAACAGTGTTTATGTCCTGAAAGCAGTGTGGACCAGGTCGAATGGAAGCCAGTTTCTTCCTAAACTCTTTATCGAGAAACATTTTCGTTTGTTCCTCAATAATTGTTGACAAGCAATTAATTTGCGACAACACAGTTCTGTAGGCTGGGTTGTGGCTATTAAGGGTTCGGTGAAAAATACGGTTAAGTACTTTTCGAAGTTTCTGCCTAAATTTATATAATTTTTGCAGTTGAGGCGGGAGATTTTTGTATTTGTAGTGTTTGCTCGGCACTACACTGGAAAAGAAGGCGACATTTCCTTCAATGGCGTTGTTGAGGAAGTCAATGTGGAAGTCAATTTCCAAGTTCGTGAGGTTCCGTTGCGAGTCAGGTAGATTTCCTGCGAGAAATTGGGAGAGCCTGTCTTGAAATTGTTGCCAGTCAACGTCTTTGAGTGAAGTTGAAGCTTGAGGGTCAGAAGTCAAGATATTTAACGGTGCGCTGGGAGTGATTGAGAGTTCAACAGCCAAGTGATCGGATTCAGCCATATGTGCTGTGCAGACGTAATTTGAGAATTGGGGTAGGAGATTAATTAGATTAGAGGTTGCGATATAGAAGTCGAGAGTTGACCCAGATCGCGGGAAGGTCGGAGTATCTTGCGAGACGACGACAAAATCATGGTTGGTATTAAAGAGGAGCCAGTCATGTACTGCCTTGCCAGACGGACTTACGACAGAATCATTCCACAACGGGTGCCTGGCGTTGAAATCTCCACCCAGCACCGTGTATGTGAAATTGTCCGAGATCTGAGCAATGCTGTTTAAATTATTCTTGATATCAGCTCCCGTGGCGTGACATCTATTGTATAGGGCGATTAAGAGAAGAGACTCGTTGTCTCGAAGTTTTAATTTGACAGCAGTGCATTCCATATTGGAAAGGTTACTAGTTTTCACCTCTTCGAATTTGAGGTTTTCCTTAATGAGAAGGGCTGTGCCTAGGATGTTCTCAGACTTGTCCTGGCGGACGAAGTTATAGTGCTCAAAAGCCAACTTATGTCTCTCAGTGAGGAGAGTTTCAGAGAGGAACATGAACGTGGGTTTATGCTCAATAAGGAATAGGTTTAGGGCTGCTCTTTTGCTGTGCTTTACCAGCGAATTGCAGTTAAGTGACATAATTTTCAGCTTACTTATTTACCTAGACATAGTCCAAATGCAAATTGAAGGTAAGCTGCTTGTTTTTCCGAGATGGAAGAAAGCTTCCTGTATTTAGGAAGGAAATTATTGATTTTGCCCATAAGGGCGAAAAGGTCGCAGCCAAATAGAGACTTGGCTTCGTTGGTGCAGAAATCGTCAATTTCTGTCACTCTAGGTTTTCTAGGAGCTGCCTTGGGGGCAGACCTAGGTGCTGCTTGGGGTTTGGGAGCTGTGGGTTTAACGGAGTTATTATTGTTAAACGTGTTTTTTGATATTACCTGGGCAAAAGATTTACCTGGTTGCACATAGTTCCTTGTGGCTTCCTTCACGAATTCCTCACGCTGGCGACGCTCCTCGATCTTCTTGGCACGTTGTTGTACAACCTCCTTGTACTTGGAGCAACCTCTATAACTGGCTGGATGTCCTTCCGATTTACAGTTGATGCAGTATGGGGCACCTTCCTTCTGGTTTATTCGCTCACACTCTCCTGGCAAGTGGGCATTTTTGCACTTCACGCATTTGTAGTCGACTGCACAATTTCTTGCAACGTGGCCGAAAGCCTGGCAACGCTTGCACTCAGAGACTCCCGATGCGCGATATTTTTCCCAATAAATAACCTGGTTGAGTAAGCGACTAGTGGCCATTATGTATTTCGAATCGTAGTTTCCTCCAAAATTAACTACGAAGGAGTTTAATTCCTTGGTCCTGGGAGTTTTAAAATGACTAACTGAATTTATGGCGAAACCACGCAGTTTTTGTTCTAATGCTGCCTTTACATCATCGGCTTGGTATGTGTGCTGAATACCTTTCAGCAGAAGTGTCGTTGTTCTGTCACATTTAGGCGTAAAAGTATAGCTTTGCACGCCGATGTCCTTGACAATATTGAAGAGAGTCCTATGGTCGTCTTGCGTTATTGGCTTGATGATGCACTTGGTGCCCTTTGACGTCTTTATGAAGAACTTTGGCCTCATCTGTAGCTTATCAAGCTCGCAATTGAATGCTCTGACATTCAAGTTCTGGCAGACGATAGGAGGAGGTCTCGCTGTCTTCACACTTGGCTTTTCAATTTGGGCCTCAGTTGCTTTGGGCTGGATTTCAAAGTCCTTCCGGTTTCCAAGGATTTGATAGTATCCACCAGTATTTTTCTCTCGGCTTGGTTCCTGCTTCGACCCCGCTGCTTTTCTTTTTGCTGGCGTTCCGGCTGATCGTGGCGATGACATTGGGCTTCTCTTAGCCTTCCGCTTTCCGTTTTCGACGATTGTGAAATTGTTTTTATCCTCTTCATCCTCAGACGAACCCGATTCTGATGAAGATGACTCGGCCGAGTCAGTACACATTGATTCCACATCGCTGGTTGTTACATCTGCATTCAAAGCTGGCGAAGTGTCTGTGCCGCTGAGCATGTTACTGGCTGATTCATCAATGACAACTTCTGGGATAGCCATTTCATATTTAATGTATAGTTTTCTTAGGCTGCTTTCAACTGCGGCCCTTAGAGCTGATTTTTCAGCTTCAAATTTGGATTTTTTGTTTTCCACAATATCACTCATGTTGAATTACACTTAATCTTTAATTTTAATCTCGAAAATGTGTCCTTTATCACCGCACTTGTTCAGGTTTATATAAATGTTCACTGTCATACACAGCACTAAAGGGTGTCCTTATCACCACACTTTTGTTTTATTCACTTCACTAGTGTTTATTATGTTAGTGGCTTTGTGTTGTACATCAATCTTACTCTTTCGAAATATACCCATACCCAACACAAAGCACTAATCCCTTTAATTGTCCCACTACACTCACACACACAGATCTAATTCGCATGAAATGCCGTCGGCAAATATTTGAATTATTTTATGACCTCTCCGGGATTTTCACTGTCACATTGATGTTGTCGCTGTATCACACTGCTAATTGCTTGAGTGATGACTGTGATGAGTGATGACTGTGAATGAAGAAAGCCATGCTGAATAATGATAAGAGGCATGGTCAGATGAGAATCTCAGCTAAGAAAAAACTTTAAATTTCATATAAATAGAAGCGCACATCACAATGAAACCTCATTAGTGAAGTGAAAGTTGAAGTGATAACACCTAATAAACAGTGAAAAAGTGAAAATAAATAAATAGTATTAGAACAGCATACACGCACACAGAACCACAGTGAAAAGTGTAGACAAAAGCATTTCACCTATATAAGTGTAACACACACACATACATGAAAAAGTGGTGAATAGGCACAGAAAAATAGGAGAAAGAGGTGAGTCATAGATTAAGCGATTTATAAAATATTTTAGATTCAACAAATAATTGCGACACATACATACATAAACACAACGGCACAAAGGATTAAATTGAATAAAAGAGTAAATAAATAAATAATATAAAAGAGAGTAAAATTCAACAGTGGGAACAAGAAGAATATGGAACGAGGACACCAGAGAGGAACACCAGATAAATCTTGAAACACAGATGAGGTTTTTTTCAAAACCAAAAATAATAAAAGAGTAAAGGAAAAGAAGAGGCCAAGAAGAAGAACAAAAAACTAGAAAAGGTGGAGGGGGGGGGGGGGGAGAAATGGGGGAAAAAAGTTGAGTTTTATTTTATTTATTTTTATATTGACTAAATAAATTATACTGGATATTGATTACATTACATTAATACGCTATATTAAATTATCATATATATTACTACAGAACCGATAGAAAAGACATGCCCTGAAAAAGAAGAGCATAAAAATAATAATAATAAAAATAAAAATAGGAAACAGTAAGAATAGAAAAATAATAGTGAAAGCATAGATGTGATACAGAAATAAAATAAGAATAGAAATATTTAGTAAAGAGCATAGGAATAAAGGCACTGAAAAAGAAGAGCATCAAAATATAAAATAGTGAAAGTAATGAAAGTGTTAAAGAGAAATAGTGTAATGAAATGATCGTTAATGTTAGTAATGTTTTGATGATATCGCCATTAAAGATGGTGTTGTGTTATCATTGGTGATGTTGCTACCATGTTGATTGTTGTCATTGCTGCTGTGGATGTTGTGGTTGCTGCGGTTGGTGTCATTGTCACCTATGGTGTCGATAATAGTGATGATGGTAGTGATGATGATATCGGCGTTGGTGATGGCGATGGTGTTGCTGATTGTGGTGGTGCGCCTATGATGATGGTGGCAATGGTGAGGAGGTCGATGATGAGATTGAAGTTAACGATGATCTGAGTGTAGCTTACGTTACTAGGTGGTGATGATAGAATAGTATAGATCTAGGTAACAAGAAACGTTGATAATAATATTAAGATTAGTAAAATTAGTAAAAATTAAAGAAGAAATAATGACCTAATAAAAAAAGGAAGAGCATAAATATAAATAAAATATAGAACTAATGACTACATACTATAATGATGAAAATGCACTGAAAAAGAAGAGCATAAGATAAAATTAAGAAATAAAAATAATAGTGTAATAATAGAATAGTGTAACAGTGAAATAGAGCAATAGGGTAATAAAATGATAGTTGGTGTTAGTAATACTGTTAATTGCTATCGCCACTATCGAGGGGGTTAAGTCAATATCAATACAATTGCCATTTGATGTTGCTACCGCTATTGATGTTAATATTGCTGGTGTTGTTACTGCCGTCTGTATTGTGGTTGCTGCCAAGGGTGTCATTGTCATTGATGGTATCCTTGTTGTTGTTGACATAGTGGTGTCAATGATGATAATGGTGGTAATGATAGTGATGGTGGTGGTGATGATGGTATTGGTGGTGGTGATGGTGGCGGAGATGGTGAAATTGGTGATGATGATATTGGCAATATGTATGATTACAATGTAGAGTAAGGTAAAAACGTAGGTAACAAAGACTACTAGTGACCCCTTAGATGAAAAATAAACTATGGCTGGAGCCTTGTTGGGAGAAACGCGCAGAAGGAGACCCCCACCAAGAGAAAACAATGCATACATGTGCGTACCTGTAGCCAACACATGCAATCACAAGAATGTCCTTGCAGCGTGAAGTCGCAGAAATCATGTAATCGGTACGTGTGTAATATAATATAGCCAAAATAACAATAAGGAACCTCAAAAATAAAAGATTAGTTAACAAACATATTGTGCAAGAAAACGCACATAATATACAAACTGAACGTTTTAAGCATAGGAAAACTTCTGATGAGTCCCGTGGCGGGGACGAAACTTGTTAAGTATAGCCGAACAGGAGCCTACACGGCATCCCATTATAAATCTGAAACCCCTGATATATTTTTTGTTTAACCATGACGTGATGCGGAGAACGCATTTAAATACATACTACCATTTGATAGCACAATGAACTGTCCTGCTACGCGGAACAGCGCACTGTCCCGCTACGCGGAACAGATATACATATAAGAAGATGTAAAAAACCCCTCAAAAGAATGGGACACAGACAAGAGAAGACATGCACCACAAAACGAACAATAACAGAAATAGAATACAAACACAAAACACAATAAACACATCATCCACACCGCTTTAAGAGGAAACTTCTCTAGTACCTCACTAAAGTTCTGCGGTGGCTATACTAAGCGACTTACGGCGCTGGACAAGTGGTGCCCCACCTGCCATACAACGCTTCGTCATGCTGCTCCAGGAAAATACCCTGGATACAGATGACAAAAAGCTTGCACTTGCAATTTTTTTGCAAAATCTGATGATTTTTTTGCAAAATCTGATAGAATTGTCTGTGACGTAGTTGATTAAGGTTATAGCCGCCAAGACACACACTTCTGGATCAAGGTCAAGGACAAAATACCCTTCCGGTTTCAAAGGTGATGCCAGAGGCCAAGGTCAAGCCCACGTGTCAACGTGTTTTCTCACGCTCACGCTCAACCTAGCATTCTGGGTAAAAGGTTCAACCGTCCGATTAAGAGCCCTCTGTAGTAGACAAATATTATTAAAGAATACTTTCAGGAGTTCTGAACTTAGTAGGGAAATTGAATAAAAAGAATCACATATATAAAATATCATTATCGATTTATTATAAATTTTAAAAATATTAACATTTAATTCTTAGTGTGTCATTCTATTGTTGGGCTTCTTTATTTGAATATACCTATAGCTATAATATATTCTTTATTTTCCAATAATGTATATCTTAGACTATAATACAATTAAAACAAATTACTTAAATAAATGGAACTATAACTATGTATATGTAATACATTTTTTTTTATTTACAATACACTAGAATTAGGTCATATGTTTTCTGCGGCTGCTCCTTGTTGCTCTGATGAAATTCAGTAATGTTCGTCAATGGTAGAGTATCCGTTGTGCTACTAACATTTAATTTTACGGTTGGGCTTCCTTAATTCAAGATAAATTTTTTGTTTCTCACATTCAGGAATATGTGATGCTAATGCTTTAGCCGAATAAAAATAGAACAAACATCTATCGCATATATACAATCTAGCCTTATGTTTTGAAGCTTGTTTCCATGCAAGCCGCGAAAGATATTTAATCCAGCAGAAATGAAACCTGGTACTTTCATCATCATTATCATCATAATCATCATCAGCAGCAGCATCATCATCATCATCATCCTGCTCATAGTTATTTTGTATCATTAATAGATTCACATGTCGCTTCATATTATGTTTCGTTGGTCTAACTAGAACAGTGGTGAAGGAACGCTCTTTCTTTAGGATGAATACGTTTATTGTTATCTCGTTCTGGCCTTCAAATTGTTTAATTTGCTTAAGCGTCATAGGAAATGTTATTCCAGTTAAATTTAGCACAGTAGAATAATGTGGATATGATGAGGTCCTATCGGAGTGAACATTTGCAGGATATAGCGCTGATGTGACGGCCCAAGCGAAGCATGCTTCATCACTATTTTTTACATTGATGCAAGCTTGATTTAAAGCAATCTCCTTCGGTAGAGGTATATACGAAGATCCTCGGTGCTGTTCGAATTTGTTGATATGTACTGCTAAATGTATAATGGAGTCCAATGTCCAGCCACCATCTTTTTTCTGAAACTCATCCAGCTGAGTGAGTATTGAATCCAATATGTTAACTTTATACCACTCATTTAAATTATCGTGCACATTGATTGGAGCAGTTCTTGCTTGTAAAGATTTAATATCTTTTATAACCTCATTGTCACCGATATCCTTAACAAAATCAGCACTCAACTTTATATTAACTTTAATATTGAGATGGCATTTTAAAATATTCTTAATACGGCGTATAAATAAATCACCAGCATCCTGTATAAATATCTTAGGATCTGTCTGGTTTATATTTACAATAATTCCAGCTCTAATTCTGTCTGTGAATACTGAACTCATTTCCTCCCGCTTTACAAAATCACTTTTTCTTACACGCTTAGTAATTTCTCCACCTCGACTGGTGGCTTTCAATAACACTCTCGGCAATTTCGTCTGTCCAATACAGCTCCCCACATGCCGTTTTGTATCACTCTTTTTACTAGAAAAACTTTCATTTATTAGCTCGGTTGACATTTTTTTTTATTTGACCTATCGCTGAGGCTCACCAAAACTGACTGATGTCGGCTTCTTTCACCAAAGCCTTAAATTGAAGCCATTCTCAACCTAATGCTTTCATGTTTTTTTACCACTCCAATAACCTTCATGTGGTATATTTTTAGATATCGAATTTCATAACATGCTGCAATGATCACGATTTCCTCTGCTCATAGTATTAACATGTTCTTGACATCGATTCAACGTTTTTATGAATATATTTAAGTCTAAGGAAGCCGTGAAACTATTTTACTTCAATCAAACAAGCACATATACCACCAATCTAGTGCATAACATACATCGATTCAATCCCCATATCGCCCATGAAAGTTTTCTTTTACACTACACAACATATTACATTAATTCATTTTAGTGTTGCATACATACATATCCGCAGCTGGCAAGTATATGACCAAATCCCGAGTGAAATGGTTTCAAACTATGGTGTTCACTAAAGCTTCCTAATGTGTTAGAGCAAGACAGATGATAAGAAATAACATGGGATTTTGCTGCCGAACTCTCATAGCCTAACACAGAAGAGGATCATGGGAGACATTTGCTCTGGATCGCTTTTTGGATGTGAAACACAGAGAAAAAAGTTCATACCTTAAGATATAAAAATAAATAATGAATTTGATGTGAATAAATATTTTGTGAAAAAATTGATTTGCTATAGTTGTTGTTGTTGTTTTTCAGTAAAGGAATTGGGTATCTTACATTTTCAGCTTTCAATACTCATCTACAACATATTCCACATATTACTCACAGCTCTCAATACACTCATCTAAGATAACATATTATACTATATTAATATAATAACTCCACATTCTTTCGTCAAAACATTTAATTTAATCCACTCGCAACCTAATACTTTCATGGTAAGATTTAAAGATGAATAAATAATACTTCCATATCCTAATAGACTTATATCATTCCAAATACCCACTCTCCACATCGCGGTCTTCACTATTGAACTTGAAGCACAGCTAATTATAATCTCCCATACAACTTGCACTACTCATCATCATCCAAGTGAACCCAAGAGCAGACACTTTCGGTTTTAAAGGTTAAGGTGACGTCAGAGGTCAAGGACAAATTGCTGCCTTTAAGCCCATGTGTCAAATACATATAAATAGTAGTTTCATAACTTGTTTTTTCAGTTGATATTTTGCTCTTTACCCAAACAGATCACTGTTTCTTGGCAAGCTAATTACGCAATAATTACAACATGAGTTCTAAGGACACTACAAACCTTCTAAAGCCTACGGAAGAAAGGAGTAAAGAATATTCATATAAAGCTAAGTCTACATCTATGAAATCGATGCTTTCCAGAAATAAAGAAGAAAGTTTTTCATCCAAAAACGAGTCGACTGTCCCCTACCAACAGGTCGAAAAATCAGGATATTCCAACAAAGATTGCAAAAAGTAAAGACGGAGAGATGTTATTTGTGAAAATGGTGCACAAGGAACCTTCTAAAGTCATGTTGGTCTAAAGGCATAAGGAATATTCATTATAAGGATCAGTTTTTGAAATCCTGGCTTTCCTGAGCTAAAGAAAAAAGACCTTAGACTTAAGCTATAATGTAATTAAAACAAATTATTTCAATAAATGGCATTATAACCATAATACAATTTTTATTTACAATACATATTTTAGACTAGACTAGACCTAATATATTTTCTGCGACACATGTCGCTTAATAGTGACAATTGAAGCAAAAAAATGATTATTGCTCACACCGTGTGTCGCTTTCAGCAAATTTGTTATTTGCAGATGAAGTGAACATACTTTCCTTATGTAATCCATTGGGATCACTTTTGATATATATCATGAAGCTTTCTTAATCATATTATGTAATTTTTTTCAAATGTGGCAAGATATCCTACTAGAGTTAAATCATTCCAAATACCCACTCTCATCATCGCGGTCTTCGCTATTAAACTTGAAGCATTATCAACTTTTTTTCAACCTTCCTGATACTCATACAACACCATTTCGAGGAGATAAATGCCAAATACCATCCAGCAAAACTTTTAACTTAATACATAACTTACAGTACCTACTCAACCCACCACCACGATCTTCACTATGGACATGGAGAATTATCACATATCCAGCGAGATTGCTGATTAGGATTTTACTGCTTATTCATAGCTCCCATACAACTTCCACTACTCACCTCAGACAACATATCATACCACATTAATATCATAACACAGCGTTCGTCTATTAAAGCTTTTAATTTAACCCACTCTCAACTTAATGGTAAGTAAACAATGTACCTGCCCCCAATAGTATGAAGATAAAATTATCATATTCTTATCAGCTTCATGTGAACTATGATATCGGGGAATCAATCAAATCTCATAACAGTGTGACTGATTGAGAAATTTTATTGAAAATAAAAAACAATTCGTCATAAAGACTTTTCAATACAAACTCCTAGATACAAAAAAAAACATTAATCGCTCAATTTGCCTGCTTTACTCGGCTATATTTGTTTACGCAAGATATCAAATTACCAACGACCTGGCCACCTTTTCTAATGCTTTAATTTCCATTACTTCTAATGATTTCATGTGTCTTACCATCCCAAGCAGCCGTGACCAATTTTTACACATCGAATATCATAACATGATCACTCTTGTTTATAAAAGACACCTACAGACCACAACTTGCGTAATAGTTGTTGTTGTTGTTTTTTTTCAGCAAAAGAAATTTTCAAGTATATCTTCCACTACTCATCTAAGACATCATATCCCACATATTAATATCGGTTGTTGTTGTTTTCAGTTAAAGAAATTTGGAATCTTACATAAATCGCTCAATTTGTTTACTTTACTCGGCTGCTGTGCGAATTTGTTTACATTATTCGACTGCGAATTTGTTTACTTTGCTGGGCTGTGCGAATTTGTTTATGCAAGGAATAAAATAAGAAGCATTCCACCTGAAGAGCAAAATTACACATTTACTAATTTCCATTACTTATCTAAGTGAACATATCTACCTACATTCGCCCCAATCAGCTTCGCCTGATCTATTTTTAGATATATGATCATATGGTGCAATCTTGTTTATAAAAAACACCGACAGATTAATATCATCAAATCTTTAATCCACAACTTAGGTTATAGTTGTTGTTGCTTTTTTGTTTTTGAGCTACTAATATTAATTACACCTGAGAAGGTAGGATCGCTAATATCCTCGAACCATAGCCCGTAGAGGATTTCTGATGAAAATTTTACCCCACTAGTACTAATACTATTGGCATGGACAAAAAATATCCTAGGGCTGGAGAGTGCTGAAAGTAAACTCGTATCCCCAAGCCCGAGATGAACAACATATGTAAGTACCGACTAATGCCGCTAGGGGACCTTGCTCAAGAAATGGTGCTTGCACTCGAAAGAGCAACTGTTACTTTTCAATACACGCACCCCCAGGACCCAATAATAATAAGAAAACATCAAGCCAAGGTGATATCATGTTGTGAAATTCGAATGATGCTGATATCTACAACAGCACTTGAAAACAACAAAACCAAGATGACGTCATGCTGATATCTAGAACTTCCCCGCTAATAAAAGAAAACAGCAAAACCAAGCCATGCTAGTAGTTCCGGCTAATGCCGCTAGGTAACCTTACTCAAGAAATGGCGAGCCCGTAGAGGATTTCTGATGAGAATTTCGTCCCCCCTCCCACCCTACACCACCTAGAATCCATTGGCATGAACAAAAATAACTTGAATTATTAATACGCTAATATCTCGAAAATCAGAGCCCGTAGGGGATTTCTGATGAAAATGTCATTACCGCCCTCCCTATCCTATACTATAATACCCCCTCACAAACCATCCATCTAGAATCCATTGGCATGAACAAAAATTTCCTACCGTTAACTTTAATTATTACTAATATTAATTCAAAACCAAAAGCCTACATTTAGGCGCACCACATATCTATCCAAGAAAACCGGAGCATGCTGGTAGTACTGACTAATGCTCCTAGGGCGCAGTCAAGACCAAATCCATCAATAAAACTTCCCACCCCTTCACAAATATATAGAACTGAAAGTGATCTCGTATCCCAAAACTCGAGATGAAAAACTTAGAGGCTACGAGTCTGACATGAAAAATAAGCGAACTCCAGAAACAAAATCGAAAACCTATGCTATTTCCCTATGCTGGAGAGAGCTAAAAGTGGTCTCGTATCCCCAAAGTGGTCTCGTATCCCCAAGATTCGAGATGAAAAATAAGCGTACTTCAGAAACAAAATCGAAATCCTATGCTATTTCCCTATGCTGGAGAGTGCTAAAAGTGGTATCGTATCCCCCAAAGTGGTCCCGTATCCCCCAAAGTGGTCTCGTATCCCCCAAAGTGGTCTCGTATCCCCCAAAGTGGTCCCGTATCCCCAACATCCAAGACATAAACCACGACATCCAAGACACAAACCCACATTTAGTATGGATTTACACCACATAGCGACGGTGGCGCCATCTGTGGCGAAATCCTGGAGGCTAGAACAGTGGGCCAGAACTGTCATAGTTACACTACTGGAATGAACTTCCAGCTAAAAGCAAAATATTATCTCTTAATCCTTTCTTAGATAAGAACGGGTTAATCCATATAAAAACTTTGCATGGAGGCCCGCATTTGGTTTTGTCCAACATTCGAAGTGAATTTTGGATCCCACAAGGAAAAAAATCGTTAAGCATGTATTACATAATTGCATCGTGTGTTTTAAGCAATACCCATCAAACAAACAAAAATCAACTTATGGGTAATCTACCCTCACCCCGGGTCAACATAACCAGATCTTTCCAACAAACTGGGTTAGATTATGCTGCCCCTTTCAATCTAAACGTATCTAAATTTAGATTTAATCGCCTTTATAAAGGACATATATGCATTTGCGTTTGCATGGCCACCAAAGCCATTAATATAGAAGCTCTATCCGATCTATCGACAGCAGCCTTCATGGAAGCATTCCGACGGTTTT